>CM034701.1:319104599-319118321 GCA_020142125.1 Phrynosoma platyrhinos
TTTTGGGGAAGAAAAAATGTGTCTTATATGCCGAAAAATACGGTACATATTTCACATTTCTTATTTGATGAGTAGGAATCTCAAGAGTAGATCCTCAAATAACTATAGTACTGTGATGCATTGTAACATAGGGAGGACCTACCCACTGATCATGGTGCCTGACTAATCTGTTACACCAGTCTTCTCTGATGCAGATTCTGTCTCATCTGAACCCCTTGCTTAAGCATTGCCCCATGCTGTGTAAACCCCAGAGGATCTGGTTAAGGCAAAAAGCTGTTATCATTAATCTTCCATCACCACTTTGTCAGCACCCTACATGGAGTGAATGTGTGACCTGACAGCACCTGTCAGGTGGTCCTGCATTTACATCATCACTGATGGGTCAGCTGAGGTCAACAGAGTACAAAATAGACTTTTGAATTCATTAACGAACTTTTGTGACTTCAGCGCCAGTATTTTGGCACTCAGTAGTAAACTGAGGCAAGATTAATGTCAGCTGCAGACCACAAGTAGTAAAAACAAAAACAAAAAACCCAATGCAAAACCAAAACAATTAATTCTTCTACGCATATGGGCCAAGTGTGACTGCTCACATGGTTGAAAGTTGACACAGGATGGGAACTGCTAAGAAAGAGAATGAAAACAATTCACAGAACAATATTAATCAACAGTGGGTTTGACCCATGGATGGAAGGATTTTGCTCAATGAAGCTGATTCTACCCATTTGAGGGGACCTCTGCATACCTCATCCAGCAGGGTTCCCTGGTCCTCTGTGTAGTGTCTTCAGAGGGCTGGAGAGGCTTCCAAGGAGCAAAGGAGGTAGCAAATTCTGCTTCTACTAGCCCAGGTGCACTGGCTTAAATCTGTTTTCAAACCCCCATGTTTGCTTCTGAATTGATTCAGAACAAATGGACTCAGATTTATTGTTATTTCCTTGAACACTCAAGTGAAAACTAACTATTATCCTTTCTGGAAGCAGATTAGCTAGATGGGAAGACATCAAATTTAAATATATATTTTGTATACTATATTTACCTTCCAGAACAATAACAATGTTAGTCTTGAGGCAGTGCAGACAAATAAATTTATTGTGCCATAAACATTTATAGACCAGTCTACTAAATCAGATGCATACAGTGTTCACTTGTCAGGAATATAAACAGTGAGATCAGCGGAATTGAAGTGTGAAAAATAATGGCAATGATAATTATCTTTATAATTGTCATTCACCAAACAACAGGGTGAGAAGATAGTCTTTCAGTGATGAGTCACTTAATAATTGTAGTGTGATAAAAAGCCATTGCCTCCATTCAGATCAAAGGAAAATGAGTTTGAATAAAGTTTCGTCCACCTGTTTCATGTTGAGATCTCTCTTTGAATTTACTTTGTTAAAAAATGGTCACTTTGAAGTCAGTGATAGTGTCCTGGGAGGCTGAAGGATATCTTTGCTGGTTATTGAATGTTGAAATTTACATAGAGAATAGCCTTTTTGTCCTGTGTAGAATGTACTGATGCATTATTGACAATTGTTGGCAACTGATGGCATATATCACAGTGGAGAATGTACAGGTGTGCTAAGCTCTTAAAATTGTGGGTGAAATGGCATCTGGCAATAGCAGAGTTCCAATCTCTCTTTCTCTGTTTTACATGAACGATTTTTGCTGGTAAATAGCTGTTTGGGATTTGACAGCACTCTGTAAGAAACTTCAAGTCTACTAAGGCATGTAAGAGGGAAATATCATTATCTAGGATGGGCTGATATGTGTGAGTGGTTTTAGTTGAAAATAGTAGATGACAAGAAATGTGTTTTGTTGTTTTTTCTTCTGGGTCTCTCCTATAGTCAGTTTTTCTTAGATACCCATCTAGCCCTCTTTTCTTTTTTTCACTTCCTCCTTCTAATGAGCCTGAACAAATCCAGTTTTATTATATAGTCAATTATGTAGTTTTATTATAGATTTTGGTAGTATACAATAGATTTTTGTAGTGTGTTCTAGGTGAAAGCTGGGCATCGGCAAGTGTTATTGCAGTTAGTAAAGAGCCAGTATGGTGTAATGATAGTGACCATGACCTATAAAGACTTATATGGTTTAGGTCCAGACTATTTGGAAGATTGTGTCTCCCCATACAAATCTGTAAGAACTATGAGCATTCAACTATGACACTGAAGACCAAGGTTCAAATCCCAGCTTGGTCATGTAAACCCACTGGGTGACCTTGGGCAAGTCACATGCTCTCTGCCTCAGAGGATAGCAATGACAATCCCCCTCTGAAGACATGTGCCAAGAAAACCCCATGACAGATCGCCTTTGGTTCTCCATAAGTCAGAAATGACTTAAAGGCATACAACAACAACAACAACAACAGGAACAACAAGGTTTCTGATATAAGATAGTGCTTTTTAGTCAATTATGTAGTTGTACAGTAGTGACCAGAGTATGCACTTGTTGCATTGATTTATCTAGGTTCAGGTTGATCAAAGCAGCAAAGTTAATGAAGTTTTTGTTTTGCTTTATTTTATTTATATGCTACCCTTCTCTCAGAGTGGGACTAAGGGAAAGATCCTTACTCTGAGGATCTGAGAGTTCTTGCAGGTTTGTATGGGGAGACACAGTCTTCCAAATAGTCTGGACAAAGCCATATAAGTCTTTATAGATCATGGTCAGTACTTTGAATTGTGCCTGGAAAAGAACCAGTAGCCAGTGAAGCTGTTTCAATAATGGAGCTATGTGCTCCCTATAACTGGCCACAGTCTGCCTTTCTAGCTGCTGCATTTTGAACCCATTGAAGTTTTCAAACAGTCTCCAAAGGCAGACCCATGTCGAGTGCCTTACAGTAATCCAAACTTTTTGGTGGAATTTCACCATGACTTTCTATCTATGAATAAAGTTAATAAAGATGCTTCTATATCACAGGTAGTGAAATGGCTTTTCCTATCTATAATTTCTTTTGCTTGGTATTATTGGGAGTCCTCCTCTGCAAGCAAATCTTCTTAGGAGGTACATGGTGTAGTCTGTGGTATCTGTTTTTACCTACAAGGACTGTGATGAATTTTTAAAAATCAAAATAATAAAAAATCATTGCCATAGATTAACTTTAGCCTATTGGTCCACTTTAGTCTGTTACGGTCAGCACTGTCTAGTAGCCATGGGTGATTAGACTGCTAGGGAGAAGTCTTTCCTAGCCCTTCCTGGTGATTTTTGGTCTTCCCTGGCAGTCTTCCATTCAAATATTAACTGGGCTTGACCTTGCTTAGCTTCTAATATGAGACAAAATTGGGTGTGCAGAATGGTAGTGGCAGTGTTTTAAGAGCTAAGCCCTCAATGCTGTCTGCTTGATTGGGCTTTCTTCCACATTAGAGGAATTTTGGAAAGTTCTTTTAAAAAAAAAATCCAACAAAATTGCAGCCATCCCTCAACCTTGAAACTGCACATTGAAGGTGTAGTCTTTTAGTGCTACCTACAGGTAAATGCGAGTAATGCTTCTAAAGTGTGTTTCAATCTGGAGATTGCATTTTATTTAATTCTTTATAGAAAAGATGACAAAACACTCCCAGATAACAGTAAAAATAAAGAGTTTAAAATGACATTTCCATTTTGTAGTCTCCATATTGTATGATTATAAACTCAACTAGGAGAAGCATATCATGCATATCATCTCCTCTCCCCTTTTGGGGGACTTATTTTTTCTGTGTAGAGGCTTCACTGAAAATAAAATAGATTAGAGAGCATTGCAGAGCCACAGTAAATGGGATCAGAACAGGATCCTAATACTTGGTTCCCATAATTAAATTGATTGCTTTAATGTTTTATTTGCATGTGTCTCAACAGATATGTCATGGTTAACTACATCAGTAGCCATCTTGGCTAGACTTGGGATCACCATAACATTTGAACTTGTGTATCTTGTAAATTCCGAACTGTATCCTACAGTATTCAGGTAAATTGAATTAACTTTTTGAAATATTTCACAAGATCACATCAAAATCTCCCTTCCCTTAGTACCTGACCCGATTCCCACTATCAGAAACCATTTAAAATGTGAGAGATGAAGAAATGGGGCCAAATGCTTGTAGTGCAATCCCATAAATATCTACTCATATATAAGCCCCACTGACTTCAATGCAGGATACATCAAAGAAATATTTACCAGGGTGGCAAATATACTGACACAATGATAATGCTGAATATCATGCTGGATGGCCATCTGTCAGGATTATTTTGATTGTGTATTTCTGCATGGCGAGAGGTTGAAATGGGTGGCCTTGTGGTGCCTTCAAGTGCTATGATTCTATTAGTTAACGAAAACAAAATCAGTAT
This sequence comes from Phrynosoma platyrhinos, assembly GCA_020142125.1. Taxonomy (NCBI): domain Eukaryota; kingdom Metazoa; phylum Chordata; class Lepidosauria; order Squamata; family Phrynosomatidae; genus Phrynosoma; species Phrynosoma platyrhinos. The sequence goes on from CM034701.1 coordinate 319,108,917, forward strand.
AGTATGTAGATTTTCAATTGGAACCTAGTGTAGAGTGGGCAACTATTTGTGGGCCAAGAAGCAGTCTTCAACCAGATTCCTTCATGGGGTGTACCCACCCACAGTAAGCCAAATACCTCTATCCTCCTTTGCAGGCCCTCTCAAAATGGCAACATCCTGTTACCATTTTGAGAGTGACTGTAGGAAAAAACAGATGCATTTGGGGAGCAGTATGAGGTTCTGGAGTGCTTATGAGGATAGGATGGGGATATTTTCATGTGTTTTCATGCATTTGGGAGGCTTTCTATTTAGTTTGGGGGCCAAAATTGTCTTTACTTTTTTGGGTGGAGGGGAGAGTGGCTTTTGGGGAGTTGTGTGGGGTTTTAGAGGGCACCAAAGTGGGGTCCACAGCAGCCATGCATAGCTCGTGGCCTCTCTTACCCACCCCCACTTGCCAGATTAATATATTCTCCTTTCTTTTCCTTACAGAAACTTTGGTGTCTCCCTCTGTTCAGGATTGTGTGATATTGGGGGCATTGTAGCCCCTTTTCTACTCTACCGCCTAACAGATATCTGGTCGGAACTCCCTTTAATTGTCTACTGTAAGATGTTATTTATTTATTTATTTATTTATTTATGAATTTTAAAAGTACAATAAAATTATAGAAATCAAAAGAAGACAAAATATGGGGCGGGGAGTAAAAGTAAAAGAAAAGAACAAAAGAAAAAGAGAGGGGACAAAGATGACTTTTGAACATACTTTCAGTAATTATAAATGCATATACTGTATATACTTGACTATAAGTCAATCTCATGTATAAGTCAAGGGTATGTTTTGGGGCCAAAATGATGGATTTTGATATGACCCATGGATAAGTCAAGAGTAAGACCTAGGGTCATGTAACAAAGAATCTAAAGGATGAAGCAAAGGAAAACAATGTCAAAGAATTTACAAAATTGCAGGTGGCACAACTGTTCATGGTCACACTGAAGGATGGATGGATGAAAGAATAGAGGAAGGTCAGTGCTTCCAGGACAGATTATGCTCTTGCATTTTGCTAGGGGATGGTTCCTATTTTTATGAGGGTTAGAGTACAATATTTACAGTGACCCTTGAATAAGTCAACTCAGTTTTTTGGGGTCAATTTTTTGACTAAAATTTCTAGACTTATATACATGAGTATATACAGTAGTTACTCATACCTCTCTATCTAAGGTTTACAGTTATTCCCTTCTTTCCATTACTTCGTTTCTCTAATCATAAAACCAAACATTTCCAATTCATTTTCCTTTCCTTTCCTTTCTTTCTTTCTTTTGCAAAAAGTCCACAAGGGGTTTCGGATCTTTAATAAATGCCCCCTACAACCATTCTCTAATTAAACCAATTTGTTCATTTCTACTAATTTTATCAACTTTCAGAACCATTCCTCCATAGCGGGTAGTGTTGAATTGTTTCATCTTTCACATATAATAGTCTTGCTGCTGTAATCATATACTAAATTTGACCCCATATTTTTCCATAGGCTCTTTTCTAATGGGAAGTTAAAGTGGTCTCAAACTGAATTATTTCTGCAGTGTGGATTGCACCTTAATCTCTTTGACCCCATATTTTCCCATTGAGCCATCTGTATGTTATAGCCAAAATTCTTAACTCACTTTGCCGTACACATTTCTGATACCTTGCAGCAACAATACATAATCTTCTAGAAATTCATTTTGTAAAAATGACCTCTCTTTGACCACTTGAGTTCCCATTAGTCCATCTGTATGTTATAGCCAGAAATTCTTAACTAATTTTACTATACTCTTTATCTTAGTCCTTACTTTGTATTTAACTCTTGGCTCCCCATCTTACAAGCTTGTACACATCCCCTTGTCCCTGATTAAATAGAACATTTATCCAAACAAACATTGTCTGAAATATAAACCTCCTTCAGAGCAAAACATTATTTTTCTTCATACAAATCTTCTCCAACAATTAGACTCTCCCATTCTAACATGTAATATGTCATTTTAAAAGTGGTCACCTTTTACAGCATTGTCATGCCCTTACTCGCTCTATCAGATTGGAAAGCTTCAACTGATCTCTAGCCCCATTTCTCTATTCATCTCAGTTTTAAGAGAAAATCAGAACACTTTCAGATCAGAACAAAACCCCAAGGCCTGTTTCTGATGCTATCCACACTCACCTCAATAAACATATCAGTAGATCTTTGTGTGTTAATCCATTTCCACAGGTGATGCTCTGCCAGGGGTAGGCAACTTTTTTGAGCCGGGGGCTGGGTTGCTGTCCCTTAGACAATTGGGGGGCTGAAGCACCAAAAATAAATAAATAAATAAATAAATAAATAAATATAAAAATATATTTTTTTAAAAATAAAAAAATGCATGCACACTCTCTCAGCCCCAGAAAAGCCATGGCAAAACCCTGTGGAGATTTTGCCAAGAAAACCCCAAGAACAAGTAATAACAACAATAATCAATATCATCATGGTGGGCAGTGGCGGCAGCAAAGGGCATCGGTGGCGGCGGTGGTAGGACTGGCCTCGGGCTGGTCCAAAGGCCTCGGGGGGGCCACATCGGGCTATGCCATGGGATTTGGGCAGTGGAGCTTTGGAATGTTTCTTTATGGGTGATGTCTCCCAGAATCCAGAGAGCTTGGAGGGATTCTAGCTGTCATCCAAGGCCTAAATCCAATTATCAGTCTGCACTTGAGTAAAATCATTGACTCAACTGATGAATGGGAAGTGAACATTTGTGTACATCCCATCGATCAAATGAGTCTGCTCTAACTGAAAGTAACCATTGGATTTTAGCTCTGAAAAAAAATGTTTCTAAGCTCTGTGGCAGAAAAACCTAAAGGCCACTCACTTTTTTAATCACCAGTCTAGGCAGTTTAGGGTAAACTGGTATCTAGGGTCAGGTACACATGGGCCAGAATACTCTGGAATCAGCCATTACCTGGGGATCTCTGTTGCGACACCAGGTGGCTACTTGCACTCATTCCTCTGTGGCACCTGGTGCAACTGCCAACATGGCAAGTCACTTGCTCTGAGGTCAGAACAAGGCACTCAACATCAATTACATGACTGGGTGCCTCATTCTGACCTGAGAGTGAGCAACTTGCCATCCCTGCAGCTGCACTGGTTGGTACAGTAGGACACAGTGTAAAGAGCTGCCTGGCATCATAATGAAGGGCTCTGGATCTTCCAGGAAGATCCAGAGCAAAATGTGAGTTTTTTTAAAAAAATTTTAAGGGGGTACATGGCAGGTTCAGTGGAGATCTGGCCGAACGTCATCCAGACTGTTTGCTCCAGAACCAGGGATAGGACCTGTATTGTCTGGACTCTCTTCCAAGAGTACTCTGCTCTAGGATTCTGTGAACTACTAGAACTTACAGGATGCCACAAAGCTTGGCTATGAGACCAGGAGGGAACTCTGTGTCATCTCCCATCCCTCTTTCCTACTCTGTACCATCACTGTCAGAATATCGGTGGCTGGTGGTACAATATCAGTCCAAGAGCATCAAAGCATGAATATTGGTGCATGAGGAAAATTTCTATCCTGACTTCATGACCCATAGGTTAAGAATTATGAACTGCTACCTCTATCTAGTGGCTCATGGGACTAGGCTACTTTTCTTTAATATGTTCATTTATTGTTCCCCCAGTTGTTTTTCCTCCCCTCTACATCTAAACTATCTAGAACTGTACTACTAATTTTTTTTAAAAAAACTGTTCACTTCTTACAGCACATTGTATGTTTTCTGCTTTACTTTTTTTTGTAGGTATATTGGCTGTTTTGTCTGGGATTCTAGTCATACTTCTACCTGAGACAAAGGGACTCCCCTTACCAGAGACAATAGAGGATGTGGAACAACTGTCAAGGTATCTTCCCTGCACCCTTATGTATTATGATATGCTTTATTGAACATAATTGAACATCCAGGATTGTTACATTTTCAGACTTTAGTTCACCACATGTGTCCTTGCTTCTGCAAGTATCTCTTTCTGCATGCGCGTGTAGATATATGCACATTTTTCTTGAAGCAGCAATAGGGAGCCCAAATCCAGATTGCAAGAGTGTCAACATGCACAGAAGAGGATTCATTTCTTCTCACTCATCCAGTAGTCCTGGGGCGCTTTTACACCACACAATTATAGTACTATGATTCCATATTAAATGCCCCAGCTATGGGATCCTGGGGTGTGACGTTTAGGGAAGAGCATTTTGTATTCTCACCCAGAGAGCTCTAGTGCCTCACCAAAGTACAAATCTCAGGATTCCATAGCATATTGTCATGGCAGTTAAAGTGGAATATAGCACTATAATTGTGTAGGGCAAAAGGGCCCTGCTGAAAAACTCTTATTTCCAATCTTCTAATACTATCAATTTATGGATTGATTGTACTTCTATTCCATTTGTCTCCCAAGGAGTTTGAAACAATATATATGATTCCCCCTCATTTTATCCTTACAACAGCCCTGTTAGGTTACTCTGAGAGATACAATGAGTGGCCATGGTCAGCCAGTTAATGGCCATGGTCACCCAGTTAACTGAGCGTGGGTTTAACTCTGAATCGCCTTCCCTAGTCCTAGGTTGTATCTACTCTGCAGAAACAACAACAGTAACAACAACAACAAATCATTCTATGGAATTCTGTGATTTGTATTTTGTAAGATATTTAGCCTTCTCTGTTAGAGAGCTCTGATGCTTCCCCCAACAAACTACAAAACCTAGGATCCCATAGGATGATGCCATGACTGATAATGTGCCTTCTCCAACAAACTACAAAACTCAAAATCCCATAAGATGGTGCCATGACCGATAAAGTGGTACCAAACTGCATTAATTCTGCAGTGTGGCTGCGGTCCTGTTCTGACGTTCTTACCACTCTGCTTTCAATTTCAGACCAATAGAAGGCTCAAGAGGAAGAGTTTCACTGAGATCCTGGTTCAGTGGGAAACTCTCCTCTAGTGCTATACCATGGGCCCATCTGGATCCTTGTGGCTGCTGTTTAATAAAACATACACACAAATGCAAAGAAAAATTTAGTGTAGTACATGTCTCAAGTCTTATGATCTGAAATGCCTGACATTTCTGATTAAATTGTCTATTATATTTTATACTATCTGATTTTAGACTGTATGACTTTGCAAAGTGCTATATAAAACTTTTGGCACTATATAAATAAACACTAATAATTATAAATTATTATAAAATTTTAATGTTTTCTACTTATAGCCACAGCAGCAGTAGACATTGTGGGAAAAACAAACATCAAAATTCCAGCACCTATGTTTGATGTTTTGTCACGTGCCACCAGATCATCCACAGTCACCTGGTTTTTGGTTCGATGTCCGTTGGATGGCAATGTTATTGTACCAGATGGAGAAGATGGATCTGGCTAAGTCATAATAAATATGCATAAACACATCTCTTCAAAATATAAAGACATATACAGTAAAAACAGCATTATTTTTCTATGACTTTGGAAGTATTTTCTGGGCCTATTGTTTCCTGACAGGGAACTCTTGTATGCACCTCTTGTAAAAGAGTAACCACTTCTGAATAAGTTGTTTTGTCTGGGATGATTGTATGTATCTGGCCTGTCCAGTTATCACATATCTTCTTCAATTTATGACAGCAATTGTTTGTTGCTGAATTGTATACATGATCCACAATTTTGTGAGAAAATCAGAAAATTTGAAAAACCATTGAAACTATCCTGTGGAACTTAATCCAAATGGGGATTAACCCCCCCCCCACATTTTTCTTATTTTCAAAGTTATGAAAAAAGTAACAGTGTGTCAACTGTTGCCCAGGGACGTAGAGTTGCAGGCCTTGGGTTATCTGGTTTTGTCCTCACGACAACCTTGGTGGCTGGGTTAGACTGAGAAATTCTTTCCAGTCAAAGTCTGCAAGGTGACTTTCATGGCTGAATGGAGATTTGAACCCAATAATATTTTCACTGTACCATGCTCTTTCTACATGATAATGGCATTCAGATCAGAGACTGGCTGACTCTGTGAATGCAACTGAGTACAGATATTTAGACCAGCCTGCAGCCATAGAAATGAAAGATTCACAAATGTTGTAGATACAATTAATATTTTACTTTATAATGTCTTGCAGAAACAGCAATGCATATATTCACTTTTTTTTATTCCATATACCAGGCATTTGGCTGGTGCAGTGCTAGCGAATAGGTGGAATATACATCCATGAAAGTATAAACACACTCTTCTAACCCACAAGTTAGCATTACATCTTCTTCTGTGGCCCTTTATTGTAACCTATGGAGGAAGTTCATTGTTCTTGAAATCTTATTGTTCTTGTATGCCTTCAAGTTGTTTCCGATTTATGGCGATCCTAAGCTGAACCTATCATGGGGTTTTCTTGGCAAGATTTGTTCAGAGGAGGTTTACCATTATCTTTTCCTGAGGCTGAGAGCATGTGACTTGCCCAAGGTCACCCAGTGGAATTCCTGGCCAAGCGGGGAATTGAACCCTGCTCCCAGAATCATAATCCAACACTCAAACCACTACACCATGCTGGCTCATCCCCTTGAGAGGCACTGAGATACAAACACAACTTCTTTATCTTGTGTAAGAGGCACGCAGTTGCCTGTAAGTCTCACCCGTTCAGGCTTGACTATTCAGCCTGTTGCTGCCAAAATAAAAAGAAGGGTCAAATTATGGACTTTATTACACAAGGCTTGAAAAGTAAAATTAGACCAGGGTAGTAGTATTTGAAGCCGTAACTTATCACATGACAGAGTGTCTGTCCAGTAGCTGCAGCCCATCTGTCGCTGGAGTGCTCCTTTTCATTGATGGGCAAAACCCGTCAATGTCTCCCAATCGTGCTGCTTTCCCACCATTAATGCACATGTGATCTGTTCCTTTCAAAGCAGTTCCAACATTCAGGTAGTCACATGGTTTGAGTGGCTGTGATTCTGCTCCTCTCTTCCTCTTCCTCATTATTCCCAAGCAGGCTGTTTTTCTTCCCCCACCCCCACAATTACTTTACTTTACTTTTTTCTTTCTTTTTTTACTTAATGGATTGCCATGATCGTGCAATTACCTAAAAATAAAAATAGATACAGACCAAAAGATATGCTGAGAAGGAGGTAGAGTAAAAAGGTGGGGCTATGGAGGCTGGTGTGAGAAAGGCAGTGGCTGGGACAGAAGAAGCACCTTGGTAATTTTGATGATAATGACGGTCCTCAACCCAGTATGTTTGCATTTCTTAGTCCAATACAATTGTGATGCCTTACAAACCTGGTATGATAAAGTCCTGTGCTTGGATTTAGATGTGCCTTATGAACACAGTGCTTGATAGCAATTAACTATTAGTTAATCAGAAATAACTAGTTAGTTTCACCTAATTCTTTTTCCCAATAGTAAAAGTATAAGTGCACCCCTTTCTGCTTGTAATATAATCTTTTGTAATTTCATTCCTTTGTACTGTGTAACTGTAATTTTATAGTTACTTTCATAGTTACAGGGTATGGCCTCATTAAATGATGGAGGAGAAATACATAGTTCAAATGTTGGCTCATGTTATACCCCATGCTGCTGCCTTGTGTTCCGTTGGGAATGCTGAATTATTTGGACAGGAAAAGAAAGTGTTTTGTATCACAGGCGTACAGGCATCGATGCCACAGGTGTTGATTTGTGGCACAGAGAGATTTTTTTAAAAAAGAAAAACCTAAAAGGCAATCGGTGTTAGAAATGGGAAAATACAGTTGTACCTCAGTTAATGAAGTAGTTGTATTTCTGGGCATTCCTTCTTTAACAGAAACTTTGGTGCCAGAGGCAGAAATAACATGGAATTAATAACACAAAAAAGAAAAGTACTATAAAAAAGAAGAGCAGTTCAATAACTTTCAGCAGTCTTTTTATCTGAAATTAACAATATGCACATTTGAAATGAAACAACCAGTCAAGTAAACCTTGCATAAATGAAAAACAACACATTTTCAGCCTTCTAGAAACCACTTGGAAGCTTCTTCCAAAATGTCTAGGCATCCCCCCCCCTTTCACCAGCATCCACCATTCTTCTTTTTCCATTTTGGTGGTCAAACTTATAGACCTATGCTTCTTTTTTTTTTTTTTTAAATACATACAGTACAGGGGAGGGTGCTCGTAAGGCAGGCTTATCTGTTATTCCCTTTTTGTATTTCATATATTTCATGCATGTTCAGTAAGGGATTCTGGAGGGAGCTGATGTTTACCCTGTCTGTTGTAGACAGGCACACACAACTACAGTGGGATTAGCTAGTGTAATCCTGCTTTTTCTAACTTTAAGCTTCATTGTATTGTATTTTGCAGGCATGTTGCTACAATCTGACATTAAAAATCTGTGATTGTCCAGCTCTCTTTTATCATGCTCCTAATGCCGATGCTGCTAAAAACCTTTCAGTTAGTCACAGAGGATGAGGAACATGAGGATGCTTGGCAGTCACAAAAAGACTTTGTAAAAAAGAGCTTCTTTGTCAGAGGCTTTGTGAACTAAGGTGTGCCTCTAGAGAGTTGTTTTATTTCAAAACTGACTGTAATAGTTATTCTTTCCTGAAACCTTAGAATTATAAGTGCACCTAATCACTTTTTAAAGTAATATTCTTTTTAAAATGAAAGCTGTGTCAGTTGAGGTGAAGTGATAGCAGGATCACAGCTGGTATGGGGAGGGAGCTTTAAACCTTTTCTGCCTTGCTGCAGTCCTGAGAAAAATCCTTCACTGGGCAGTAGTGTTTGCTTTGGCCAGAAATCCCTCACTTCTTCTAAAGTTTATGGCATTTTCATATGAGATTTTTTTTTTGGCAGTACCACAGCAGAGGAGATTTGCCCTATACACTTGTTATGATCCTAATAATTGTCAAATACTCATACCCATGCCTCTAGCTGTTACAATGTGCACATTACTTGTGCATTAAAGAGAAAATTCAGTTTAGTTGAACATCTGGCTTGGCCCTGAGACTCTATTTACTTCTCAAAAAGAAGAGACTGCCCTTCCCCACCCAGCAGCTGGAGCTGACTTGGAAACTAGTAGAATGGACTGTGAACCAGCACCTGCCAGAAGAGACCCTGCTGGCAAAGCCTTGCTCTGTTCTGAGAAAGGCTCCAATGTGTTCATCTTTAAAACAGAAGAGACGACAAGAAGAACTGAAAAATTTTGGCTGCACTCTGAAACACATTTTCTGGGAGGATTGCACGCATAAGCTGAGGCAACTAGTAACTCCTATGCAAGTAGGAGAGAGATGTTATTCTGGATTCTACTCCAAACTGAAAAGGAGCGATCTGAGGCATTGAACATATTCTGAGGATAAAGCTTAGCACTTTGGATAGCTGCTTTAAACTTCAGACCAAAACCCAGAACAGAGGGCCTAAGCAGACGGGTGGCCGTGGACCGCCCTGGGAAGGTGCG
>CM034701.1:319118421-319138186 GCA_020142125.1 Phrynosoma platyrhinos
CAGTCTGTTGATTCTCAGTTAATAGGGGAAAAGACTGCTGTCACTCATAGCAGCTGCTGCACAGTAAGTGGGGTTTGGTTTGGTTGACTTTCACAGTCCCCATATATTCTCTAAACTATTGAATATGTAGGGGTTATGAATATGAATCAGCCATAATGCGTAACTCTAGGTTACACATTTCTAATTGCCTAATGAATTCTGGCCACTATCTATTAGCTGTGCCTATGATGTGGTTTATCTACTCAGAATGAACAAAATGAGTTTGTGAGAGCAATAATATGTCTCTATATAAATAATTTTAAGCTCCCACTGTTCCAAGTACACGTAGCCCTCTGCATCATGGATTCTGCATCCATGGATTCAACCCTTCACAGTTTGAAAATATTACAAAGCTACTGTACAATGCTATTCTTCATTCACATTCACACACACACCTCAAAATGTTATCATTAATTTCTTGCTACAGTGAGACTCTCATTATCCACTGGAGTTTGGTTCCAGGACCCCTGATGGATACCAAAATCTATGGATGCTCAAGTCCCATTATATGCAGTGGTGTAGTAACATTGCATCCCTTCTATAAGATGGCAAAATCAAGGTTTGCTTTTTGGAATATTTTGAGGAATAGCATTGTACAGTAGCTTTGTAACAATCTTTATGTCTTGACTATTTACAGATTCAACAGGTATTCCAAGGCTAGTTAAGGCTAGATCTGGCATTCCCAAATCAGCCCTGGCCCAAGCCATGTCAGAAACCAGGCGTTGCTCTCAGCCTGACAGTCCAACCCTCTTATATCTGCATTTATTCAAAATCAAGGAAACATTTCCATCTTGGATGGATATGACCTCTGAACTGGATGTATGCATTCCCTGCACCTTCCAGCCAAACTGAAGACTAATAGTTTTAGGTTTCTGGTTGTCCATTAATCAGTGTTGAACTTCTGAATTCAGCTCTAGAGCAGTTTTACTACTTTGCCTGGCAGAAATCCATCACTTCACTTCAGCAAAAGAAATCTGTGCATGAAAGCATTCTTATACATACAAAGGATGCAGAAATACTTCTACATTAGTGTACTGCAATGATGATCTTGGTGACATTGACAGGGCTGGATTGTATTTTCAGATATGTGTGAGGAGAATATGCTTTCCCCATCAAGAGCAAGCAATTGCCACTATTTCATTGATCCTACAGGAAAACACAAACAAGGTGGCCTCTTATATGATCTTGGCTGTTAAAATGTATGAGTGAAAATGCACTTCATTTTTAAAAAATAATTACTTGTATCCTCAGTATCCGCTGGACTTTGGTTCCAGGACACCCCCTCCCCGAATGCTAAAATCCATGGATGCTCAAGTCCCATTATATAACTTAAGGTAGTAAAATGATGTCTCTTACATAAAATGGCAAAATCAAGGTTTGATTTCCAGAATATTAATATCAAGCTGTGTATGGTTGAATCCATGGATGCAGGTGGTGGGGAGGCTGTATATCAGATTTGTTCTTTATCTCCTCCCCAAAGTTTTCTGTTGTTTAAGACTACCTGTATTTACACTGAATTTTTCAGAATTCTGGCTTATAAGCACTGAAGTGAGAAAAGAATCAGTCCTCTACAACTGAGATAATTTTCTCTAGGAGGCAACATTGATCAGAAGACTATCACATTAGGTTGTAACATAATGTGATAATCTTCTTGACACTGGTTAGGGCTGATACAAACAGCCTGAAAGGGGCGACACAAAGCCATCCCTGGGAGCGGTGGATTGGGGCCAGGGCAACCACATGCTGCAGTCCCCATCCTCCTTTTTGTGTCCCCCCAAAGAGCGGCAAAATGCCCCTCCTTTTGGGGGCAGCAAAAGGCCACCCTTTCAGCCACTGCAGTGGCTTTTTTGTGCCCTTTTGGCACAGCGTGTGTGTCTGCAGCACCAAGAGAGCATCCTGATGCTGTGCACTGTGCAGACGGACGTGTGGCATCAGGACAGCGTCAGGGCGGCCGATGTGCAGCTGCCCTGCCCCAACTCCACCTCCAGTCTGGCCCTTTAGGCTGGTCTGCATAGGCCCAAGACAGCCTTTTATTGAACAAGATTATGTTGATTTCACATGTGCTCCAGATTTTAGGTGAGGCTGACCAGGGGTAATGGACTTGGATATAAATATGTGTGTTGGCAGCTACCCTGTATCACTTAGCTTTTTAAAAATGGACTCCAGAACATAATGAGAGCATGTTGGAATGAAAAGATCAGAGAGATCTGCCAAAGAGAATTTTTATGCCAATGCAGGGATATATAAATGCAGTTATAATTTAGGCATACATATTTGCCTTAATTCTACGGGTTAGTCCCAACTAAAGTAGGCCTGTTAAATACTTTATTGGATAAGTCAACACATAAGCAAACCCCACTGTTTCAAAGGCTCTGTTATATTTGGGACTGACAATATGATTCAGGCTTTCCTTAGGTAATTTTGAAATATGCTGCACGGTACTGACCAAACTATGCATGTATAGTGGCATTAAAAACTTTCACTGTGGTGAGAATACAGTGTGCTATAGATTGAGCTTATCCTTTCACTCAGCTCAGTTATTTGAAATAAGGAAGATAGAGAGCCAATCTATAAAGTCCATGACTTGTGAAAGAGTCTTTTCATATATAACTCTCAAGCTGGACCATGAGGGTTGTTCTTTCAAAGCAATGAGGGTGTGTTGAGAGAAAGCTTCTTGTTTAGATGAATCTCGTCAATTCATTGGCTAAGCCAGAATTGGAGCAGGAATGTCTCATTTCATGGCTCAGTCTGTTATCCACTATACCATGTATTCCTAATCTGGGGTCTCTGAATTGTTTGTGGTCCATAGATGAGATTCAGTGGGGTGGTAAACTGGCTGCAAAAAGTATTTCCATATCTAGATTTTTTTTTTGTTCCAGACTAGCCTATGTGAAGAAATGAGGCTACCTGAGTCATGGGGCTGGCCTTGTTGTCGTAGGGGAGGCTGGAAGGTGGTGATCACCATGCTGGGAGTGCTGCAATGGCATCCCAGCAGGCATCGCGCCAGGCCTGCTGGGGTGGTCATTGGCTGGCTGAACTGTGTGGGGGCAGTGCTTCTGGCTCTGGCATTGAGACTACATCTCCTGACATGCGCTGGGGCTGGAAGTACCGTCCCATTGGCTGGTGGCTGGGCAAAGGACACAGGGGATTGGCTGAGAGGCCAGAAGGGACAGGAGTTTCCAGGCTTCCTGATTCCTCATTGGTGGTTGCACCTATTTAAAGCCATGTGGCACAGGAGGACAGTGCCATTCCATCTCGGCTCTCCTCACCCTCCCTCCCTCTATTCAGGGATGTGATTGTGCTGTCACAACTTTACGGGGGCAGTAGCATAGGTCTTGGAACTGGTGGGTGTTGGCTTCTGGTGCTGCGGAGCACTGGATCGGGAGTCCATCGGGGACCGGGGGGTGCTGGGAGCATTGCGGGGGTGACAACGGATCAGTGTCCCCCAGTGACAAGGGGTACAGATGCGATCAACCGGTTACCTGAGAAGTGAATGGCTGATTAATCGGTTACCCCTTTGTCATCCTGAAGCTTGGCCATGACCAAGTGACTTGGTTCATCGATCAAATGAAGGATTGGTTGATGCCAGATCCAGACATTTTGGGCCAACCCTACCTTATAGCTGTTTGCAATAAAGTTGTGGCCTTTTCCTTCCAGTCAAATGTATTGTGGTCAATCTCATGGTGCCTTCCCTCCATAGCAAAATCCATTTCAATGCAATAAAATAGATTATATGCAAAAACTTTACTATGTGCATTTTTCCAGGTTCATAGCTTTCATCAGATTCTGAGATTCCAGATTGGCGAAAAAAGGCTAAAAACCACTCCACTCCACTATACTTTTTCCCAAGGAATGGCAGCCCTCTTTTCAGTTACTCAATTTTCAGGGCCTGTAGAGTCACTACTTTGGTTCCTGCCCCTGGTATTGTGTGTTCCAAGTAGCCCAGTCACTAGGTTTCCATTAATTTTGGAACTTTGAGAGCCTTTGTGGCTGAAGAGCGGGGCATAAATACTTCAAATAGATAAAAATAAATAAACTTCAGTGATCAAGAGTGCAAAACACATAGGAGCTACATAAATAAAGGTCCATGTTGGAGTCAGCTTGACAGCACACACAGGAGACATGACCAGTGATGGGGCCTCATGGTATATTCAGTGGATGAAGGACAGTATGAATTATGGATCCAGGGGAGCATCCCATGTATGTTTGGGGTAGGTTCCATTGGAAGAGGCTGCACATTTAGAAGAATGGTGTAGAAATTGTACATGCACCTGAGTATTTTCCCCAGGTAAAGCAGATACATCTGTATATAGCAGGGGTCCCCAAACTACGGCTTGCAGGCCAAACCCGGCCTGTCGAGGCCTTTGAACTGGCTTGTGGCTGGTCCTGTCACCGCCGCTGCCGTGCACAGGTGACACGGGGTGCCATTTTGTGTTCCAAAATGGTGCCTGGCATCACGCACGCATGTGCACAACTCCGGAACAAAAAATGGCGCCCAGCATCGCATGCGCACTACTCCAGTGCTGTTTTGGGTTCCCAAATGGCATCCGGAGTCGTGCGCATGTGTGCGCGGCACCAAGCACATGCACACGACTCCGGGTGCCATTTTGGAACACAAAATGGCGCCCGAGTAGTGCACATGCACACGTGCGCGCCTCCAGCCCTCCGAAGATCTGGGTGCCAGCGAACCGGCCCCCGGCTCAGAAAGTGTGGGGACCCCTGGGCTATAGGCTTGTCATGGTCTCAATTCACAACTGGCTTTTAAAAAGATTTTATTGTTATGCGTGTCAATAAAATCCCATGCAACTACATTCAGCTCTTGCAAATGTCACATCCCTTTGAACTGATAGCACTGTCTCAGGTACCTAATGTTTCCCATGCCAACACAAGCAAACATGTGACTAATAATACCTTCTGAACATACAAAAGTATTGCTTTTAAATTGTTTTCTAACTCAGTCATATTTTAATACAATAATTGCATTTTAACATTTTGTTCTTTTTTTAACACCCTCTGTCTGTTTTTATCTATTTTACCTATTTTAATCTTACTGTGAGTCACCTTGAGTTCCAATCCTGGGAAAAACATAGTGAAACACATTCTTAGATCAAGAGAGAAAACAAACAAGCCCACACCTAATACAGAACAGACACTAGAAGTCATGCATAACCCTGGTGGAATCTAACAATGGGGGGGGGGGGGCAGTAAACAAAGTTAAATTTGAACTACTTTGAAAATTATGAGTGGGTATCGTAAAGTTTTAATTATCATCTTTAAAAATTTTTGACAGAAAGTTTGTTTTGATTTGTAGTTGTTAACTGTTCTCTACATAGTCACCATCCAGATTTACACATTTTCCTAGCATTTCTTGACCCTCCGAATACCTGATATTGTAGAAGTCTGCAGATTGCGCCTTATGAGGTGTTATCGTAAAGTAATAATTATCACCTGGAAGTTATTAAGGTATATTAATAAAATTTTGTCAGTGTCATCATTGGTCCCTAAGTACATGATGTGGAGAAAATCAGCTCATTGTGTCCTTTATTTTTGTGACAGGTTATGCCAGACGTGACTAAAGTGTAAAATCCTCATAAGGCACAATCTGCAGATGTCTACAATAATGGTATACGGAGGGTCAAGAAACGGTGGGGGAAATGTGTAAATCTGGATGGTGACTAAATAGAGATAAGTTAACAATGACAAATCATTTCTGTAAAAAAATTTTAAAGGTGATAATTAAAACTTTACGATACCCCCTAGAGGTGTATTTAGCTGTATCTGTTTTAATGTTTGTAAGCTGCCTTAAGTCCCAGACTGTAGGGGGAATCAGAACATAATAGTAACAACAGCAATTCTAGTGGTTCATCAGAGAACACAACAGATTTAACAAGAATTTATTTTATTCAATATTCTCTGAATTAAGCAGTGAAGAGTGTAAGATAAGACTAGATAAGAAACAAGCTAGACACATTATGGGAAATTGACAAACAAGGTCTTCTGCATTTTTAAAGGATTAACATTAACTGGGGTTGGTAATATTCTGATTAGCACTGTGGCACTGGTGAATGGGATCATTCCTTCCTCAATTCCATGTCCCCAATTAAAATCCTTTGTTTCCTTGCCCAAACTGCTATTATGATCTAAAATATACAGGTATATATATATGTATAGCATTATTATATTTTCCTTCATAGATACTGTTAATCCTTTTAAAAGTTTGGCAGTTTTATTCATGGATGTCTTACAATACATCTAGTTTGGTTTTTTGTTCAACAAGCTCTAAGATTATCCAACTGAGACTATTTGTAAGGGGATACAAAGCAAGCCAATCTAGTTATGTTGCTTACAGAATGTAATTTGTTTTATAACATTGCATTCTGAATTCATTTTAACAAGAAGTCCTAGAGACCTAGTTTTCTTTCATTGTTTTTTCAATCCATGAAATAAACCTAGAAACTCGAACATAAACCCCTGGCTTCATGGGCTGGGCACAGCCAAGACCCCAAGAGGTGACTCCTTGAAGGATGTATTTTCCTTGTTCTGTACAGACCAGAGGCCCCCCACTGTCACCCTACAAAAGAGGGGAAAGGGAAATGAACAAAGGAGGACAACAGGAAGCAATGTAAACATATAATGATAAATATACGTTTAGACATGGTTTATAACAGATCTTGCTATACAAATTTTATTGCTTGAACACTTAGATATAGATAATCAGACAGGACTTGTGGGTGGATTGGGTTCAGATGATACTAAAACAATCACGGGGAACCTTGGGCCTTTTTTTGGCCTAAAACTCCCATCAGACTCTACCCAGCATGGCCAATGGTAAAAGACTGTAGTGAAAAACATCTGGAATCTGGAAGGCCAAATGTTCCCACCTCTGCTTTAAAAGTGTCTTTGCATACAAAATATAGGTTTTAAATATCTAATACCACCAGTTGAGGAGGAGGTGATAATTAATGGCTTCAAGACAGACAAGCAGAGAGGGATTCAACTCTTTCTTATCCTTTGGACTTCAGGAAAATGTCTCCCCTGAAGCTAGTATTTGCACTGGGATGGAGAATCCCTCTTTGACATTAGCAAAATCCAGATGTCAGTCATTTTGTGGCTCAAGCCAAATGTGCCCTCAATAGTCATTCTTACCTGACAACTGTCAGTGCCACCATCAATATTACCAGCACAGAGTTCAGTGTTTCTGACTCTGCCATTCAGAAATTCAGGCCGATTACACACTTTATTCTCAATGACAGGGAAGCCGGTCTCTTTAAGAAAACCATCTCCACCAGTTCCTGTGCAAGCAGGGGACAAAACAACAATAAAATGGAATGAACAGCTCCAGCACATTAAGATGGAAGCAGATGAATTTCCATTCCTTTTGTTTCAGCTTGGTTTCAGCTTCTGTGTCACAGAACCCTTTGCAAAGATTTCTCCATGTGGGATGAAAAAACCTAGTGATAACATATTTTGCTCTCTAGAAGAAGGAACTGCCAGGACCCACACATAATGATAACTAAAGGGTGGGTACAGTGGGCCCTTGTATCTGCTAGGGTTTGGTTCCAGAACTCCTCATACATATCAAAATTCATGGGTGCTAAAGCCCCATTATATTCAGTGGCATAGTAAATTGGTGCCCCTTCTATAAAGGGCAAAATCAAGGTTTGCTTTTGAAATTTATATTATTTTTAAATATTTTCAAGCCATGGATGGTTGAATCTGTGAATAAAAAAATCCATAGGTACAAAGGATCAGCTGTACTATACAAAGCAGTGAAATTCCAGCAGTGCTATGTCAGTGAACTAATCCTATAATGAGCTCTACAGCTTTCTGGATAGAAAGTTGGTATCAGGCATCAGAAGTAATGTAATTAAATAGAATTACATTTTCTCGCTTTGCACAGGCAGCCCAAGATTACACTACAAAAGGAGACCAACCCTCAGCTCAAGTGAAAAACTATATTGGTGTGTGTGTGTCCCATGTAAGTTGTACCCAAAGAGTAGGATTATAAATGTAAGGATTGGAGAAGAGTTCTATGGCTACTGTGGACTGCTAAAAAGACAAATAAATGGGTCCTGGAGCAAATCTAGTCCAAACTCTCCCTAGATGTCAAGATGACTGAACTGAGACTGTCGTACTTTGGCTATATCATGAGAAGACATAACTCACTAGAAATGACAATAATCCTTGACAAGGTAGAAGGCAGTAGAGAAAAAAGGAAGTCCATGTTACAAATGGATAGACTTAATCAAGGAACCCATGCCCCTGAATCTGCAAGACCTGAGCAGGGCTGTTGATGATAGGATGACTTGGAGATCTTGTATTCATGGGGCCACCATAAGTCAAAGTCAACTTGAAGGAAGCTAACAACAACAAATTGGTGGCCTACTGTTATTCAGCACTGTTATCTTCCACAATTTCAACATAAGAGCTGGGGTGGGATAATATATACACATTCAGTGAGGAAATCTGGGATAAAATTACCAATGATGAGAATTAGGATATCCATTTTAAAAGGTTATTTCCCCCAGAACTTTCTCATAAGGAACTCCATTATGCCAAGACAAAAAATATCCAAATTTCTCCCCATGTAGGTAAGACTAAAATGAAAAAGGTGGGGATAAAAATGATAGAATGAGATATGAAAGAAATGTAAAATATTGCTTAGTAACTTTGGATTCTTTGAATGGCCACTCACCTTTTGTTTCACCCCATCCAGTGACATAGCATTCTGATCCACCTGCAACCATTGAGTTGGCTGGAGGCAAACATGCTGGAATTACTTCATCAGTGATGAGTAGAGGGCTGAAAGAAACATTTCCAAGAAGTTTTACTTTGTTTGCACATTTTTCCTCACTCTAGTTGTTCTGGTTATTTATTTACTTGATATCCTAGGAATCAGCCCAGTGTAAGAGCCAATGTAGTATAGTGGTTTGAGTGCTGGACAAGGACTCTGGGAGATCAGGGTGGGAATAGTACTCAGTGATGGCAGCCTACTAGGTGACCTTGGGTAGTCACATTCTCTCAGCTTAAGGGAAAGGCAGTGGCAAACCTCCTCTGAATAAATCTTACAAAAAAAAAAAAAAACTTTGATAGTATTGCCTTAGGATCACCATAAGCCAGAAACCACTTGAAGGCAATGGAAACAAAATCTCACCTTTCTTCAAGAACTGGGACTCAAGTTGGTTCACAAATTAATTCTTTTTAAAAAAAAGATAGGTACAACTAATCATGCACTCTGTGATACTGAAAGTAAATTACACAAATTATATCATAAAAATGATAACTGAATTAAAAACAGTTGCAAAAGGACATCAGAAAAAAATACAGCATTCCCTATTAATAATACCTCCATACATTTTTTGAAATAATGACGTGTTTCCAGATACATAGCATTCTTCAATGCATCTCTCTCTACGTAATATCTGGCTATTTCTATTTAAGCAAAAGCACCAAATAGCTGAAATAAATAAAGTGATGCCCAATTGAAATTACTTCTCTTTAACTCTTACATGCCTGTTCTGATCCTAAGCATGTTTACTTGAAAGTAGCTCCTACTTCTGAAACACAGACATAGGATCAAAGCTGCTAAACTGAAGACAAATGTAAGGTTTTTAGGGCTATGCAACAAACCCATTACATACTTTTCCTTCTGTCAGCCCAAGCTTTGAAAACATGTTCAATATGTTTTCATTGAAAAATAATTGTGGGGAGAACAGAATTGGTGTGTCAACTCTGCAGAGCTTAGAAAGTTACCTTTCAGAAGCAGGAATCTAATGACATGCTGATGTCACCTATAACAGAACAGTGGTATGATGATGCTCTGAGTTTCAAAGCATTATCCTACCACTGCTGTGTTAGTTATAGATGCCTTCTGCATGTTATTTGATTCCTTTTTCTCAAAAGTCACTTCCCAAACTCTGTCTGTGACTTCAACACTTCCTCCTTCCAGAGCAATTTTCAACCATTTTTTAAAAGGGAGGAAAGATGGCTGTCCTTACTTTCAGCAGTCCACAGTTCTGGTAGGAAACCATTTTGACCACACATTATTTTCACTTGCATTATACTAGGGGCCTCAGCATGCTACAAGAGATGCCAAATCATATCTGGTGCACCTATGTTACTGCTGAAACCAGATCTATAATTAGTCTAATTACTTCTAAACAGATGTACAACACAAAGGTAGCTTGCAGACTGATTGTTAGTGCTCCAAAAGGTAACAGACAAAAAGCAAAACTGGGTGCAAGGTGATTCATGAAAGGAACTTTTTATGTAATATTATGTTTATCACACTTTAAAAAGAGGGGAAAAATGATCAAACTGACAAAACCATACACAAACACTTCACCACCGCAGAACAAAGCCTCCTCAACTGTTCACATCACAATGCTGTAATACAAACTGGGCAAATTATTGGGGGTTAAAAACAATGATACCTGCTCAGTTTCAGCAAGGCGATGTCTGCTCCGCTTGGTTCCTTGAAAAGTCTCTGAACATTTCGATGTTGTGCAGAGCGCTCTGAAGCCCTCTCCGTGTGCAGTCCAGCTACCACTTTGTAAGAAGAAGGCCTTGATGACCTGAAAGGGACAGATTTATTATGTAAGAATATCTGGAGGTAACCAGGATTCAGACCTATTCATCACAGCTGACAAGGGCAGAATCCTCTGAGAATTCACATGGAAACTAAAAGCTTGAGGCTGTTAATCTTCCATATTGAACCTAACCCATTGTGCTGTCTAAGAAAAGTCAATGCAACATGGCAGACACAAGATGCTATTTGTTGGTCCAGGGAACATTCCACCTACTGTTAGAAAAAGCTTACCGTTCTAAGCAGTGAGTTGCTGTCAGAACCCACTGTGGATCTATCAAAGTGCCGCCACAGAAGTGCATATTGAAACTGAAAGAAAAGGGGGAAACTGACATATTAGTTTTGGAATAAGCTGTTCATTTTTCATGTAGTGTCAAGGCCTCATTCTCTCACACTAACAGGCATTATGAAGAACCAATTACAGCTCCCATCTTGAATTTGCTTTATTTAAATAGAATGGCTCAGTTTTCCAGAGCAGTACTTCTCAAAGTATCTGATTTGGGGGTGGGTGGGAACGACGACTGACATTTCCCCTTCTAAAAAGCCAGAGACCAGTAGCATATTTTTACCCATTGTCTACAACTCTTTTTTTCTTTGCTAGAAACATTCTGTGGACTGCCTGACACTGGGTCCATAGACCACTGCTTTGAGTTGTCATGTTCCACAGCATGCTGAAGTGACAATCCTTTGCATGGATTGAAATATGTCACTTTAAGAAGGATAGCCATATTGAGGTAGAGTTTTCTTTAAAGCATGAAAGCTTATGCCATAATAAATATGTCACTCATTAAGCCATCACAAAACCATCGGCTGGTTTTGAAGCCTCAGAATTACACAGCCAGCTACCCCTCTGGAATCTGTAACATCCCCTTAAATACACACATGCTATTCTCTGTCTATTCCACTCCTCCTCCACCCATCCATGGAAAAGTTCTTGTGAGACTATTTGTAACATAATGGTATGTACTCCATACCTTGTTCGGAGACTGATCTGCCAGGGCCAAGAATGGGGATTTGAAACACACCCGCCAACAATCCTTCCAAAACACAGGAGTGGTTTATGTTTGGCTTTCCCACATTCATATTCAGGAGGAGCTTCAGAATGAAGAGGAGAGACATGGGAAGTAAGGTAGAATGTCAGCACTATAAACATCTCAAGGACAGGAGCAATCTATTACTTTGCAATTATGTAACTTTGAAAATCATTCAGCAAAATTCTCCATCCAGCACTTCTAATGGCTCCATCCCCACCAGCCTTTAGCTTGCTGAGTGAGTTACAATAATAATAATCCACTGTTGTCTCTGCCTAGCTTTGGGCCTAGGCTGATTGTCATGTGTTTCCACCAGTGATGTAGTGGCTTACAGAATGAAGGTGCTGGCATTTTTTGAATAACAGAGATGATGATGCCATCTGCCACCACCCTCAGGCTTTCCTGGTCCCTCTAAGCTAAGCTACAAACCTCACAGTTGCAAGTGTCAGGTGAAAGGGGAGAGAATGGATTTTTCCCCAGCAACAATATGTTGTAAGTTATTTCTGTTGTAGTGCAGATTATTTTGAGAACACCAGGGGTGACATCCTATTAGTGACAGAGGACACATCCAAAACAATGAAAACACCAGGAAGACCCAGATTTTGTTCCTACTCTTCCTGATTTTATTTAGGAGATCCATACACACTATGTTTATCCCAGAATATTTTCTTTCAGATTCCTGTACAGAGATTTTTTATACCAACTCCCTAGGTTGTTTTATAAATTAGAGAGAGAGAGAGAGAGAGAGAAAATGAGGAAGAAAATCTGGGATTTTTAAATCAGTCTGGATCCAAAAATACACAAGACCACAAACCACCAGAGTGCAAAAAATAAATAAATACAAATCTGAATAAATCAAGAAATAGGATAGGAACTACATTAATATTGTAATAATTATAATACACAATATCCAGTAATACGTAAGTGAACACATAACAATCACAACCATACCAATAACATACGTTGAAAGCATATACAACAAAGTGAAATGTAACAATCAAATGCATGACACTAATACATATTCAAGATATATATGGTTGGAGTGAAACTCACATATGTTAAGGGTGTATACAGCTAAATGGAAGCTTAACAATGAATTGTATGACTATAACACATATAAAAGATGTATATATATGGCTTGGCTGAAGCTGGCAAGTGGCAAGTCCAAAAGTCCTGTTTCAAAATGCAATCTTCTTCAGAATATTAACTAGTGGTCTTCTTCAGAGTAATTTCTTAAGTGGTCTCTGTGACAAACAATACAAATAACTTTGACATATATCTCTAGTAAATACCATAGGGAAAAAAATTAAATTACCTACATATTCCAGTTGCTACTAAATCAAACTGGAGCGATACCAAGAGAATAAGGGTTGATGGAAATTGCAATCCAACTACAAGAATAAGGCAAGATTTCAGTTCTGGCAAAGTTCTAGTAAAGTGAAATAAATGTAACTATAGTAAAGGTAACCCCACAAGCATTGTGTATATACAGAGTTCAGTATGTGCTACGACCTATTCATGTTTATTTCTAAATTAATCCCACAGCATTTATACCTATATAAATATACATATGGCTAGATCCTTAATCCAACCTTCCTTTAGGACCCACTTGTAGTTGGATTACAATTTCCATCAACCCTAGTTGCTGGTCATACTGTCAGGCAGCTAATGGGACTTATCTAATGACATCTACCATGCCATACTGGGGAAGGCTGCCTTACACTTTTAAAGGGGGGACGATATGGGAGATTTATTACATATATTTCTGCTATTTAGACAACTCTAGTTCATATTGTCAAAGCAAAGTATGTACTGACAAGCCTACACTGATGTATAAAGATAGAGTAAAATATCACTGTTGAAATGGCTAGCATACACAGTTATTTTGTATACTGACTTAGCATCTACAAAATCGCATGTATGCTCACTGTGTGAATATGCTCAATTACTGGTGCTTATAAACATTGGCTTGAGTCATATTATGAATACCACCTAGAGTAGATCCATTGAATTAATGTGCTGACTCAGCATTTAACAATTAATTCAGCAGGTTTACTTTGGATTAACCAATAAGATTCAGACTATTATCTGTTGAACTCCAATTAACAGTAACAGGTCCACAATAAATACATCACAATAGTGAGATGACTCTACCAATTCAGCCTATAGAAAGCTCAGTCATGTGACCAGAGTCTCTAAAGGCAGAAGTAGACATGATAATGAATACGGAGTTGCCATCAAAACTGGAAAGTAATTCAGCTTCCTTATATAGATCAAGCCTCCCTTATCTGAAAGGCTTGGGACTAAAAGTGTTTTGGATTTTTTTGGATTTTGGAATACCTATATTTTCATATACATACATAATGAGACATCTTGGAGATGGGACACAAGTCGAAACACGAAATTCATTTATGCTTCATATACACCCTAAATGCATAGCATACAATATTTTAATACAATGTTGTGCATGAACCAATGTTGTGCATGGTGTACATGGAACCATTAGAAAGCAAAAGTGTCACTATCTCAGCCACCCCTGAAAAAAGTTTTGTTTTTGGAATATTTCAGATTTTGAAATTCTGGGTAAGGAAGACTCAACCTGAAATGTATTGTCTAAAGTTGTCACATTGTATACTTCCCCTTCCCTAGGAGCCAATTGCATGGAGCAGAAAGGATGAAATATGTCATGTGATGGTGTCATGAAGTGCATTCATAGCCGCATATTATGGGGAGCAAAAAAGAAATCAAAACATAGCTGTCACTTTGGTCCTCGTGGCTAGCTCTAGCTAAGAAGGAATCTTGCTAAATACTTCTGGTAAGAGTGGTTGAACTCTCACTCCTCACCTCCACTATGATAATAAAATAAAGTGCATTTTCTTTTTTGGCCATGGTTTCCTCAATTTGTGCTCAATGCATCTGCTGGTGCATTGGTTTCTTTTCCCTTCAGGAAAGAAAGTGTGTATGTGCATGTGAATGTATGTACAGACACACATGCACACAGCAATCACAGAAGGACTGGATAACTGATAAAAAACCAAGCCATCTGATGCTTGTAATTTTTAAAACTCCATGCAACAAGGTAGCAGCTGTCATAGTTTAATTATGCAGTTTGCACAGTGTCTGCAATTTGCATAACATTTGTTTTCACAAATGTCACAACTATGTTGAGACCCACAGAATCTCTTTTTCTGGTCCAAAACACACTGCAGAAATAATCCAGTTTGAGACCGCTTTAACTGCCCTGGGTCAGTGCTAGGGAATCCTGGAAATTATAGTTTATTGTGGCACCAGAGTTCTCTAACAGAGAAGGCTAAACATTTCACAAAACTACAGTTCCCGAAGTTCCCTAGCATTGAGCCGGAGTAGTTAAAGCGGTCTCAAACTGGATTATTTCTGCAGTGTGTTTTGGATCTCTCTCTTTCTCTTTTTCTCAAGTTCCTTATGATTACACACAAGAATAACACAAATGAGGATCTACATCCTTAATTTCAGCATAAAACTGTGGGTGAATTCACACAGTGGTACATGCGTTATACTCTCAAATGTTCTTGTGACAGATTTTTCCTTTGTTCTGCATCAACTTGTATGACATTGACCTTGTTATTCACATTTTTGTTCTGTTAAATTTCCTTCCTTCATACAGCAAATCTGTATCATTTGTTCCCATGTTCTCTTTTTGATATTATTCTTTTTGTACTGAAAGTTGCTCGGGCAGTTGCTCTTTTCATACTGAAAGTTACAAGTGGCTAGGGTGTCCTGTCTTGCCATATCCTACAGCCTCCCCCCCCCCCATGCTTCTTTTATCATCACAGTTCCTTGCAAACATGGAACAATGGCTCCTTATCACCACAAGATGGAGCAACACATTGCCACCTACTCTGCATACCTTAGGCAGAATACAAATTATTCTCTCTGATCGTGTATCAGAATGTAGAGAGAAGCTGTAGTCATTCATGGATTCTTCCCGTGAATTAAAAGTAGCATTTCAATAACAAGAGCACTGCTGAGTGAGTACGCTAGACACATGGCATTGTGCGATAAGGAAAGGAGCAAAAGTGGAACTATGTCACTTTGTTTTTGCAAAAAACAATGGTGTGATAATGTCCATAGATTCCATGGAGCACACTGAGTGCAACTTCCCCACCAAGTTCTCTTTAAGATTTACTGCTTGTTGCAAAGAAAGATTTGGCCTTCATTTATTTAGAGTCAAATAATACATTGATGAATCCATTACTGTGCTTATAGGAGAGAAAAAGGGTTGCCTAGAATTCTGTTGGTGATACTCAGAATAATGTATGTCATTTTATGGAAAAAGTGGAAGGAGGTGTTCACAACCTCCACCCAAAAGTAAGTCAGCACCACAGTGAGGGAGTATGTCCCCCACATCTTCATGTTGGCTGGAGAGAAAGAAAGGTGTCAGATCAAGAGGAGTCTACAGTTGGGTAGCAAGTGGATGAGAGGAAATGTTGCTTTCCCTGATGCCCACCAAGTATACATGTACTTGGTGGGGATCTGAGAAAGTGACATCTCTCCCCATTGCCCAGCTATAAAATTGCAGTTCCAGTTCTCCTCTCACAACCCTCCCCCAAACACTACATTTCCATGGTGTGTGTGGTCTCTCCCAGGGTACTTGCCTTACTCTGGACTGGAGATCAGCCCAGCACAACTGCACAGACAGTGTTATGCTCCACTCAGGGGAATGCAGGATCTTGGACAATTGTGTGTGTCTGTGTGTCTGCTTTGCGAAATGAAACACTGTATATAGTAGTTTATTACATGTGAAGCTCTGATAGTTACAGAGGCTGGATTTATAACCTACCATGGTCTACAGCAGGGGTGGCAACCTTTTTGAGCCGGGGGCCGATCCCCCAAAGTCATCCCTTCCGGCAGGCCTGGGGGGGGAATGGTGGCGTGTGCTCATGTGTGCGTGTGCGCACAACCCCTGCCGCTGCGCGCAACCCCCCCGCACACGCTGCCGCCACCGCTGCACGCGCTGCTGCAGCTGCCTCCACACATGTCGCGGCCGCCATTTTGTTCTCCAAAATGGCGGCCGTGATGCATTTGCACATGCGCAGTACTCTTGCGCATGCGCAAATGCGTTGTGGCCACCATTTTGGAAAACAAAATGGCGATCGCGGCATGCGCAGCCACGCTGCGACCAAAACACGCGGCGGCGGGGGCGGCAGGGGGCGGCAGGGGTCCGCCTGGGCCAGTAAGCGCGGGGCCCTGGGCCGGAACTGGCCCGGGGGCCGTAGGTTGCCGGCCCGTGGTCTACAGAAACATCCACAGTCGCAATGGCTGTGATTCCTTTCAATAAAATGACCCAGAGTTGTGTAACTAATACCAGAAGTCAGGCAGGGAGACAGAGGGGAGGCAGGCATTTAGCAAATGAGTTCATACCTACACCACCATGATACATGGTGGGTATCTTCTTATGGTATAATTTTTATTAGACCATTTGTTTGGTAAGTTTTTAATCAAAGTAATTTTACCTATTGTACTTATTTTATTTTAGTAGGTTTTTTAATTCATTTATTTTTAAATTAATTTTTTATTCAAAAATTTAATGACCACAAGAAAAACAGAAGCACACAAAAGCCAAAACTGTCATGGGGGAGATGCAGTGGTACAACAGCAAACCCAGGAGGTCTTGAATATTCAGCAGTAGCATAGTTCCACATGCAGAACTATTATGTTGTGTTCTGCCAAACAGGATTCTGGCCCTTCTGTGAATTGATCCTAAGATGTGTACATGCATATAGTACTAACTACTACAAAAGTAATATTCACCTTGCCAGAATTCTCCCTATGCCTGGAATGGAAATTTTAAAACACTTTGGAATGGACCAACCCAAAGGTTGAGTGTAGCTTGTGGTGCCTTTGGCTCCTACCTTCACCTCAGCCCTGTCCTACATTTTTCAAAACCTTGTGAAATTTCTCAACCCCTTGTGACAATCAGGTTTAGATTTAAAAAAAAATCTCCCATTTTCATGAGTTGGATCTTACCAAGTGTACCTGCTGCACTAGGAAGAGGCATTTTTGATGGGGAGGGAAAGTGACAGTGAAAAATGGCATAGTAAGAGAAAGAAAAGAGGACCACAGAAAGAAACAGGATGGCTGATTGGTAGCTCTAGCTTACCTACTATTGTCTGGTTCTACAGTACTTACCATTTACTCTAGCCTGGGATGGGCAACTGTGGGGAGATCTGTGGACATTTCTTTTGCCCCTGCACCTCCCAGTGGCTTCACTTTGTTTTCACTTTTGGTTGATTTTTGCCATTTTTATTTGTTTTGTTGTTCTTGTTCTTTTTAGGTTTGGAGGTATGCAAGGGCTTGGGGATGTGGGTTCCAAACCACTGCATTTGTAGTAGTTTAGTCTATTTGAGCTGGTTTTCTGGGGCAGGGGAGAACTTGAAGAAGTTTTTTGGAATTTCTTGTCTAATTGTTTTTTAAAGCTGGATTTTGTTTTAAATTTTTGTAACCCACAGTGCGTTCTAAATCAGGAGAAAGGTGGAGTACTACACAAATAAATAAATAAATGAGGGATGGTAGCTTTTGGGGCTGCAAATTCCCCCATGGATTGAACTTTGCCCACATCTGCTCTAGCCCCACTGTCCATTGTCTGGCCCTGGGCCTTGCCTCTGAGAGATTTTCCCCAAGGGGACATGGCCTTCAACATAAAAAAGATTCTGCACTCCTGCAATAAATTTTTACAAGCATACTTACGGCACTGTGGGACATCACAATATTCCCATGCTGTATTGGGGTCTGTGGTATAGCACCAGGGACCATTAATATCACCATCAGGATTTCTGCAGTACTATAGAAAAACAGAATTAAAAATATCTTTAATCACAGAGCAAAGCAAGCCACAATCACTGTGGGACAAGCTTATTTAACCTTGCTGCAGCTGTGTACTTTAAAGTCTTTTTTTACTTATGGAAACCCTAAGGCAGGGGTAGGCAACCTTTTTGAGCCAGGGGCCGGGTTGCTGTCCCTCAGACTATATGCTGTCCCTCAGTCTATAGGGGGGCTGAAGCACCATAAATAAATAAATAAATAAATAAATAAATAAATAAAAATATTTATTCTCTCAGCCCCAGAAAAGCCATAGCAAAACCCCTGTGGAGATTTTGCCAAGAAAACCCAAGAACACGTAATAACAACAATAATCAATATTATCATGGTGGGCGGCAGCGGCAGGACCAGCCTGGGGCCGGTCCAAAGGCCTCAGAGGGCCGCATCCGGCCCCCGGGCCTTAGGTTGCCTACCCCTGCCCTAAGGCGACCCTATCACAGGGTTTTCTTGGTAAGATTCATTTAGAGGGGGTGTGCTAGTGCCTTCCCCTTGAATACTGGACTACATTGTTACAGCACTATTACTCCACTTTTCCTGCTATGGTTGCCTCCTGTGTCATTCTGGGGTTTATAGTTTAGTGCAGGGGTAGGCAACCTCTGACCTTTAAGGGCCGAGGGACGTCAGCTCCCAGAAGCCTCAGCCATGTTGGCCAATAGTCCCATGTTGGCCAATAGCTCCTGGGATTCTGGGAGCTGAAGTCCCTCGGCCCTTAAAGGGGAAAGGTTGCCTATCCCTGGTTTAGTGAAACCTAAGAGCTCTCTGGCTGAGAATTCTAAATGTCCTTCCCTAAACTGCAAATCCCAGGATGCCACAAGAGGCACACAACACAGTAAAAGTGCTATAATAGTATAGTGCAGTATTGTCTTAGGAGTTTATCACACAGGCAAAAGAAATGGGGTATTAGTGCTATGCTCCAGTAATATCCCATGAATATCATGCAATAGCATGATGCATTTCACACGGTGGCGTCATTATTTCATGATTATCCCATGAATAAAGGGGGGAAATTGTGCCACTTTTTATTTAATGGATTTTCCCGTGAATAAAAAGCAACACAATTTTGCCACTTTATTCACAGGATAATCGCAAAATATTTGACATCCCGCAGCATTGTGTGAAAAGCATTGCACTATTACACAATATTTACAGGATATTGATGTGAGCATAGCACTAATATCCCATTTCTTTTGCCTGTGTGATAAACTCCTTAGGCTGAGAGAGATTTGCCCTCCTCACCCAGAGAGTTTCCATG
>CM034701.1:319138286-319148810 GCA_020142125.1 Phrynosoma platyrhinos
AAGGGTCTACTATAGTTGAGGAGTTGTGCCCCAGCTGTCCACCACTGAGTAGCTGCTTAGGTCTAGCTCAGACACACAGGGCCGTTGCAGACCGGCCCAAAGGGACAGCCTGGGGGTAGAGTTGGGCAAGGCAGCCGCCTGCCAGCCGCCCCAACCCTAGCCCGATGCCATTGTGACATTGGGCGGCTGTACGCACGGCGCATGGCGTCAGGATGCCCCTCCGATGCAGCATTTTAACACGCTGCATCAAAAGGGCACTGAAGAGCCACGGCACTGGCTCTTAGGGTGGCCTTTTTCTGCCTCTAAAAGGAGTGACATTTTGCCACTCTTTTAGGGGCGGCAAAAGGAAGGATTGGGGCCGTGGCATGGGGTTGCCTCAGCCCCGATCTGCCACTCCCTGGGGCGGCTCTCTGCCACCCCGAATGGGCTGTGTGCAGTTAACTTTCTAGAAACCATGAGCTGCAGATTGAGCTCTATGATGTATGATTTCCGTTCTCTCTGCTCCCCTATCTCTCAGTCCTCTTTTTTGTTGATCAAATTAACTACAATTTAGGTCTAACCTGTGGAATTAATGCAGTTTGACACCTCTTTAACTATCATGGCTCCAACCTATGGAATCCTGAGATGTGTAGTTTGTTGTGACACCAGAGCACTCTGATTTTAAAAAGCTAACTATCTCACAAAACAACAAATCCCAGAATTCCATAGCACTGAGCCATGGCAGTTAAAGTGATGTCAAATTGCATTATTTTTGCAGTGCAGATTAGACCTTGGATTTATATATGCACTATTCACAGTTCGCTCTTCACCTGTTCCCTGTGCAACCAGGTGCAATATAAAAAAGTACTTGATTTCAAGCTCTTAAAAAAATTAATGTACTGATAATCAAATATAGAGTATATAAAGTAAATATAAGTGTAGGTTAGCATCCTGGTAATGAGTTGCAGAGATGTAAATCCAACGTACACCTGCATAACTCACTGTTTTGGTCTTTGTAGAGGTACGAATCCTTTAGCAACCATCTAAGGACCAAACTCTTCACAAAGCACCTTTTAGCTGTTGCATCTCCCCCAACATGGCCATTAACTGGCTAATGGAGAGCAGGGAGAGGTAATGGCCCAGCAATATTCAGCTGTGGTCCTCAAGCTGGATGGCATCATCTTCTAAGCACCGTGAAAGACCCATGGGAAGTCCTGGAGGATGCCTGTTGCTGTGCATCCAGCTACAGACACATAGCTGAATGCTGCACCATTGCCCTTCTCCATTCTCTGCTGACCAAAAAATGGCTATGTTGAGGAGAAGGCAGCACCAGCTAAGAGGTAGTTTGAGGGATAAAGGGGAGATAGATATAGTTCTGTCTACAGAACCTTTGTGCTACATTTCCACCATAGAGGATCTTGGTTGTAATATTAGGAACATTTGTCAGAAAGAGGAATCTAAAACAGAAAATGGGAAGATGAGGGGTTAGAGAAGAAACCAGGATGGATGAGGGACAAACTAAATATTTAGGATGTTTTCATAGAGACATCCCTTTAGCAATGACTATCTTCAACTGCACATCTTACATTTTGTTTTTTGAGTGGTCATTGGAAGGTAAACACAATCTTGAAATCTGATGACCAAGGTGTACATACATCTCTGAAGAGAACCCATTGTTGGAGTTAAAACAGATTTATCACAGGGAGAGCCCTTTTCCCTTTAATGTCTAGTCTGACCCTGAAGGCAAGATGGAGAAGGCAAGAAGGAGTAGACTGTGCAGAGGATACAGTGCAGGGTTTGTAAACTGTAACGTTTTCATGAGAGATTTAATAAATGTTATCCTATATTGTTTGTTTCTCTTCATTTATTTTAAAACCCTACTTGATTTTTGTGAATAATGCCACTTACATTTTTTTCCAGTCCTGCACGTGGGTGGCTCTGTGGTGTGAAAGAATCATGTCTGTGAGGTGTCTGCAAGTGCCACTCTTGGCAAGTCTTGCCGTTTATGGTTGAGGCAATCTTTCCACGGTAATCTTCACCTTTACCAATCCTACAGTCTTTTAAAGTGAGGAAAAAATGGGTAAGGTTTGCTGTCATCCTGTACAGTGGGTATTATTTATACAACAGAATGAGTTCAAGCATCATTCTCTTTGACAAGAAAATCTTAGGGAGTAGTTGGGATGGTGTTGCTGTGGACTGGAGGAGGCAAAACTGGGAAACCTTTGGTGTTCCATTGTTATTTAAGCCTTCATAATCCCTTACTGTTGGAAAATTTATGTATACATTCTCCTTTCCATCCTTATACAG
The DNA here is from genome assembly GCA_020142125.1 of Phrynosoma platyrhinos. NCBI lineage: Eukaryota > Metazoa > Chordata > Lepidosauria > Squamata > Phrynosomatidae > Phrynosoma > Phrynosoma platyrhinos. The sequence continues at coordinate 319,140,573 of CM034701.1, forward strand.
ATAGGGACTTTCCTAACTATCATGTGACTTTGATCACTGACTCTTGGAGACTGTTTAACAGCTCTCTCCCAAGATTCTAATCAGCTTGTAACTGCAGTCAGCAGTCAGTAAGGAGCAGCTAGTCCCATCTTCCTGCTATTTAAAAGATGGTGAGATACTTTCATATTTTTTTTTGTTTTAAAAGGGTTAATACCCTGGGAAACTAAAATTGAACCCCACACTTACCATGGATCGTGCTAGGTAGGACCTCAAGGAGTCAAGGTTCACAGTCATCAGGAGGGTCAAAGATTCCCCAGCCAAGGCATAAGGGTTACATTTTGCTGGTTACCTGATCCAAGGTTTGTTGGCGTTGTGGGCTGAGGCCGTTGTTGCACAATTTCAACACACTTTTGCAGATTGCAGAACTCCCATCTTGTACGGGGATCCGTAGTATAACACCAGGGTGCCCTATCACCATCTGGATTCCTGCAGTAGTTTCTCCTTAGGTCCCTATAAATTTAGATAGAAGAAGCTGTATTATATAGTCAAAGAGATTTCCACTTTTTAATGTATCTGAGTGGAATTTGTTTGCTTATGTTATTCAACCTGCTCAATCCAAATCAGTTTGTACATAAATGACACCCTTTAACTTTCATTGTAAAATTAAAGGTTACACATCAAATGGCTCCTGCTAATTCCTTGCTGCACTGGTACTCAAACCTTTTACCCATCGCCACCCCCCTTTTACATCTACATGCAGACGTTGTGCCCATCCCCACTTCATGTTGTATATTAATAAAAATATTTTGTTTATTTAGTGTGCATATTTTTAACTGAACATTCATGTATTTTAACATTTAATAAAGAAACAACACTATTCTAATTAGAACAGTTTTATTCAAGTAAATTCAATATTTAACTCAACACATGTGTAAATTTTACACATAAAAAGGGTTGGGAAGAAGAGGAGGAGGAGGAGGGATCAGAGCCTCCAAGTCTCTCACACCCCTTGAAAAACTCTTGTGCCCCCCTATGGATCCCACCCTAATGTTTGAGAACTACTGCCTTACCGGCATAAACCTGCCCTTGTAATTATTCTGCTCAATCAATTTGTAAGGACAAATTAATATCAGACCTACCACTTCTCCAGCAGGCTTTCAGAAGCCTAAGTTGAAAGAAACTCCAAAGTAACAGGCAACTGAAATTTATTTGGTGCAACTTTCAGGTTTCTAGACCACTATTAAGATGCATGGCTGCAGATAAATACAATTGCCGCCTGTGCCATCTTGTTCTTTCCTTTCCCAGCACTGGCAAACTGAGACAGCAGATTTGAGGTATCATGAGGAGAAAGGAAATAGTTGCCTATTTAATTTATTGTTGTTGGATCTTTACTGACACGGAAGAGAAAAGGTCAGTGATGTTACTGGATAGGTTTGGGGATACAGACCACACTAAGTGACACATAAGAGGAAGGGTGATACTCCGGTGGGGTCCTCCTCCCGCTGCAGCAGAGGGACGAATTTGCCCCTCATTGCTTCATTGTTGCCCCGTCTCTCTCCATGGGGAGAGAGCCAGGCCAGCAATGAAGCCACAAAGAGTGACCAGTGGGTGGGTAGGGGGCAATCTGCTACCGCCACACCCTTCAGAAGCCCCCTGCCACACCAGGTGTCACCAAGCTTGGTGACACCACTGGGAAAGGTGCCTGTAGGATTTTCTGTCTTGTGGACAGTGACTGCGCAGAATTTTCTGATGAAGGGCAAGGCATACATACGCATCTGGGAATGCAGCTGGGGTTTTAGTATGACGATGGGGTATCATAGAGCTCCATGCTTGGCATTTCTTTCCTGAAACAGTCAGTGCCATGGTACCCCGGTAGTTTGTGCCAGTGCCTTCAAAACAGTCTTCCACAGATGGAGCTTGGGGTGGAATAACAGGTGGTGCAGCTGTATTTAAACAAAAACAAAACACCACAGATCTAGAAATAAATGGGACATGACATGCATTGTTTTCACATTTATGATAACCAATGTTGTTAAAGCTCTGGTCTCTCAGAAGAACATAGCTCATAGCAGTGTAAGTGCTGGAAAATGTTCAGGAGCCAGTAAACAGAGAGAGCCCTGGTGGTGTGGTGGTTAAATGCCTGTACTGCAGCCACTCACTCACAAACCATAAGCTTGTGAGTTCAATACCAGCCAGGGGCTCAGGCTCGACTCAGGCTTGCATCCTTCCATGGTCGCTAAAATGAATACCCAGCTTGTTGGGGGCAATTACCTTACACACTGTAAACCGCTCAGGGAGTGCTTAAGTGCACTGATAAGTGGTTTAGAAATGTACTTACTATTGCTACTTGCTATTGCTAACAGAAGAGGGATGGACACAACCTCAAGCACCTAGGCCTGTTTGCAATGACTGATAGCCTCCCCATTGTGGATTGTTGTTAGATCACTTTTTGTAGCAGTATGTTACTTAGATTAGGAAGCAACCTAATACTGAGTCCATCCAGTTTATTATTATCAGCTCTGAGTATCAGTAGCTCTCCTGGGTTTCAGGCAGGATTTTTATTCCCCAGCGTGGTATAGTGGTCTGAGAGCTGGACTACAACTCAGGGAGACAAGGGTTCAAATCCCCCCTCAACCATGGAAATTCATTGAATAACCTTGGGCAACTCTCTCAACCTCAAAGGAAGGCTAAGGTAACCTCTCTCTGAAAACATCTTGGCCAACCCCCCCACCACCACCCAAGGACAGGTTCACTTTAGGGTCATCATCAGAAACAACCTCTCCCACAACAAATCAAACCCATACCCACAAACTATTATCTATCAGCTTCCCAGCCAAGTATTAACTGGGCCTGACCCTGCTTAGCTTCTGAAATCAGACAAAATTGGTATGTTGAGGAACTTTACTGCAGCACTGACAGACCAATCCTAATTTAATCTCTTGTTGGTCTAGCACATATGTTTACTCAGAAAAAAGTTGGCCCCAGGTCCACTAGGATTCCTCCCTGATAAATATGTTTTAGATTATAGTCCTTGGGACAGAAGATACTTATTTTATTTTCACTGTTAAATCAGTCTGTCCCTCATGAAGAGATTAACAACAGAAAAATGTAACAATTAAAATCAGTGTAATAAAACAGTTGTTGAAAACACAGCATATAATGCAGGATGAATTTATTCCACACCTACTTGACATTATTTGCAAAAACACAGCTGAAAGATCATAACCAGATTTGTCATGTTTAATCTTTGCAAGGCATCCATCCATTTATCACACTATTTATATCACATCTTTCTCCCAGGCTGGGATTCAAGGCAGCTTACAAAAAGACATTTGCTTCCAATGCTTGTTTAGTTCTGGATTTAGTTAGATTCTAGCCAGATCTATAACAGATGCACATGTTGCCAAAGTACTTACCAGTCACTGCTGCAGGACCATCACAACTAGGAATATCACAGTATTCCCATCGTTTATTGGAATCAGTGGTATAGCACCATGGCATTGTTTCTCCATCAGGGTTTCTACAGTAGTTTTCTTCTAAACCTCTGAAATAGAATACACACAGAAACAAGTGATGCTTAAAATCTCTACATTAATTTAAGGGGGATCTTTGTTATTTAAAATTTACTTTAAGATTATATTTGTACTATATTTACTTTAATACTATATTTAAACAACAGAAAGAAACCTGGTATAAATTCCCCAGCTGAAATCCAGCATGAGCTTTACACATGTTTTTACAGCACTGTGTTGAAAGATGCCAAAACACATTACATCACAATATTTCCCTAGAAAACAAAAACACAATGAATGCTAGTTTGCAAGTTCAGAACCACAGCTTGAAAAAAAACTTTTTTGAACTACAACTTGGCCATAATGGTTCAGTGATTCTAAGTTTTGCGGTCCAAAATAGTAACTTTTATTTATTTTTAATATTACCTACCCTAGCCCATAAAAGTTTAAGCTGAAACATTATTTTAAGCCTACTTCCCACTCACCCATGCCTTAAGAAGGAAAAGAGAAATGGAAAATGCACTACAATATGATACCTCTCATTGAGGTGTCAGGAATCAAGATGAACTTTGAGACTGGATTTACACAACATAATTCTCCAAATAAAGTGTGAAACTTGTTTAATTCTCCACCCTCTCCCAACATTTCCTGGAGGGCAAGATGCCTCTCAAATGTGTCATATTACTAGTTAGTCACATTATTCACTCATCCTTAGAACTGTAAGAGCCCAGCAACAATGGATATGTTTTACATACTTGCAAGGATAGTTTTCTGGGGTTCTAGCATGCTTGTGAGGTGCTTGAGCTGCCCAGGACTGGCACGTTGTTCCAGATTCGGTCACAGAAGTTTTCCCTCGATAGTTTTCTCCATTTCCCTCAAGACACTGACGCCCCACTGTGGAAACGGGTGCAGGTGTATCTATATCGAGAAAGTGCAAGAAGTCACCCTCAGAATACATAATAGGAAGAAAGCCAGACAAAACCTTTTTTGCTTCAAATGGAACATTCACTCTAGTCTACAAGAGCAGAAGAAGAGCCATGTTGAAGCAGTCCAAAGGTCTATCCAGCCCATCATTCTGTTCCAATGACTTGCCTACAGACAGCCCACCAGCAAGATGTTTTATGACAGAAGAAGTCCCGCAAGCCCTTTCTACTTGAACCCAAATTCAACACTATTTTTTCTCCCCACCAAAGGAAATAAAACATTATTACTAAACCATTACAATCAGTCTGCCATAGTTAACCCAAGTAAAACTTACTGCACCGTGGAATGTTACAAAATTCCCAGCGTTTAGTTGGGCTGGTGGTGAAACACCAAGGGCGAGGCTCGCCATCAGGATTACGGCAGTAATTTGACCTCAGATTCTTTTCTGGAAAACTGAACATTAGATAAGAAAGCTGAAGTTTGTCTTGACTGAGTATTGAAGGTTGCATCTCCTGAAGGAACATAGGTAGCCATCTTACAGCCTAAGAGACAATTTTTCAGTCTACCTCAGTATTGCCTAGTTTGACTGGCACTGGGTGTCTAAGATCTTAGGCAGAGGTCTTTCATTTCACCATTCTCCTTGAACCTAGGATTTTCCATAACAAAGCACATATATATTGTCAATGGTCTAAAAAGCAAACTGCCAGACATTTAAGACTGAAGTCTTAGGATTTATCCATATGTACATGCCAAAGCCTATAACACAGAATGCCCCTCTCCATGCCAGATCCAGGAAGAGTTACCTTTTTGGACTAAAGCTCTCAGAACCCTGTAGTCAGAACTGTGGCTGGGAATTCTGGGAATTATAGTCCCAAGAAGGTAAATTTTTCAAACCTTCGAGCTACCCCACATAGCAATAGCATTTACATTTCTATACTGCTTCATACTGAACTAAGCAGTCTCTAAGCAGTTTACAGCATGTAAACTAACTGCCCCCAGCATTTTGTGTACTCATTTTACCAGCCTACAAAAGGATGAAAGGATGAATCAACCCTGCAGCCCTCAGGATCGAACTCACAACATTGTGCCTGCAGTACCATACATTCCTGTAGTCTTGCACAGGTTCTATTAATTTTCATGAAACCTGTGTAGAAGACTTTTCTGATGAATAGCATATCCAGTGATGATGCAGCATAATCACTATAAATCATTTCTGTCTACAGTTTTCAGGTGACCCAAAGTACTTATTCCTCCCACATCCCTGCTGTGCCTCATTATGGTACATCATCATTACTATAATTATCAGTGGTGAAGGCCCACGGAGTCATTTCTTGAATTTAAGGGGACTTACTTTGCAGGGAGGTATCCATGAGAATGAGGTTCTTGAGAAGCCCAGGGTTGGCACTGAAGCCCGGATTCTGTTTGGGAAACTTTGCCTTGATAGTTTTCTCCACTGCAGTACATGCATTGCTCTGCAAGTGAATATATACACATATATTCATATGAATAATGAAGATTCATCTTATTAGAGTTATGGTTTATCTTCTGGGTACTAGATATCATCATCATCATCATCATCATGCATACCCCACTCCCCTCCCAAACTGGGACTTAAGGCAGCTGGCAATTTAATTTTGAAAAGTACAGTACTGGTATATCTCAGTTAACAAACTAGATGTTTTTCTGGGCATTCTTTCTTTAAAAGAAGCTTTGGTGCCAGAGGCAGAAACAACATTTAAAGAGAAAGGATAGGTTCCCATGCCACAAAAAAGAAGGGCAATTCAACACATATCCTCACACTTTTCCTTTGAAATGAACAATATGCACAAGTGAAATGGAACAACCATCTCAGGTTAGCCCTGCATTAGCAAACAAAAAAATTTTGAATCTTCCTGAGAGCATTTCAAGCCTTCTTTCAAAATGCATCAAGCATTCTACTTTCACCAGCCTCCACTTTTTCCCCCCTTACTTCTGTTTTGGTGGCCAAACATACAGGTCTATGCTTTTTCAATACGCTGAAGGTAGGTCTCCTCTTTTCTTCTATTTTGCTGTTAACTTAAGATCAGTGAGGGATTCTGGAAGCAGATGCTTTTTACTTTGCCTGCTGTAGGTAAGTGCATCCAGTTACAGTATGATTGGCTAGAGCAGACTCCCATTTCCCCCCAGCTCAAGCGTCATTGTATTGATTATTGCAGACATATTGTTGCAACATAACACTAACAGTCTGTTTGCCCAGCCCCGTTTGCTTCCATAAGCAAGAAGAACTGACAAAAGAGCAGGCTCCTCATTGGATTAATGGAACATGTCCTTAATTTGCAAGTGTCAAAATAGCAAGTCATCAGATAAGGCGGCATCAAAAGGCATGGGCTTTCTGTACTTTAAAACAGAGTTGGCAATTATAGGAGGTGGAGGGGCACATTCGTCCCTTGAGGAGACCTTGGAGAGTTGTATGTCCCACTGTATCCCCTCACTAAACACACAAAATAAGATTTTGTCCTGAAACACCCTCTAGGGGATGTTGGGGCATTTCTGCCATGTTTTTAGGTCCCCTTGAGCCTTTTTAGGCTCTGAAGAGGCCTTTTCTAGATACTGAAAGTGAGCAGAAATCAGTTTCAGTTCAAGGCCTCTCATGGGGCCAAAAAAGTGGCAAATTTCCCCCCATGCCCCTTAGAGGGCACATGGATATATGGGGGGATTATCCCTGCAGGGCTCTGGGACTCACAAGAATAGCCCTGGGGACCATGTGGTCCACAGGCCACACTTTGCCCACCCCAATTCAGAAGTACAGTTTAATACCATTCTAATATATCATGGAATTTAAATCCTCCTTTCCTCTACTTGTTTTACAATGGAGTGGGCAACTGGAAAGTCCTGCAAAGTCCCCCAACTTTAAAAAAAATCAAAACAGGAAGTGGCTAGACATCTGTTTCTGGTTCTCTTTTCCCTCTGAGGGCTTTAGGGGCAGTGTTGAGAGAAGCAATTCTAGAAACCACAAAACCACTACTATGGATGAGAAAACCTGATTTTTGTAAAAGAAAAAAAATTATAGGTGCAAAGGCCTTCCCTATTGAGAGTTCATGTTATTTGCCTTTGCCTTTTTCTCAGGCTGAGAGAGTGTGAATTGCCAAAGCTCACACAGTAGGTTTCCATGGCTGAGCAGGGATTTGAACACTGGTCTCCCAGTGCCCTAGTCCAACACTCAAACCATTACACTACTGCACTCTGGTAATCACAGTTAAGAGCCAGTAGTGTAGTGGTTTGAGTGTTGGACTACAACTCTGGAGATCAGGGTTTGATTCTCTGCTCAGCCCTGGAAACTGACTGGGTGATCTTGGGTGAGTCTCACACCCTCAGCCCCAGAAATCCCCATGATAGGTTCACCTTAGGATTGCCATAAGGCACAAACTACTTGAAAGTGCACAACAACAACAACAACAACAACCAGATAATCTGAACCTCACTTGGAGAACTATCAGTTAGTTTATAATTCATAGAATCATAGAGTTGGAAGAGACCACAACAGCCATCCAGTCCAATCTCCTACTGTGAAATAGTCCAGCATCAAAATCTGGCATCCTGTTAGTGACATACAATAAGTTGACTGAGAGTTCCCCCTTGATATGTTATTTTTATTGTGTGGGTGGAAAAATGCAGCATCCTTACCTGTTACAATTCCTTCACACTATCTATCTGTTTTTGGCTGGAGAGAACAAGAGAAGGACAAGAGGCAGTCAAGCACCAAGTCAACTCTGGACGTTATCACACGGGGACCAGCTTTGTGGTTAAAGAGATAATAAAGTGGAAATAAAGCATCCCAAAAATA
>CM034701.1:319156261-319169240 GCA_020142125.1 Phrynosoma platyrhinos
CTTAATTAAAGAAAAGACTGACATATTAGAAAAGACAACTGAAGAGGTGAAAACTAGACGACAACAACAACAAATAATGGAAAGGTCTAATAAATTGAGATATAGGGATAGATGTGTTAAGATCAGAGGTCTTCCAGTAAAACCAAATGAATTCTCTGCTAGAGAGCTCTAGTGCACTTCCTTGAACTAAAACATGGTAGCACAGAATGCTAAGTACCTCTTCAAAATAGAAATCCCAGGGTTCTATAGGACAGGCATATGACAGCTAAAACAGTATCATACTGCTATAACTGCAGATGCACTATTAGATTTTGTTGAATGCAGTCATTGGTATACTTTTGTAACAAATTACAAAAACACATTGTTATTATGTTAGAGTTAGCAAATAACAGATCTGAACCAAATGGAGAATCACAGCAAGCCATGGTAGTACAGAACTAGCTACCCCAAGATCTCTTTTTAATTCATTAATCCAGAATAAAATCCCATTGTATTCAGTGAGATTTCCCTCTAGGCAAGTGTGCATAGGATTTCAGCCATGTCTCGGGGACATCTGAGATTGTCAATGAATATTAGGACACTCCGGTGTCTTTCATAGTATGCAGTAGAACAAGTTACCTGCAAGAAAATGCTGTTTCAGCTTCACATTTCTCTGCACATTCTTCTTTATTAAGAGTTCTATAGAATTTTTTATATTGTCCAAGTATCCAAGCACCATCTGTTTTTACATAGTTATCCAGTATTTCTCCACGAACTGAAAGAAAGAAGTGCAAACAGCTTAAAAGATGAAAATACTGCCAGTAATAAAAGCATACTTTTCTATAATCCTGGCTGATAACTTTCCTTATTCAGCATAGCCCTTATTCATTCAGTTCTGCACATGATCTGCATCCTGATTTGACAAGTTTCCAGCACAAGTTTACAAATCAGGTGTGAACTCATCTATATATTCTTACCACCTTTTGAACTTGTGTAGATACAGCTTGAATCAATGTAAATAGACAGACATCCCTAGGATGTGTTATGTCTCCCATGATACAATGTCACAAACCCACCATGCATTTTCCCACTAATTCACTGGCTGACATTTATGGCAGGCAGGGAAACTTGTCATCTCATGACTTTATGTCCTCTGCAATATCATAAGGCAGTGTGAGATAGCCTGCCTTAAGCATCAGCTTTGAAATATCATTAAAGAGGCAAAAAATTCTCTATTACTTAGTTTATTATTCTATTTTACCATCACTAGAGTACCATCTGATTTTCCTAGCTCACATTCCACAGAAGGAGAAAAGCCGGTGGTTAAACAATAGGGAGCTGATACTTCAAACATCGGTATACTGTTTTGGCCATAGCACAAGCCTTAGCTAATAAAGGCAAATGCTATTAAGTCACTCCCCTTTGGGTTTCCATTCTCCATATGAATGGGACTTTAGAAAAACTAAAGTTGCCTACACTGAGCTAAACATTCAATCTTTAAAAATAAAACCACATAAAAAGTATTTAGGTTATTAAAGCTATTACTGTGGAAATCAGAAAGATGCTAGTGTCCACTATTCACATCCCAAAAGGCTATGAAACCTATACAGTTGTCCCTCCCCATTTGCAGACTTCGAGTCTGCGGTCTCACTCTTTGCTGGAGGATAAAATGGTAGCATGCTTATGCATGGCCTCACACATGCACCATGGGCACATGCACAATTATTTTCAATGGGGCTCGAATATTTGCAAGCTGCCATCTTCGCAAGGGGACTTCCAGAATGGATCCCCAATGAATTGGTAGGGGCTACTGTACAACCAGATTGCTAAAACTGAAGTATTGTATACTCCTTTTGGTCTGTTCTCAGCCTTGAACTACCAGGCTAAAGTTAAACTATGTTGTTGTTGTTGTTGTTGTTGTTGTTGTTGTTGTTGTGTGCCTTCAAGTCATTTCTGGCTTAGTTCAACCATAAGGTGACCCTATCACAGAGTTATGTGGGGATGAGAATGTGTGATTAATCCAAGGTTGCCCAGTATGTTTCCATGGCTGAGTGGGGATCGAACCCTAATCTCCAGAATTGTACTAAATACAAATCCCCGGAAATTCACTGAGTGACTTTGGACAAGTCATACTCTCTCAGTCACAGATGAAGGCAGTGGCAAACCATCTGTGAAAAAATCTTGCCAAGAAAACCCTGTGAGAGTCTTAGCATCATCATAAGTCAGAAACTACTTGAAGGTACACAATAACAGAATACAGTTTAGCCCTTTAACGTTTGGGCATGATGCTAATAAGAACACTCATTCAACTCTGCCAAGTGACAGAGGCCATGCTCACTACAGCACATAACTGACAATGCAAGACATAGCTGATAATAATGGGTTATATGTCTTAAATAAGTATACTTCCTTCTGCAACATCCCAAAGGTGTATATACTGGTGCAACTGGGGTTTATCCCAAGGTATGTAGCCAACAGGATTCTATCTTATAGGTTCCTTACCAGGTATAGGTATCACAATAGTGTTGTTGTGGTGGTGGTGGTGTGCCTTCAAGTTGTTTACTACTTATGGTGTCCCCTGAGGCCATTTTCTATCATGATGTTTCCTTGGCAAGTTTTTTCAGATGGGGTTTGCCATTGCCATCTTCTGAGGATGAGAGAATATGACTTGCCCAGTATCACACAGTGGATTTCCATGGCCAACCAGGGATTTGAACCTCAGTCTCCAGAGTCATAGTCCAACGTTCAAACCACTATACTACACTAGCTCCTAAAAAGTTATTGTTGTTATGTGCCTTTAAGTCATTGCCTACTTATGGCGATCCTAAGGTGAACCTATCATGGGGCTTTCTTGGTAAGATTTGTTCAGAGTGGGTTTGCCATTGCTGTCCTGTGAGGCTGAGAGAGTGTGACTTGCCCAAGGCCACCCAGTAAGTTTTCATGGCAGAGTGAGGATTTGAACCCTGGTTTCCAGAGTCATAGTCCAACAATCAAACCACTACACTATGCTGGCTCTCACTGTAAGTATTAAAGGTAATCCTATTAGAAAGTCAGTGTGGTACAGTGGTTTGTGTGTTGGACTGGGACTCTGGAAAACCAAAGTATGAATATCTGTTTAGCCAAATCTACTGGGTGAAATTAGGCAGGTCGCATTTTTATAGTCTTCGAGGAAGCCTATGACAAACCTCTTCTGAATAAATCTTTTCAAGAAAACCCTAGTATGGGGACCATAACTTAGAGTTAACTTGAGGGCAACAGCAACAACCCTAGTAGTCCTTCCATTCAATTGGCCACAGCAATTCTAGCCGTTTCTACAACTTTGAATCTGAGCATGCTGTGTCTCTCTCTCTGTGTACAATGTGTACATTATTAAATATTTATTCCTTCCCACCCCCTTACATTTCAAGATCGCATTCTAGACAAAGCTTTGGTGCAAATTTTAATAAAATTGTCATGCAGACCAAGAAAAACAAACACCCTAATATTCAACAGTTAACTGTATGAACAAACTCAAACTACGATAACAGAGAAACTGGAATTCATTAAGAGGTTACATCACATCACCTTAATTCCAGAAGAACAAATGTTTGCAGAAGACACAAGCAGGGTCAGCTCTACCATTAGGCAGAGTGAGAACCTAAATCCATGTGACTTTAATGGTGCAAGTGGCAACCATGTCATGCCACCTTTTTTTTTTTTTAAAAAAAAATCACTTATGAGTGATGGTGATTTATAATTGTTAGTGGAACTGCAGTCTGTCAAAATGGAAAGCTCTCCCTCTGGGTTCCAAAATGATGATTTAAGCTTAGAATAAACCCTCGTGTGGATCCACCACCTCACTGATATTGGACCACCAGCCTCCACTAATTCAGCCTGGCCTTTTATTTATAAAAACCCACCATGCACTTGCTAATTGTATGGTATTTGGTCAGATCTTCTGGTGGTTGTCTCAGACAACTGATTTTCAGTGTCCTGAAATATCAGCAAATTGTTAATTTTATCTATCACTTTTGTATTTTTGCTGCTGTAGAGGAGATGAAACTTGTGGAGTATGGAATAGGTATTTTCTTCCTCTGATGCCAAGATAATTTGGGATGGGAAGGCACCACTTGCAGCTCAACCTTATAGATCTTGTGCTGGTGTTGTCAGAAGGGGTCTCAATCAATTTGGGATCTCAATTTGTGACAATAAGACCATCTGGAATGTGCATATGAGTGTGGTGTAGTGGTTTGAGTATTGGACTGTGACATTGGAGAACAGGGCTCAATTTCCTGCTTGGCCATGGAAACCAACCAGGTGACCTTGGGCAAGTCACATGCTCTCAACCTCAGAAAAACCCATGATAGGTTCACTTTAGGGTTGTTTAAGTAAGAAGCAACTTGAAGACACACAACAACAATGAGAATATGCATGTAAGATCAACAACTTCTTTTAATTTTATCCACTAAGATTGTATTCCTTTTGATTTAGTCGAGAAATATAATTGTACATCACAACTGAATAAGGCTGCACTCCTATACCCTCTTTCTTGGATGTAAGCCCTACTGATTTCAGTGAGACTTAGGGCCTTTGCAGACTGCCAGAAATAGTGCACATTAAATTGAGGCACTGCCCTGGCTCAGTGCTAGGGAATCATGGGAATGTAATTTATTGTGGCACCAGAGCTCTCTGACAGAGAAGGCTCAATGTCTCAGAAAAAAATACAATTCCCATGACTCCCTAGCACTGAGCCAGGGCAGTGCCTCAATTTAATGTGCACTATTTCTGGCAGTCTGCAAAGGCTATTACATCTGAATAGACATGGATAAGATTATATTGTAAATTTATTTAAAAGAGATCAGCAATTTTTTTTATTAATCTCTTCAACATATCTGGGGAAAACAATCTTTTTTGTGTCTAGGCTGTTGAAGATGTGAGAGATAGCAAGCTATTAAAAACAGAAATATTGTTTTCTATGTGATAGCATATTTTGATTGTGGTCTTGAGCTTTGAAACAAAAGGGGAATACCTACAGTACAATTAAAAGACAGAAAGCACACGTTGCTTGTGTAAGATCATGTCTGAAAGTACCTTTATGTTCAAAGATCTCAAATAAATGCTAACAATCATAATGCTATAAGGTACCTCAAAGATCACCTAGCAAAAGCCCCAGCAATTCAGGATTCCCCTCCTAACATCCATGACAGGTGGCCATCCAACCAATGCTTAAAAACCTCCAGCAAAGAGAACCCTTTTCTCTGAAAACTCTTGACAGTCCTGCATTCAATAAATATTGGTCTCACCTCCATTGGGAAGTTCTTTCTATATATGCAATATTTGTCAAGATCAAACAGCTGCAGAGTGCGTTGTAGTAATTTGGGGGCATCAGGTTTATAAAACCATGTCCAAAGTTGATTGAAATCTTTCCACTGCCTGCAACAGCCTTTGCATCAAGGCCATTCCAGAAAATTCTCCAGAGGTCAGTTCTCTGATTTGTACATGTTTGGATCATCAGAAACATAAATTTCCCCCACATAATTAAATTATGACTATCAAGTTTACAAACTGAGCCACTAATTTAATAGCAAAATAACTCCCCCAAGGGCAGCATGTGTATGGAAATACAGTGGGCTCTTGGTATCTGCTGGGTTTCGTTTTGGACTGTGGATGCTCAAGTCCCATTAAATGCAATGGAATAGCAAGATAGTATCCCTTATACAAATGAGCAAAATCAAGATTTGCTTTTTGAAATTTGTATTATTATTATTTTTAAAGAAAAGTATTTTAAGCCATGCCTGTTTGTGGATGAAGAATCCATGGATACAGAGGGCCAACTATATGGCTATGAAGGCATGCTGTAGCCAAAGATGGATGAATGCCTGCCAGACATTGTTTTCCTTTCCTTCCCATCCCATATAGCTCTGTTCACCTTCTCTCCCCCTCCCCCATCCTTAGCTGCTATTTCCTTTTCTTTTTATTCATCTTTGATCCCTTGTTTCTGCCTCTGCTTTCCTAACCTGCACAGGCACAGTAGCTTTCCTGCCTTTCGCTTTTTCTTTCTGCCAGTTCCACTCCTTAGTTTCCACCTTTCTACTCTTATCTCTTCAAGCCTTGCATTGTCATTTAGTTGCATTGTTATGCTTTTAGGTGTGCTGATATACCTATATTCCCCCCTTTTTTTCAGGGTTGCTATGGATGGCAGTCTCCCCAGATCCCAAAGACTGTCCAGGGCCACCCAAAGACATGTTGCTGCTTGGGGTGGAGAACAAAACAATACCTTGCCCACTCCATATACAAATGGCAGATGACTGTACTTCAGTACTGCAATGGGACAACATCCTTTACTAAACATGAAGGTGCTAGGTTAGTTTAGGAGGAATAGCATAGGCTGCTTATTACATAGCTCTCTCCTCCAGTGTCTTGCTGCGGCCTTCTCCCAGCATCTCCAGCTTCAGTCCATCTGAGGTGACCATCATCTCACTCTGACTAATTGTAGGGTCAGCAGAACTAACACTTTCCCAGAACTTAGGACCAGGGTCCTGAAATGACTGCTTGCCTCCATTGAAGTCCGATCACATGTTAAGATGTTATTTTGAGGACCTCCTTCTGACTGGAACAACTTTGTTCACTGTTGTGTCAGATGAAACTTCATTTTAAAAAAAAAATTTCACAAGTTAATTTCTGAAGCACAACCCCAAGAATCTTCTATGGTCAGTTGCCATGCTAGTTGAGAGATTGTGGGAATTGTAGTCCAAAAAATAACTTTTCCAAGGTCTGCTCTGGGTTCCTGTTATCAGTTCTTGGTGATAAAGAACCTAGTATAGGAAGCTGACTTTAGATAATGACATTGTAGCTAGAAACTTGCTTTATTTTAGATTGCCTCATCATAAATAAAGCAAATTTCCAGTTACAATGTCATTATCCAAAGTCAAGTTCTGGTCCTGATGTCCATTATCACCTAAGGGTCCCACAGAAGAGCTTGGAGTTTTAAAGTAAAAGATATTCAGAAGTAGTTCACCAGTGTTGCCTTCTCTGCAGCACTAACAAGACTTAAAGCTGCCCCGATAAGATCACCAAGATCTACCAATGTCATCTCTCATTATTATTGCTGCCCAGAAACAACTTCTCTAAAACTGGAGGAAGAAACAGCAATAATTTAAGGTATATAGATGACACCATATTACCATCAGAGTTGAAACAACTCCTGAAGAATGTTAAGGAAGAAAGAATAAAAGCATGGATACATAATGCTTGTAGAAGATTTGTATAACATTAATGTAGATCATGGAGACATCAAAACTGTTAAAGATTTTCTATACCTTGGTTCAGTCATTCACTACTGTAGTCAAGAAATAAGAAGGCGGAGACTAAGAAGGGTAGCTATATAAAGAACTACCTAAGAATTCAGGTTTAAAGATATATATAATTGAGTACTAAGTTAGGATCACCCATGTCATAGTATTTCTGATTTCTATGTATGGATGTGAAAGTTGGACAGTGAAGAAAGCTGACAAAAAAGAAAATCTGCTGATTTGAAACATAGGACGTTATCACACGGGGCAAATCTGCTGGTTAATCCACACAAATCCCAAACAAAAACTTGATTTGTGCCTCACGTTTTCACATGACGTCACACAGACTCTGGACAGAAAGTGGACAGAAACTAGTGTTATCCGAGATCTTTTGAAATTAGGTTGTTTTGAGGAAATGCATTTGCGAAATTATAGTAATTTTGCATTTACCATAATGTGAAAAGCAAATGAGCATTTGGGAGCATTTCCCTGCTTTTCCCATGGTTCCAGTGAGCATTCCTCTATCTGCGCATGTGGAAGAAGATCATTTCTAGTACATTTACGAGCTTTTCTCACTTGTGTGTGAACGTTAAATGCGCTTACTGTAATTTCGCAATTAAGGTAATTACATGTGAAAGCCATTTGCGGAATCAAGGTTTATTTTTGGTTTATTTTCGGAATGCCTCATTTCCACTTTATTATTGCTTTCTGTCCCACGTGTGATAACGTCCATAGTGCTGGAAATGAGATTTACAGACACCATGGACCACAAAAAAAGACAAATAAATGGATCTAAATAAAATCAAACCTGAACTCTCACTAGAAGCCAAAATGATTAAACTGAGACTGTTGTACTTTGGACATATCACAAGGTGACATACGATAATGGCTGGAAAAGTGGAAGACAGCAGGAAAAGTGAAAGCCTACATTACCAGATCCTGTCTGATCTCAGAAGTTAAGCAGGGTTGGCCCTCATTAGTACTTGGATAGGAAGCTGCCAAAACCACTTCTGAATATTTCTTGCCTAAGAAAAGCCTATGGAATTCATGGGGTTGCCATAAGTGAACAGGTGACTTGAAAGCACATACAAACATACAGCATTAAGTATGAGAAATCTGAGCAGGACTATTGGTAACAGTGTCCCTGAGAGCTCTCTCAACCAAAGGATTGACATAAATCAAATATTTCCAGGCAGCACACAACAACAACAAATTGGAAACTACAGGGTAGAGCCCAAACAATGAGATCTTTAAACATCTGAAATCTACAATTAGAACTTATAAAAAAGAATATGCAGCAGCAATGTTGGTGAACTGAGGATTAAGATCTGTGGGAAAGACCATCTGTCTCCCAGTAGAGTATGGCAAGAACAACACTCTTGTAGTTATTATGTTGGCTACTACCAAGTTACTCTAGTAATAGTCTCTAGTTTCTTTATGAGAAGCTCTTGTTTGTCCTCTGATGGAAACTACCAAACACTTCTGAAACTCTGTAACAACAATAACATGATGCATATCTAGCATGCCACGCTCTCTAGCTGACTGAAGCAGGAATGTAACACTAGCTGGTGAATGATCTGACAGAACTTGAAACAGTGCTACAGCCAAAGCTAAGAATAATTTGCCCCATCATCTGCCTGAACGGGCAATTCTCTGAAGGTACAGAAGTAAGTGAGCTGTCCTGTGCAGTTGAAAGAAAGAAAATGGGGATATGGGAGTTATTATAATAAATTTAAAAATACAGGAACCAAATATTTTTCCATTTTTGTAGAGCAGGGCACAATAAATGTTTAATGGGGAGACCAGTGAACTTTACTATACACAAACTATGGTTGAAATCTTATTGTTTAATTCTAACTAGAGTAGACCCAATTAATCAATTGTTGAACGGTGAGTCAACATGTAAGTACATTTCTTGATTGAAAGGGTCCACTCTAAGTAAGAGTAACAACAAGGTTTAGATCTATAAGTAAGCACAGAACTCCTAAGCTAACCCTTTTAATACAATAGGTCTTAAGACTGCATAGAATTTGGAAAATCAGATGTTGTTATACTATTAAACAAATAGATAGATAGATAGATAGATAGATAGATAAATAGATGAGAAGCTCTAGTTATCAAGTATTTAACATATGGGTTAAGGACATTACAGACTGTTACTTGGGCTCATTAGATTTCAGGTGTAGATGAGAAGTTTAGCACAACTACAAAATTACAAGGCACTTCTAAAAAAAACCTAGTCCACTGCTTAATTTCTTTTCTTTTTGTAAAGTATAAAAAACAGCCTTACCTGTGCAGACAAATAAAAGTACTAGAAAGATATCTTTGCAAGACCCCATTTTGGGACAGGCAACCTGTATGCTGAAAGCTCTGTGTCTCAGTGGACAAAGTTTTATTGACTCAGCTTAGAGTTAGACAAGCATCGAGCAAATGAGATAGACAATTGAGTTAAACATTCTCTCAGTGCTCTGGGCCTCTCTTGTCTGGTCTAAATGTTCAAACATTACCTTGAATTCAACTTACAAAATAACGTTTAAATGTTTGATGAGATGTTGGGGAAAGGTGGAACACATTTTCTGATATATGTAAGAGTTTTACTCTGAAATTATTGACTTTCATTTAGTTCTGGGGTGGGCAACATGAATCTCCCAGGTCTTTTTTTTTAACTGCAATGGCAAAGGTAATAGAGTGACCGCTAGTTGGGGGGTGTCCAATTTAAGACCCCTATGTCAGGAAGATGCCTACTCTTATTTTGGTCAATTAAAGGTTGGAATAGCACTATGGCCTGCCACTAGACTAAAAACAACAACAACAACTACAGTGCCTTGTCTGTAAATTTAGTGCTAAAAGCATTGTTCAGTCAGAGCTTGTTCATACATTAAAAACAAACAAACATGTGGCAGCCATCAGAAATGCTTAGCTGGATTGACTTGTGAGATTAGTTAGTTCTATGCATTTGAAAAATTACATGCTGACTTCATCTTTATGCTACAAAGCCCCCAACCAATCACTCTAGCATAGCCTAACAGTGGTATACCAAATGCCAAAGTCAGCATATGGTAGCACATGACCACACTCCACCAGAAATGTACTCTAGTGGCCAAACTGTGTCAATGTTTGTAATAGAATATTGTTTTGCATTGTTGCCTCATATTAAAACTGTAGATAATACATTTCTTGTTCAATCACAGACATATCTAAGCATTCTACTGATGTGGACAAACATAATGGGCTAATTTCATAAAATCAATGGGAGTTCCACTCTCTCTGTAACTAATTTTCTATTTATTTCCGTGGGTTTACTATATGTAATATTGAGGAAAGATTTAGTCCAATTTTGAAATGGATAATGATGAATATCAGCGTTAGGTACAAAGAACAGGTACTGATGGTTATTAGGGTCCAAAGATCAAGTTTTTCAAATCCTTAGACATTAGGTACATGCCTAAGGAAAGCTTATCTGGGTATTACAGACAGTCATGCTGCTAAAGATCAATGGTATTTCAGGTATTCTTAACTGCACACTTGGTCATGAAATTTAAAAAAAAATTCAGAAGGCAGGTCCTCTCACCCACCCACCCTGAACAATATATGTAAGTCTTCTCAATAATATCATACTAGGTCTCTTCAACTTCCAAGCTCCCATAATGCTGGATGCAGAACTTAGAAAAGTTGCTTTCTTGGTAGCTCCAGTGATCATGCTAAGGAATTATTGGCCTTTTGGTCCAAAAAGTAACTTTTCCAAGTTCTGTCTAGATGTGGTCCAACTGACTGTTAACCTCTTTCCTTTCTGGCCTCCTTGCTTACATATTGATGTGCTGTTATGCTCAATTTTGTCTGGAGTTGTTCATACACTAATAGTTCTCCATACCGAAGATGGCTTCAGCTGGTAAACAGGAAGGGAATCTTTTTTTCTTTTTCTTTTTTTTAAAAAAATTCACTCACTATCTTGTCTAAATGTCATCTCTCTTTTGAAACAAAGTTAATCTAGTCATGTTTGCTTTCTTTTGTTTGATATCCTCAGAGGCTTGCCTAAAGGAGGATGTTTATCTGAGATACAGCAAAGTTTGGGTACTTTGGTTAGCACAATGGTTAAACTATAATCAGCTGCAAAGCACCTTTTGAACAGTAGTTTGCTTACTGTAAGATGAAACCACAAGTTTACAACTGAAATGGGAATCATCATTTGACTAATGCTTTTATGTACCATTTTTCATTAATCTCTGACATCCCTAAATGATAGTATGTACCCTAAAATGACAATCTCAAAATCAAGAATGAAGCTTACATATTTCAATGGTGATGTCCCAAGTTACAGAAGTTTACCAAGGGCAGATGCACAAAACCTGGAACATTTATCAAATTTGGGAAAACCCAATGAGCTTATATGCAAATATGAGCTTAAAAGTTCTGGGACCAAATTTGGGTGAGTCCAGAGGTTGTTTTCAGTCTCAAAGTTAAGGCTTGAAATTGCATCACGCTTTTAAAAGAACAGAAGCATGAAGGCTGAGAGCACAACCTTATACTGCAGAAAATACCCTGAATGCACCAGATCCCACCTGATCTTGGAAGCTAAGCAGGATCTCGCCTGGTTACTATTTGGGGACCTCCAAGGAATACCAATGTTATAGACTGTGTTTTAGAGGTAGACTATAGCAAATCACCTTGGAGTATTCCTTGCCTTTGAGATTCTCATTATTGCCATAAGTCAACAAGTGATTTGAAGCCACACTACAAAAATCCCATCTTCCCCCTCACATTTATTGATCTGAAATATTTATGCTGCTAAGGCCTCTCCTTTCTCCTCCTATTGAGACTCACCACACTCACACCATCTTCAACATTTTAAAGGGATGCAGGTGAACTGCCCATTGCTGTCAAAAGGCAGATATTTGGGGAGCAGTGGTGTCACACACACCCTTAGGGTGTCAGCTGCTGTGGTCCACACCTCCCACACTCACCTTGTCATGCTCCTGGTATAGATTATGCTTGCACAAGCAACCACAGGTCCACAGAGAGCAGTAAGGTTGAGACAAGTAGTTGGGATTCACTGATATGCTCCCTCTTGACTTGTCCCATCTTTTGCTGCCTTGCCTATAGATTCACACCCTCACTTCTTCACTTATCCCTTCTTCTTACCAGCCTGTGAAGGTGGGGAAAACCTGCAAAAGCAGGTAGATTTTGATCGCTTTTAAAGTGTAGTTAACCTAAACAGAAAGTAGTCCAAAGCTACTCTTTTTTAATTTTGGGATTTTCCGAAAGTAAAAAGAAGTGGCTTTTGACTACTTTCCATTTAGGTTAACCACATTTTAACAGCGATGTCATCTGAAAATCTACCCGCTTTTGCAGGGTGTTTTTTTCTATTCAAACCCTGTTTCTGCACAGGATTTCCCCTGTGAGATAATGTTCATAGTCATGTAGCTGCAGCCAGCAAATGAGATCCTTTCCTATCTTTCAGTTGTTGTTTTTTCCTTAGGAAAAAAAATACTTTCTCTTTACTTAAAATGATCTTTGACACTGATTCTAAGCAGACAGGTTCAACACAAAGTGAACAGGGCATCTAATCATCTGAAAGCAGAGTGGAACATTTAGATCTTTTAAGATCACATAGAACAGTTAAGAAGATAGCCATGTTTATGTCCTGTGATATGAAATCATCAACCCATGCTGGCCATTTTTGGGTGCCTACATGGTATCCCCTGACACTCTTGTCTCTCTCTCTCTCTCTC
>CM034701.1:319181625-319198173 GCA_020142125.1 Phrynosoma platyrhinos
TGGACTGTAGCTCAGCAAGGCAAGTAGTTGCAAAACCAATGGTTCACACACACACACATATATATATATATATATATATATATACGGTATATAGTTTCCAAGCCAGGCTGCTCAAAGGCGAAATGGTGTGCTTGCACAACCTGGGATGCTGAGGAACAGAGGAAGGCTCAGTTTGCTAAAGTCACCCCACTCAGCGCTTGGAACAGCCCCGTCCTTACTGTGTTGCCGTTTGCATCACTGATGATGCACAAATGATTAATATGCATTTTGAATTAGTGGGAATGACAATCATGCCAAAAAAGAAGCAATTACCAGAGAATAATGAAAAAATCTGCTTTCATAGTGGGAACGATGGATCTTTTTGAATCGATTCACCAACACGGATCAAAGGCAAATAGCAAATCAGTTTAAATGTAAGTGGGAACGAGCCCTAAGTAGTGATATGGTAGCCATTTTCAAGCGTTTGACAAGCTGTCTCATAGATGATGGAACAATTCATGTTCTTTTGCTTCAGAAGTTGGTCATCTCTCAGGGATTCTGTAGCAGCAGATGCCATGTATTGGTAGTGGGGTAGACCAGATGATCTTTGTGTATCCTCCAAGTCTGTAACACCTGTCACTATATCATTTGTAGATCATGTGTGTAGATTTTGTGTGATTTTGTCTGTTTGACAAATTACAGCTTTCCAAAGAGAAATATCTTTATATTTTGCATTAACACAGAGGTCCAAAACATTTCTATTCAGAAATAAATTACAGTGGTTTCAACCCAAGGAAATTTGTTAGGGATTTGCCACCTTAAATTAAAATTTCAATTTGAGATGCTATGTGTTATTGAACACCTCTGGTTGGTGCTGTTAGAATGTAGGTCATTTTTTTCTGAGGAGAATTATAGCAGCAAGTTGCCTTCAGATGCCTTGTGGAAGACAATCTTACGTTGTTAAAAATCTGCTTTGACATGATCATGACAATCTAGTATGGAGGTTCATCAGTTGATTTTGTAGCCAAAGCAGAAAAAGGTGGGAGCCAGAGGTTTAAAAGATAATGATATTCCCCGTTGCCAAGGTTGTCAAGTTGTGTCCAACCATAGCAAGCAGTACTCATCTCTGTTACTAAGCCAAAGAGCCAGCAATGTCAGAGACTACTCTGTGATCATATGGCCAGCATGATTACACAGAACACTGTTTACCTTCCCACCAAAGTGGTACCTATTTGTCTACTTGTGATAGGAGCTCTCCTCATCATGCAGCACCCAGGCCTCAAACTGCCAACCTGCTGATCTTGCAATCAACAGTCAGTGTCTTAACCACTTGAGCCACTGCATCCCAGATATACCAAGTTACATTAGTGATGCTTTGAGAAACACTTTGTTAAAACAATCTAGATGGCTCAAGTAAGTGAGCATATCAACATACTACAGTCAGAGCTGTTGAGCTAGTGAAGATAGAAAGGGAATCCCTTTTTTGCTGATGCTTTTAATAATGATCAAGTTTTAATACTGATCCATTTGGTTTGCATTTGAATTTTGTTATTATTAGCCAATTTGAATATCCTTTTTGGTCGGAGGGTGCATCTTAAATTTAAATTAAATGGATGCAGGATACTGAATTGAAAGAGAGAAAGGAACAAAATTAAGGGTTTAAGTCAAAAGTTAGCAAATCTGAATTAAATATCATGTACTTTGAAACGGTGAGGCAAATCCACTGGTACATTGTTAGGTAAATCTGAAATAACTACCCAGTAAGTGCAATTTTATACATTTCTACTTGGAAGAAAGTCACACTGATTCAATGAGACTTACTTCCAGGTAAGTCTGTACAGTATAGGACTGCGCCCAAGATAGGTATATTCATTTTGTACACTTTTTCAGTTCAACCCTTGAATTTCACAGGTGAGTTGAGGGATCTAGAACAAGAACAAGTAAACTGAAACTGTCAATAAAATTTAATGAGAGTGACTGTTCCTAGCATTTTGAGATATTATTGGCTTAATAGAACGACCTTTATCTCTTCCTGTTGTTCCCTCAAATTACCAATGCTCTGGAAGCAGTTTGTTGATATAGCTGTTCTGCTCAAATCCTGGCATTGCCCAGAGGAAGTCATCTTGATTGGCTGGAATTGACAAAGAATGTCTTGAGTAATTTTTCCGCTGAAGCAGTGAACCCATTGCCCTTAAACTAGGGGTGGATAATGTGTGGCCCTCCAGGGGTTGCTAGATCACACTTCTCATCATCTGTATCTAGTATGGTTGGTGCTGAGGGGTGATGGAGGTTGCAGTCCAATAACATCTGAAGTAGGCATCAGCATGAACAACACACTTAAGGATTGGCACAGATATCTATCAACTGGGTGTGTGCATTCCTAATTATAACTTGCCTTTTGTAATTAATTTCCATGAGGAGGGGAATCAGAAACTTTAACAGAAATTATTACAACTGCTTTGGTTTGTGGTTGTTTGATGTTTTTGAAACACGCTTTTTAGCAACTGTGAGCTAGGCGCTAAAAGCTTATTCAGAAAATTGGGTGGAAACCCTTTGCTAGACAAAGCCGTCTGTTTTCAGCATACGATGAAAATGTTCCACTAGTTGTAAATGCACATCTGTTAGAAGTCCTTCACTTTCTGAACATAAAACTATGTCCTGGTCATTCCAAAAATAACTGCCATTTATTTGACTGATAGGAAAGAATCTTGTGGCTTCAGAGCCTTCTTTGTAGAAGATGGGGGAAATGTGATGGGAAACTCTCTGAATGAAGAAATTGTCTATTCTGAGCAAAAGACAGATGCTATTCTTTTTTTTCTTTTTACAATAAGGGGAGACCAGATGTTATTTTAGTGAAGGATTTTTGGTAACTCTCTGCCACCATTGGCAAATGAGAACTCTTGTCTTTTACTAAAAGGCAAGGTAAGGTATTGAATGTTTAATCATTTCTGCATGTTTCTTTAACCTTCAATTTATCAATTTTTTAAAAATGATATGAAACAGGTCAACATAATTTTATTTATTTAAAGTCACTGAAGCACCAGATCTTTCTGGATGTGATGATTTATTAATATAACAGTAAAATAGTTTGCTCTGTCACATTTCTACTGACTGACTTAATTTTTGTTTTCTCTGATACTGTTAATAATGCTGCACTAATGGGTCCAAGGAGAGGGCAAAATAAAGGACAATATTTGCTTCTCATTGGACTTCCCGTCTCTTTTTCTGTTAGACTTGTTGCCTTCTTCTTCACATTCCTGCAACTGTTCTGGTGCCCAGTGTTAACTTTGCCTCTCACTGCTGCCACACACACATGCATGCACCCACAAAGTCTTCCTTTGCTTCTCCTAATTCTCCTTATAGGTCCCTTTATTAGTTCTGCACATCTCTTGTCAAGATTCTTGTTATCTTGCTGAACCTGTCTCTGGGTCTTTTCTCCTACTTGTTCACACACCTGTAAATGCTTCCACTTCTCTGTTGTTCAGCCTTTTCCCTATCCTTAGGCTGCAGTTTTGTGCTTGCTGACTTGGGTGTAAATCCCATTGAACTCAGCACAGCTTACTTTTCAGTAAACATGCAAAGGCTCACATTGTACAGGTGACACAAAGTCCCATTTTCTTCCAAAATGTTCCCTGAAAGACAACAATGAATGGAAGGAAATAAATTTAAAAATTAAAACTCGACCTTCCCCTGACAACAACTCAACTGTGTCAAGATTTCTGTTATTATTACTTCTTCTTGTGCTTTATTTATAGCTTACCTTTATCCAAGGCAACTTGCAAATTAAAATGAATGTGATATAGCCAGAACATGGAAAAGATTAAAGTTAAAATGTAATTAAAAAGTCAGTAACATTAAAAACAAGGGTCAATAACATTGAAAACTTTAAAAACATACAATTTAAAAATAGATAAAAAGCACTTTTAAACCATTACAAATAAAAGCAATACAGAACCCATTTAGAGCCCTATCTTTAAAAACATTCAGATCTTGAAAATATGTTCTGCAGGGCTCGTACATTACAGTGTATATTCATGTAAAGCAAACCTGCTTTTCTGACTTAGAAGTCTCGGTCTAGTAAGAATGAGTAAGAAATCTGTTGGACGAACATGAATGCAAGAGCTATTTGATTTGTGATCAAGAATTCATACACTTCTGTAGATTTCCAAGCTTGTGATACAGTTCACAAAATGAAATGAAATTTGTGTTGGAAAAGTGTGCACATTTGAAAACTGCGCATGAAAAGCTGCATCCCTTTGAAAAAATGTGAAACTTTGTAACTAAAATATTTTGGCTATATTTTGTTTTCAAATGGACACATTTGTGCATTCATTTGCTCCACTGACTAATTTTTAGTGGAGGTGGGTGGGGAGAGAAAATAAATACAAAAAACCCTCTATCCAGTCTTTTCTAAAAGCGCATACACACATACACACACAAAGAAATATGTATGAATTTTCTTTGCAGGAAAAAAAAGCTTATCATCTGATGCAGACCCAAGTCCTAATGAGCCTCATGCTGGAAAAGCAAAAACCTCTGTGTGGCTGAGTTTGACAGCTTTGCACATTCCTGTGGTCTCTGCCGACGAAGCTGAAAGCCCTGATAGCTGCTCTTGTCCCAGTATGTTCCTAAGATCCTCCTCATTTTACCTATTTAGTAATTAGAAAAGCATTTTGCAGCCAGAGCATTTAAGCTTCTGCATTTATTCTAGGGCAACTAAAAGCAAGTTTTAGGGCTTCCCTTGGTAAGACTGAATCGAAATAAAATCTGTACTTTGTTCCTGCCCAGAGGACCCTGCCTTTCTTACTAGTTCAAGAGTTCTGACATTTCCTGATGCTGATTTTAAAATAGGGATGAGTTCATTCAAGCCACTGTAATGATTTGATGTGCGGGTTTGGGCTGCAAAATCAAGTGCTAAAAATGTTGGTTATGTGCCCTTTTCTCCTATTATAAGAACTACTTTCTGCAACTAAATTTAGGGTGTGTGTGTTTGTGGTAATTAAATGATCAAAATATGAACCCTCAGAACAGAGCGTTACTTAAGGGGGGGATGTGTGTTTATGACTGCATCCGCACTGCAGAGGTAATCCAGTATGACACCACTTTAACTGCCATGACCAATGCTCTGGGAATTGTAGTTTGCTGTGGTACCAGAGTGCTCTGGTGCTCTGACAGAGAAAGCTAACTCCCAGACTTCCATAGCATTGAGCCATGTCAGTTAAAGTGGATTATTTCAGCTAATATCAGTGGGATTTGGGAAGGTGATTAATAATATACTTGGTATGTAGAGCATGCATGTGAATCAGTGAAGTATGTACATTTCAAACAACTAAACATTTAACTGGAAGCATCCCTTATATGCATACTGTTTCCTATATTTTCAGGAAGGTGGGATGGCTTGTAGCATTAGATGTAACCTGATGCTAGTCATCTTTCAATCTAAGTGCATTGTGGGTTGGATATTCTGCATGGCAGTGACACAAACTCATGATGAAGCCAGTAACTCCTCTTGTCTTCAGACAAGTGCATTCAAACAACTACCTGTAAGCAGACTCTTATTTATTTATTTATTTATTTATTATTTTCTGAGACAATGTTCTCCTCAACTTAATTTATTATTTTATTAAAATAATATCCAAGGACAATAGGGCAGTGTACAATAAAATCAGTGTGAATAGTTGAACGTAATTTTTAAAATAACAGTAATTTCAAGAATCATTTAAATGTAACACATTTAAAGTTTTAAACTCTAAATATTCACTTAAAGAAGAATACATTTAAAACAGGAGAGATTTTAAAACAATTTTAAACCACTCACAGGAACAAATTTGGATGACATGAGATGAAATCAATCAAGTCAAAAAAGCTTTAGGAAATTATAACCCAAGTCACGAATACAGGTATACACCAAAGTAGATATAGCAGAAAATTTGGAATCAAAGGCAGGACGATAGGGAGTACCATAGAAAGAAAAGGAATAACTACACCAGAAAAAAGAAGAGCAGTTCAATATATTTCAGCAGACTTTTTATTCAAAACTAACAATACAGTTTGAGCATTGGACTATGACCCTGCAGACCAGGGTTCGAATCCCCATTCAGTGGGGGAAATGACCTTGAGCAAGTCATATGCTCTCAGCCTCAGAGGAAGACAAAGGGAAAAAACCCTTTGAACAAATTCAAAAACATCCTGTGATAGGTTCACTTTAGGGTTGCCATAAGTCAGAAAAGACTTGAAGGCACAGAGCAACAACACACACACATGAAATGGAAAAAATAAAAACTGGTCGGGTAGGCCTTGAACCTTCTACAGAGCACTTAAAGACTTCTTCCAAAATGCATCCAGGAATGACTTTTTCTTTAACCAGCCTCTACTTTTCTTAAGATTTCTATTTTGATGGCCAAACTTATATAGATCTATTTTTGTTTTTTGAACATGTGTGAGGCAGCATTAGCTTCTTCCTCCTGTTCCTTCTGTATTGCTATTCACACATGTTCAATAGCAATAGCAAGTACATTTCTGTACTGCTTATCAGTGCCCTTAAGCACTCCCCAAGCAGTTTACAATGTCTAAGCCAATTGCCCCAAACAAGCTGGGTACTCATTTTAGTGAGCAGAAGGATGCCAGGCTGAGTCAATCCTGGATCCCCTGGCTAGTATTGAACTCACAACCTTGTGGTTTGTGAGTGAGTGGCTGCAGTACACTCAGAATAAGGGATTCTGCGTTAGCTGCTGCTTACCTTGTCTGTTGTAGGCAGACACACATTGCAACAACAACAACAACAACAACAACAACAACAACAACAACAACAACAACAACAATAATAATAATAATTTATTTATAGCCCGCTCCTCTGCTCGGCAATCGGGGCGGGTTACAACATGTTAAAAGAGAACAGAGTTAAAAAACATTCCCTCACTCAACAACCCCCCCCTTAAAACAGAATTAAACATGAAAAGAAATTAGTGTGATCAACTAGAGCAGAACCATTCCTTCCCAGCACAAGCTTTATTGCACTGTTTATTGGGGATATACTGCTGTAACCCAATACCAAAAGTCTGTGTTTCTCTAGTCCTTCACCATCCTCCCAATTCAGATGCTGCTAAAAAATGTCCAGCTAGACAGAAGATGAGGAAGAAAAGGGGGCTCAATTGGCATAAGAAGACTTTGTAAGAAGGGGCTTGTTTGTGAGAGGCTTTGTTGACTGAAGTATTGGAAGCTGCCCAGTGTAAAGCCAGGGTGCTTCCAGATTATTATTTTTTTATTATTCTTCAATCACTTGCCTCAAATATAAAATTGTAGAAAAATTACTTTGTGGATTACATCACCCAGAATCCCATAGCTAGCATAAGAACTGTCCATTCTTGCTGGGGCATTTGAGGAGTTACAGTTCAAAAGGTAACTTCTCCGAACTAGAATTTTACAAGGGTTCCAGCTCTAGATGTCTTCCATTTGTAATCTTCCCAAGTTGTTATGTGCTTTCAAGTTGACTCTGACTTATGGCAACCCTATCATATGGTTTTCTTGGCAATATGTATTCAAATTAGATTTGTCATTGCCTTCCTCTTAGGCTGAGTGTGACTTGCCCAAGGTTACCCAGTGGGTTTTCCTGGGTGAGGTGGGATTCAAACTCTGATCTCTCAGAGTCTTTATCCAATACTCAAAACATTAGACCACATTGGCTCCCCAAGTAATCTATTAAAGATAGGTAGTTCTACAGTGCCTTTTGACTTATAGTGCTAGATGCTGTGTATCTAGACCACTCGCAGACCATTGGTTTGTCAAGTTCAGTATTGTTTACACCAGTGGTTTCCAAACTTTGGTCCTCCAGATGTTTTGGGCTCCGTCTCCCAAAATTCCTGACCAAGCTGACAGGGGCTTCTGGGAGCTGAGATCCAAAATATCCAGAAGACCCAAGCCTGGGAACCACTGATTTACACTAAATGGGAATAGTATTCCAGAGAGGCATCTTTCCCAGCCCTACTTGCAGACACTGTGGATTGAAGCTAGGATCTCATTAATGCATGCCATATGCTTTGAAAATGAACTATAGTCCTTCATTAATGTAGCAGGCTGCGTTTACAAAGAGCTACTTCATTTTATGTCAGTTCCAGAGAGGCATCAGATCGACTTGGTTCTTTGTACATTCTCCTTCTCTGATGTGTTCACACATTAAACCAGGGATGTGAAACCTGCAGTCCTGGATATAATAATAATAATAATTAATAAATAATAAGAAGGGAGCAAATTGGCTACTGTCATGTGGATCCTGAAGTTACATAACACCCAAGTGTTGCCTTCAGTGTGGTTTTAAATATCTCTTGTATGTGTTGACAGGTATTTTCCCTTTGTTATTTCCTTTAGAGAATTGGTGGTTATATAAGAATCTAGAAGTAAAGGGGATGGAAAAGGGAGAGAGACAAAAAAAAAGTCTGCTGTAGCTCTGCATTCAGTGTGATTTGATCATTCAGTTGCTTTGACTGGTATGGCAATACAACTGGCTTACCAGTATACAGTAGTTTTGTTTTTAAGACGATCCTTTGAATGTCTGCATGAGTCATTTCTTTGAGACATGCCCCCTTCCAGTCAGGAGGCATGCCCCCCAGTCCAGTGATTCATGTAAAGACACTGGAGTTAGGAATATAGGAAGCTGCACAGTAGCAGTTGAGCCTATTTAGCTGTTCCAGAGTATTGTCCATTCTTACCAGCAGAGGTCTTTCTCATCACTTTCTGTCTTAACCTTCTAAACTGGAGATGCCAGACATTGAAACCTGTAGGCTTCTCCATGAAAAGGAAATGCTCTGCCGCAGTGCTATAACCCCTAATTCCCTGAATGCTTTGCCTCTTCTGGGGGCAGGTTTTGCTGTTGAACATTAAACATTATTTTTTTAAAAAGAAGGCATTAAGACTAAATAATTTATTTTTTCAATTTAGAAAATAAGTGTGCCAAGAATGCAAACAGTTGCCTAGAACAAATGTGACAGAAGACTGTGCTTTGATTTCAGTGGTGTTCCACTGACAATAAGATGGCCTTCTAATGAGTACGCTGTGCTGTCCAACTCTGTGAATAGAAAGTTACTTTAAAAAGTAATTAATTCTTGCAACTCACTATAATTTGTAAGAACTAATTCATTTCTTCTAATCAAGTTTTAAATGACTTGTTGCAACACACATTATATTGCTTTTTTTATTTTTCATTTTTTTTTATAAAAAGGATTAGTTGGAAAATGGCAAACAACATAGAAAAATGCCCATCAAAATACCTCTGAAAGTGCTCATAGATGTTATTTAAAAGTAACCTTTAAAGTAACCATAAAATATGACATGTTGTACCAATAAAGTAACTTTATGCCCACTCATTATGTTACAGTGAACTCTTCTTATCTGTGGAGACTCGGTCCCGTCCTGCTGATGGATGGCAAAAAACATGGATGGTTGTGCCCTGTATTATTCAATGACAGCAATGTGCACATGCCCCAGTTGAATGATATGGGGTGTGGTGATCTGCTGGTGGTCAAAACTGCAGATCGCCAGCCTACTGATATGAAGGGTTCACTGTGCTTTTGAAATGTGGTATCATTATATCATTGATACCCTCAAAACTCTTGCTTGGATTAAAGCTATGGAAGAAATACACATGCTTCTAAGTGGGATTTTTTGGGTTCTATTTAAAAATCCACATTCAAAAGTCCTTCTGTAATTGTGGTCTTTCCAGGAAAGGTCATTCTTTTAAGATAACCTCATAACTTAACTATGCCTTTTCCTGTCTTGAAGTTGAATGAGTAAAAAATTAAAAAGAAAACAAGGTCAGCACGAATAGGTCATGTGGCTTATTTATGCCCATCTGCAGGCTTTTCATAATATAATTTGTTCCTACAGAGCCAATTGTCAGAGATAGTGATATTTAAGTAGCACTGTACAATATATATGAAAGGTATGTTTGAAAAAAAAATCAGTTTGAACATTGCCACTGACTGGTATTTATATTAGATTATGGGAGTGTGGCACATCACTGCATTTGCTCCAGCATTACAGAAGTAAAAGTAGATTAAACTTTTTTCCTCTCCTTTCCTCTGCAGCACCTTATATCTTCTAAAGACATGCTTCTTCAATATCTGGTGAAGTTTTTGAGGGATACTGCTGAGAGAAGTTTAAGCAATGTTCTCCATTCTGTTGACAGAAGCAGTTCCATCATGACCAGGGGAAATGAATTGGATACCGAGAGATGTTAAAAAAAAATAAGCAAGAACTAAAAGACACTGAAGTAATACTGGGAAATATGTTTAAACAGTGATAATGCAGCAAATCTAATTTCTATCTGCAGTTGTGATACAGGAAGACTGCTTAAGTCAAACTGATGTCAGTGTAAGTTAATAGGGTACATTACTGCAGCCTCTAGGTGTGATAAAGTTTATGGAAAGCTAGAGTTCACTGAAGGAAATGTGAGATGCAAATGTGAGACACAAAAATTAGTTTATGAAAATTGGGTAGGTTAAGACTGGGAATCTTGGAAGCTCTCTAGATGTGCTGGCCTGCAACTCCCAGAAACCAGTGGTTAAGAAATGCAGGAATTTGCATTCACAACAGCATTTGGAGTGCATCCCTTTATTAGAAGGGTTTTAGGGAATTGTTTAAAAATTCCTTAATTTATGTATTATTACTGCTTATACTTTAGATTGTACATTTGAGCACTTTCCCATCAAGAAGCTGACCACAGTGGCTAAAAATAGACTAACTCAAGTTTTAAAAACCCTATTAGGTAGTTAGATGATAAATAGCTTTATGACCTCATGCAGACAAGATACAGTTATGTAACTTCTGGAGAGAACAGTGCATTTGACAGACTAACAGACAAGTTTGTAATTGATCCTGTGTCTGCTGGAAGAGTATTATGCAGGAGCAAATCAAATAAATAATAAAAATAGTATCATATGGTTGTGTTAAAAATGTTGGGTAAATCCCTGGTAGAGCGGTAAAGGCCTGGAAAAATATCTGAATTTTTTTTGGGGGGGGAGAGGGAGAAATAATCTTTTCCCCCCCCCAAGGCATTTTTCCCTAGAAAAATTAGAAAAATGGTGTGTGTGTGTGTGTGTGTGTGTGTGTGTGTGTGTGTGTGTGTGATGGATTGGGCAGACCTGGGACAGGAAGGACCTGGGGTGTCCTACACTGACAGGAAAATCCAGTTTACTTTTGGGCAACCACAGGCTTGTCTATGCACACTGAAGCAAGTTTGGGAGAACTGTCCATACAGTTCTCCCTTTTCATTGCATTTTCATTTATTATGGCAAATAGCCAGCCATAGTCCTTGCTTTTGAAGACACACTGATCCAATAAATTGCAGTATCCACAGCCACAGGTTTGTGGCTGCTCCAGGTTTTTCTCTTCCTTGCTCTCCCTCCCCATGTGCAAATCTGTGTATTTCTGAACTCCTCCCATGGCTTTATATAAATGTTGCTATGGGATGTGGACCACACACATGCCTAAATATCTTAATTTTTCTCTCAAAATGGAGACAAATGCTCATTTTCCCCCTATGGATTATAGCCCAGAGGTGATTAAAAGGCCCAGTTTTGACCCCATTTGTCTTGTACATCATTTGGACACCTTGCTATGAAAACCAGGGGAGACCAGTATATCTGGCCTGTGTAGAACATGCCCCTGGTGTCAAAAATCTGCTCAGATGCAAAGCTCACTAAGGGCCTTTGCAGACTGCCAGAAATAGTGCACATTAAATTGAGGCACTGCCCTGGCTCAGTGCTAGGGAATCATGGGAATTGTATTTTTTTCTAAGACATTGAGCCTTCTCTGTCAGAGAGCTCTGGTGCCACGATAAATTACAGTTCCCATGATTCCCTAGCACTGAGCCAGGGCAGTGCCTCAATTTAATGTGCACTATTTCTGGCAGTCTGCAAAGGCCCTAAGCGATTCAGGACCAGTTACCATCTCTCCCAGCCTAACACACCTCAAAAGATTATTGTGAAAACAGAATAGGTTAACCATTTTGCCTGCATTCCTGAGCTCCTTGAAGAAAGGAGAGTATACATATCTAACTATTATTAAGAATACTAATGTGATTGTAGGAAAACTATGCTGTTGGGGACAGTTTTTGATATTTGCTGGCATAAAGGCTGCATGAGTATAAAATGGGCACATTCAGGGGGGATGCAGACTGGCACTTTAGGCCGGCCTGGGGGTGGAGTTGGGGTGGGATGCCCACACACCAGCCACCCTGACTCCACCCCAACTCTGCCCCAATGCCACGCACCCGACCACATGGCATGCGGTGTCAGGGTGCCCTCTTGGTGCAGCATGCATACACGCTGCGCCAAAGGGGCGCAAAAGAGCCACGGCAGCAGCTCAAAGGGCAGCTTTTTGCCACCCCAAAAAGGAGGATCGGGGCTGTGGCGTGTGGTTGCCATAGCCCCTATCCGCTGCTCCCAGGGGCAGCATAGAGCCGTCCTTTATGGGCTGTCTGCATCAGACCTAAGTTCACTTTACTTGCAAACAAATTTTAAACACCTAAAAGCTATTATATAAGTAGACATGATGCCCTGTGCTGTTTGAGAACTTTCCAAGACAGGAAGTGGTGATGAATAGAAGCAAGAGGGCATGAATCCCAAGAATATTTCTGACCTTATAGTACCATGACTTCAACACACCAAGAATAGCAATGACTTAATAGCACTGAATAGCAGGATCTGACACAGGAGAATATGAGCTGACATTGCTGAGACAGAAATACTCTCTCTTCTGTCAAGGTTTTGTTTTGGTTTAGCCTGGCTGTTAAAACTCTCCAGGTCAGATAGTAATAGGCTTCAGAATATAATATATTGGTAGCAGAAACATCTGATTGAAAGACTCCTAACATGCAATGATTTTTTAAGAGCATGGGCTGCAATAAAATGTTAAAAAGAAAAGTGTTCCTGCCCAAACATCCAAGTTGTCAGCCAGATCATCCTTTAGAATAGACCATGCATTCCCCACCACCATCCACTTTCCCTTCTAAAGCCCATATTCAAAATGCTAGTTTGCATCCTGTGGGCACTGAACATGACAGTTGTCAATGGAAGTCTCCCTCCCTTATACCTCCCCAAAGGTGTTTTTTTTTTCTGTGTTTTGGTGCTTCCAGACCCTGGGCTGCCCTAAACCAAGCCTGGTGCCCCTTCCCATTTGTATGTGGCTGGTTCAGTTCAGGTGAATCATAAAACACTGTAGTGCCTGAGATTAGAAGAGGTGCTGCATCTTTCTCCTCCTGCCACCTTTCTGATGCTGCATTAGTGGTGTCACTGTAACCGGTCTCACCCATCTATGCCAAAATTTGAGGATGAGGTTCTTTATTGTTACACGCCTTCAAGTCAACTGTGACTTTCCAGTTGTGTGCCTTCAAGTCATTTCTGACTTATGGCAACCTAAGGCAAAATTACCATGCGGTTTTCTTGGAAAGATTCCTTCACAGGAAGTTTGCCATTGCCTTCCCCTGGGCTGAAAGCATCATGTGACTTCTCCAATGGATTTCATGGCCAAACGGGGAATCAAACCCTGGTCTCCAGAGTTGTAGTCCAACTCTCAAACCCCTATATGACATGCTGGCTCTCAACTGTGACTAATGGCAACCTTATGATGGAGTTTTCTTGGCAACATTTGTTCCAAGGTTTGCCTTCCTCTTAGACTCAGATTTGTGACTTGCCCAAGGTAATGCAGTGGGTTTCCAGGGCTGAGTGGGATTTGAACCCTGGTCTCTCAGAGTCCTAGTCTCACATTCAAACTACTACACTACAGATTCTGAGGATGGATACTGCAGCACTAACGATATTTAAATGACCTTTAACAACAGGGTGGGGTGGCACAAAACACTAGGCAACCTTGCAGAGATCTGGGTAGGAGGAAGGTTGGGCACTCCAAGGGTGGCTGTTGTCACCAATACATGCATCAGCCTCAATCCATTGCTTCTCCTGATCTGCCATCTGAGACAAGTGTCTCTCCCTGCCTCATGGGACCTGGTGTCCATTCATACTACACAATTATAGTGTTATTATTCCATTTCAACTATGTCGTTCCTATCTGGTGGAATTCTGGGGTTTATAGTTTGGTGAGGCACTCAGACTGTCTAGCTGAGAATACTAAATACTCCTCCAAACTCCACAAATCCCAGGATTCCATGAGATGTTGCGATGGCAGTTAAAATTGGAATGTAGCACTATAATTGTGTAGTGTGAATGGTCCTTGCACCATTTAGCTATACAAGGATCCATGAACTCCAGAAACAGAGGAAACAACCAAGTTCTGCAGTGAAATGTTACAGTGTGTCCCTCGTGTGAGTCTGTGGTGGAGAGCTTAAAGTTAACAAAAAGTTAACACCAAAGATAGGAATCTGTTTTAACTTGGGTCTTACTTCCTGTATTAAAAACCTTTTATTTTAAAGGTTCAAAAGTGCAACTTGTATACATAGAAGCCAACAGAACATGAGTCTTTGCCCTGCCACTAAGTACTTACTATCATCCAGGACAGGGGTAAGCAACTGGGATAGGGGGCCACACTGGCCTGATCCGGAAGACCTTAGAGGACTACACTCCTGCTGCACCACACTTCCAAATAAATAAATAAATAAATAAATAAATATTTTTTAAAATCAAATGTTTTGCCATCAAGTAGTGGGGATTTAAAAAGTGACACTATTAAGTTCATACATCAGATTAATGGCCAAAATGAAATAAAGTATGCACATTGCAAGCAGACTACTTAGAATCATAGTCATAGAGTTGGAAGAGACCACAAGAGCCATTAAATCCAACCCCCTGATATGCAGGAATACACAATCAAAGCACTCCTGACAGGTGGCCATCTAGCCTCTATTTAAAGACCTCCAAAAAAGGAGACTCCACCACCCTGTGAGGAAGCATCTTCCACTACTGAACAGCTCTTACTGTTTCTTGCTTGTTTGTCATAATGGGATCCTATGGTGGGCTGTCACTAGAAAAACTGCTCTAAATAAGACATCATTTTAAGAGGGCAAGATTTGTTTTCTCACCCTCAGGAGGGGATTTGTGTTGGCATATAGTTGCATTACACTGTCTTGCACTTATCCACTGGCTTACTTATTTACACTAAGTAGTTTGGGCTTCTGAGAGAAAAACCACATTGTGCAGAAACCACAAAGTGACAGATTAAATAAGCATGACAGTAGGCATGCTGAGGTGGAGGTTGACATACTGCCTCATGTAGAGGTTTTGACTATTCTTATTGTCTGTTGTGAAGGATACAGGGTTTTCCTCTATGCTTTTCTGGAGTCTCTCCTACATGATGGGGTGCAAGTCATACAGCTCTAGTCAGGAGAGCCAATGGTAAGGAATGTGTGAGTGTGGTTAAGTGCAAGACTGCAGTTGTTAGACTGCAAGTCCCAGCAGCTACAGAGAGCAAACCAAATGATAAGGAATGCTGGGAATTACAGTACAACAATATTTGAATGGATGCATCATTCCCATCTCACCACATTTGCTCTACAACTCAGTACAGGCAAGGTCTACATCAGGGGTAGGCAACCTTTCCCCTTTAAGGGCCAAGGGACTTCAGCTCCCAGAAGCCTCAGCCATGTTGGTCAATAGTCCCATGTTGGCCAATAGCTCCTGGGATTCTGAGAGCTGAAGTCCCTTGGCCCTTAAAGGGGAAAGGTTGCCTACCCCTGGTCTACATAGTATTGTCTCTTTGCTTACCACGTGTTGAAGTTTGTTCATAGAGCTGCTTTCATCAACAGAGGGGAAGAAAATGCAACCTTTGAGATATTATTGGACAGGAAGTCACATCAGTTCAAGCCAGCATAGTCAATGGTGAGGAGATAGGAGTCGCAACAGAACAACATATCAAGGAACATGTGTTGCTCATCTCAGTACTAAAAAATGAAAGCTCCCAGTCCTCAAGTTCTTCAGTCTTGGTAAGCTGTTGTATAATGAAAATTATAATAATTGCCTAGAACGGTGATGGAGCACAAAGATAATTTGTTCTGCACACATTCATGATGTGTTTGCCAGATTCCATACTATAGAAATTGGGTTAAGAAGTGGTACAATATTAAGCATGTTCAGAGCTTAGAAAATTTACTTTTGGACTGCAAAAAGTTACCTTAGGCATCCTAGCTAGAAAATTGCGTAGCCCAAAAAGTAATTCTTTCAAGCATGATACTTGGAGAGAAACTTCAGCGAGTCTAGATAAACTTACTCCCAACTAATTGGACACAAGAATATTACTAAAAATACTCTATGACCAAACATCATTTACTAGAGACTATCATTCATTGTACAGATGGTTTATTTTATGGTGTTGCCTTCTGTGAGTAAAATCTATCCGAAGATGAAAAACAGAGCTACTAATTTTACTGCTCAGTAATATTTCTCATTTGTAAATGAGGGTGACAGAGTTAATGTGTCTACCACTTTAATACATTCTGAGAGAAATAAAGTAGTCTTCTTGAAGAATATCAAATTCCATGAATTTAATATAACAGTCAAAAAGTATTGCAAAGTTCTGACAGCATGGAAGAAAAAAATGGAATTGACATTGTTGCTGTTTTCCTGT
>CM034701.1:319198273-319220391 GCA_020142125.1 Phrynosoma platyrhinos
CCAGGGCAGTTAAAGCGGTCTCAAACTGGATGATTTCTGCAGTGTGTCTTGGACCTAGGTCTCTGGAGAGCTGAGCAAAGTTGGAATCATCGGACGCATCCGCGCTGCAGAAATAATCCTGTTTGACACTACTTTAGCAGCCATGGCTGAGTGCTGTGGAGTTCTAGGAATTGTAGTTTTGTGAGACGTTTAGCCGCGGCCTCTTGTTAGAGAGCTCTGGTGACACAACAAACTGCAAGTCCCAGGATTCCTTAGCATTGAGCCATGGCAGGTAAAGTGGAGTCAAACTGGATTATTTCTGCAGTGTGGATGCAGCCTCAGCTCAGCCATGGAAAACCTGCTGCATAATCTTGGGCAAGTCACACTCTCTCAGCCTCAACCTCTTTGCAAAGGCAACCGCAATCTGAAGAAGGCTACCAGGGAAAACCCTGTGATAGGGTTGCCATAAGTTGGAAAAGCACCCAACAGCAATGGTGGCATGAGGGCATTCTGACAGAGAAGGCTAAATGCCTCACCAAACTACAGATCCCAGGATTCCATAGCATTGAGCCATGAGATTTAAAGCAGTGTCAAATTGCATTGATTTTGCAGTGCAGATGCAACATTGGGTGGAAAAGCAGGGTGGATGGAGGGCTGTCTTGAGGTTTGGACTGCATGCTTGACTTTAGTTGAATTAAAGTAAACCGGATCCATTATTGGCCTCTCAGCCCCAATCAAGGGGAATCCCTAATCAGGTGGTGCATCTGCATTGTAGAAATAATGCATTATGACACCACTGTAAGTGCTGTAGCTCAGCATGGTTGAATCCTGGGATTTGTAGTTTTACAGGAACTTTAGCCTTCTCTGCCAAAGAGTGCTGGTGCCTCACAAAATTACAAATCCCAGGATTTTGTAGGGTGGAGCCATCAAACTGCATATTTCTGCAGTGTAGGTGCACCCTCATTTATTTTAAAAAAATGAATCTCGGGTGTTTTTGGGCATAAGGGAGCATCAGATATGCTTTTTTTTTAAAAAATCTGGATGAAGGATAACGATTAAAATGCCAAAATTAACCCACACACTGTGTGAAGTATTGTTACTGCTTTCTTGCCCCAGATGATCCCTTCCAGCCTTTCTTTTATAGCTCAGATGGGAAACAGAATTTACCTATGCAACAATCTGTTCCTCTTGTGCTTATTCCAGAGTTCAGCCAGGCGGCACACTCAAGGAAATGCTCTGAACTGCAGCTCATTACAGTACTGCAGCTGCTACAGTATTTGGTTTGAGAGTCCCTGCAGTCTGCTGCAGCTTCAGCCCTTCTTTTCTGCAGAAGGAAGTTGTGAAGACAGTATTTTTTTATGATACATAGGTGTTGATACAATAATGGGTGTATCATAGCAATTTGATTGTTTGTTTGTGTGTGTGTCCATGCACGCCTTCAAGAGGCCTGTGGACTTATAGTGACCCAACTAATTTCATAGGGTTTTCTTAGGCAAGGAATACTCAGAAGTAGTTTTGCCAGTTTCTTCTTCTGAAATATAGCTGAGGAGTTTCATTTAAAAAAAAAACAAACCACTTTGGTTTAAATATGTGATTGTACAGTATAGATTGCATTAAGTCTATGGACTGAATTCTGCAGTTCCAAAGTGTTTCTGAGTACCTCTGAATAATACTGATTTATTTCCCATTACTAGTTAAAACCATAGAGCAGGGGTCGGCAACCTTTATTACTGGGGGGGCTGGGGGTGGTGGTGTGGGGGCCGGTCGTGCGGGAGCTGGGGGTGCGCGCGCACACCCCTGACAGCCACCATGGGGCCTTTCCAAGCCCCCCTGCCCCGATCCTTGGGCAAATTCGCCCCAGGATCGAGCGGGGAGGCCTTGGAAACGGTCCTCCAGGGCCCCCCTGTTTGATTCTGGGGCGGATTCACCCCAGAATCAAGCGGAGGCACCTTGGAGGACCGTTTCCAAGGTCCCACCGCTTGATCCTCGAGCAGTGGGGCCTTTCAAAATGGTGCCCCCACTGTGTGCGCGTGCACATGCGATGCGGGGCGCCATTTTGGAACACCCACGGCACCGTGCACAGCCGTGGGGTTCCAAAATGGCACCTCCCAGGAGCGGGAAGCACGCCCAGCGGTGGCGGCAGGGGTCCCTGGAGGCCGGTCCAAAGGCCCCTGGAGGCCGGACCTGGCCCGCAGGCCATAGGTTGCCGACCCCTGCCATAGAGTATAACCAGCCTTTGCAGTTTTAAGTGACAAAGATGTTTGCTTTCATATAAAATCATACCATTTAGTTTTCTTCTGAAGTTCTTCTGCTGTTTTCAGTAATTCAGCAGATAAGATTTCATTTTGCAAAACCTGTCTAAAAGTTGTTAACATTCAGATTCAAGTTTCTTACTGTTTCCTAAATTTGCTCATTCAAGTTGTCTTTCTAATATTTATTATAGCCAAGTGAGACTTTAGGTTTAATTTACCAAATGATAAACATATATCAAATCATTCCTGTTGTTCATAATTTTGTTTAAAGTAGTTTTAGAGAACATTGTCATATCAGAATGAAAATTTGAGCATAAATTAACAGTACGAGTCTTTATTTCAAGTGCTTAACTCTCCCTGTCAATTCCAGTTGGGAAGAGGAAAATAAAGAAACCAATTTACTGTTCAGTCTTCCTTAAACACTGAGACATTTTAATGAATATTAGTATGCATATTTAGAATACAGTTCTACTTTTCACTTTCAAACTCCAGCTCATTTCTTGCACTGCTTTTGAAATGGGATGGAGTGCGAACATGCAAACTAGATTTTAACCAGAAATTGGAAATGTTAGCTTTGAAAATTAATTTGATTAATGCTAAATTTTAGAAATTACAGTACTAATTCTTTCCACCAGGATTAATAATCAATACAAATTTTATTTGTTAAATTAAAATTGGTTAATTGATTGCTGAGCTGTTAGTTTTGAGAACAGACCATAGTATTTCCTAAGAATTACATGGAAGTAGTCACTTTTGCCCCCAGGAGCTTTACCATTTTTAAATTGCTTTACTCCAACCTGGCACTTCTGTCCAGATATACTACAAAGCCTAAAATGCAGTTATTGCCTGCTAATGGTGGGAATCTAACAGGTCTGGAAACTGTTGGGCTGGAAAAAGCTGTCATGAGCGTAGGATCTCTTCTTGCAGTCTGTTCAGTGAAGTTTTCTTACTGATTTGTATCTTTTTTCCTTCTATCCCCATTTACCCCTGCCAACATGTGCATTTCAGTCAAGCTTCAAATGCGTTGTTTAATAAAGGTTAATAAGGAGTGGTGTTAAATATTTGTAGAGAATTATGTGTTTATTTCAGCTAGGACATGGTGATCTGCTGCAAGTACTGCAGATATGGATTTAGCTAGCTGAAAATTTTAGCTCCAAGCTAATAGTTCCAGCCTTACCAAGCCCCTCAAAATCTGTGACATGAACTGAAGTGGGGAGTGGATGGAAAGCAGAATGGGAGTGGGGGAAACCAGGAGAGAAGGAAGTGGGATGGGGAGTTCAGGAAAATGTTTTCTTTAATTATCAAGTGTATAGCACTCTTGCGAGCAAGAAACTTACTAAAAGAATATAAAGTGACTCATTGCAGTGCACCTGAACCAGAAAATAAATCAATAAAAATAAAAAAGGAGAATTGCAGACACGCATAACACTTTCCCGAGTTGCC
The DNA here is from genome assembly GCA_020142125.1 of Phrynosoma platyrhinos. NCBI lineage: Eukaryota > Metazoa > Chordata > Lepidosauria > Squamata > Phrynosomatidae > Phrynosoma > Phrynosoma platyrhinos. The sequence goes on from CM034701.1 coordinate 319,201,948, forward strand.
ACTCAGAAATACTCCAGCAACTTCCATGGCACCCAATAGATGGGATGGAGAAACACTTTAAAGGCCATGACATCTTGAAAAGCCATGGCTACCTGGAGCCCTTCTACTGCAGAGACAGTTCATACAAAGACCCCACACATGTTCCATTCCTGGTAAGACCTTATAATTTTCTTGTTTTTAGGCAATGGGCAGATTAGAACAAGTCAGTCAGCAGAGAGCCATGTGATAAATTTCCTAAATCCTCCAGTACCGAATCTATCACCGAGAGTGAGTGCGTGTGTGTGTGTGTGTGTGTGTGTGTGTGTGTGTGTGTGTGTGTGACACCACCTCTTAATGATTCTAAAAACTTAGAATATGTTGGATGACTTCTGTGAAGTCAAGGTAGGTTCAGGAAAACCACTAATGAATTAATAGTTTAATGAGTTAATAGACATTTTTTCTGAGGTCAGAATGTGACATCTAAAGTTAGGTCTCTCAAACATTGTGCTTTACTAGCTTATTTGGCCTGGAAAGAAACCCATTATCGAGGAATCAGGATATAGTTTGTGCAAAGCAAGACTGACCCAGCCCTGCCTTTTTTTTTTCCTTTGCACACTCAGTGTCCTGACCTGGTTCCCTAGACCTGTCACTCCCACACCCTGGAAAGTACAGTATTTGGATTCCAAAGTACATACATGTTTTTTTAAAAGCCATGTGGCTCTTTAAGGACTAACATGAGACTGATATTTGGTTTAAGATTTTGTGGACTCCAACCCATTTCATCACATTCATGCACATGTTACTATTATTACTTTCCAAACTGTCTTAAGTATGCACTTCCATTTCCAAAAGCAATATATAGTTTGTCACTGCCTTGTGTGTCTTCATTTGTAACCCCTAACTTCTCTAATAATAATACATATTTTGTTTTCTCATGTAATTCTCTGAATAGCCATCTAGGATAGAATGGTTAAGCTAAAAGATTATGGCTTGTTCTAGGAAACTTGGCAAGACATTTTGAACTGAGAACCTGCATCAAATCCTAGCATTGGTAATGCTTGCTGGAGCTTAGTAGGGAGATGTGAAATTGACAACATACATGGAAAAATCAAAGCTTCAGTGGCACTGAAGTATGTGGGGTTGTTTGTCTGAAATGACTGCCCTCTTTTTGATGGAGTCCACATATATTTTCAAACTTCATGTGGTCATTGCATTGCATAACTACATATTAGTGGGAATTGATCTTTAGAGATGAGAATGAAAATAACCCATGAGTCGGATGTCTTCAGGTTTCTAGCTGACTGTCAGACAGCTGCATAACTCTTGGTAATTCCCAAGCAATTATTTTTCTTGCTTAGATAACATCCTGTTGATTCATTTACTTCTCACCAGCAGGCATTCAGGAAATGCCTCCTTTAAAAACTCTATCAGTGTGTACAGTCAGTTCATAAATGAAGAGGGTCCATTTCAACAACTGGAGAGAGAAGTTGGGTCTACATCTACCAGATTCATCTTTGAATGATAATGAAAGTTCCCAGTGCCTAATGCTAAAAAGGAAGTTTGCTTTTTTTTTGTCCTGATTGAGTGAAATTTTGTATTTGGCTTGGTGTAGTGAAGACTGGCTGTCTTGGTGTGATCATTCCAACTACTTCGGAAATTCAGGCATCAAAATATTTGCAGCCCTTGTTAGTTTGGCTTGAATTAAAACCTCACACGAGGTGTAGGGATGATAATGCCTTGAGGATAGGGAAGAGATTCTCGGATATAGGAAAGAAACTGGAGAAACTGGAGGGGTGGTGGTGGAGAGGCAAGTTTACGGAAGGAAAGATGCAGAGGAAGCACTGAAAGATGGACACTTGGAAATAAAATTGGTAGGGCAAGGAAAGGAAGGGTTGGAAAGGCAGCAGAGGAAGCCCAGAGGACATATAGCAGGGGTAGGCAACCTTTCCCCTTTAAGGGCCAAGGGACTTCAGCTCCCAGAAGCCTCAGCCATGTTGGCCAATAGTCCCATGTTGGCCAATAGCTCCTGGGATTCTGGGAGCTGAAGTCCCTCGGCCCTTAAAGGGGAAAGGTTGCCTACCCCTGACATATAGGATTCAGTCATGCTGGGTTTCTTGAGAGCTATGTTGAATATGGGAAGTGAGACAGGAATTAGAAAAGAAACAGGCAGGATAAAAAGGAATAAGATAAAATGGGCAAGAGGTTAAAAGGCCAGAATCTGAGTGGAAAATGGGTAACTCAAATGTGAAAAGATGAGTCAAGATCAGACCTCATTCAGAGTTTAGCAACAGAAGGAACTGTGTGCAGTATTCACAGAGAAGAAGGAGGCAGGGAACTTCAGGAGTGGAGGGCTGGATACTGAGAGAACGAACCAAGAGTTGCTTGGTCTGAAATCTAGAAAATCAGTAATTCCCAAGCATTGGTCCTCAGGATGTTTTGGATTCCAGCTGGCCAAACCAACATGGACAACAGTCAAAGATGCTGGAAATAAAAGCACCAAACATCTAGAAGACCAAAGGCTGAACACCACTGATCTAGATCTTAGTAACACTGCTGTGTACCTTTAAAAATTACTCAGAGAAGAAGAATTGTAATCTAAGCTATCATTATAGTGTTGTAACCTGGCAGTGTTAAGAGTTGCAATGATAAAAGGCCAAAATGATCTCTATATGGTTGTGCACGCGCACACACTGACCAACGTGCAGGCTTCTACTGATCCTTGGATGTTGGACAACAACTAGTTTGCGTCATGCAATTATAGAATTGTAGATGATGATGATGATGATGATGATTATAGATTTGGAATTCAAGGGTCATCTACTCCAGTCTCTTATGTTGGAAACTTACAACTAAGATCCAAAATACACTGCAGAAATAATCCAGTTTGAGACTGCTTTAACTGCTCTGGCTCAATGCTAGGGAATTCTGGGAATTGTAGTTTTGTGAGATATTTAGCCTTCTCTTGTCAGATCTGCTGCCACAATAAACTGCAGTTCCCAGGATTCCCTAGCACTAAGCCAGGGCAATTAAAGTGGTCTCAAACTGGATTATTTGTGCAGTGTGTTTTGGACCTAAGACATCTTTGACAGATGGCCATCCAGACTCTGATTGAAACCTACAGTTCAGAAGTATCTAGCACTTTCCAAGGCAGTGTTTTCGATGGTAAAATAGCTCTGTCAAGAAATTCTTAATATTTACCTGAAATTTCTGAGCCCATTGGTTTGGAGACTGCTTGCTGGAGCAACAGCTCTATCCTTTATCTGACAGCCCATCTTTTATCTGAAAGTGACTTCTATTGTAATATGGCAAAATTGTCTTGTTTTAAAAATATAGTAGATTTAATATTCTTAATACATTTTGCACATCATGCTGGTGCTGCATTTCAAAAATATTAAACTATCTACCAACTATAACATGCAACATAATTTGTATGCTTTTCATAGTTCTGATCTTTGACTGATGGAAATTTTAAGTATCCTCATCCTTATGTCTATATGGTCATATAGCACTGTTTGTTATTAATACTGGCAGCTCTTGTCTTAATATTACACTCTTAATCATGCTAAAGTGATGGTTGTGTGCACACTGGAGTCATTTGAATTGTATTACATTTAAGCATTTTGAACTGTGTTCTGAATGCAATCCATCAACTTTGACCCTAACCTCATCTTTAGCAGCAGTGATGTTATCAGGTGCATATACACTAGACAGCCCCATTCTGATATGATTACTCAGGCATAATTAAGTATTTTGAGTTTCTGGCTTATGGCCAAGTAGTTGGGCATAGAGTTGCCACCTTAGTAAGTCATATGAAGCAGAGCAGCTTAAATTTTACTCTCCTATATTGGAAAATCCCTATTGCATCAATCCACCTTTGTGTCCTGAGATGCCTATGCATGGTGTCAATGCAAGAATCAAGGATCCATTCAGTCCTGCATCTCCCCCCCCCCCCCCCCAAAAAAAAACAATGACCAGCCAGCTGCTTCTGAAAGTCTGCATGTAGGTCAGAAAGGCAGTGCCTCTCTGCCCAGCAGCTGATATTCAGAGACAGTATGCCACAGAACATGGATGTTTCAGTTAATTACCATCGCTAGTAGCCATTGATAGATTTATCTTTTGTGTACTAAACAAGGCTAGTGGCATCATATCTTGTGTCAGTGAATTCCATAAGCTAATTACACATTGTGTTTCTGAAATGACCATAAATCAGATTCGTTGGGTGATCCCAATGTTTAGCATTCAATTCATTTCAACCATGAAAGAATTGTGCAGCAGTGCTTGCTACAGAGGCTGCCCCAAAATAGGGTGGAACTGGCCAATGTAAAAGAGCAGGCTGCTGTTGCTTAGCAGAACATGGATTCTGCCTAGTAGACACTTACTTTTCCAATAAGAGGTACTATACTGAGATTATGCCTGTATGTTTTGTGGGTGGCTTAATTCTTAAGCCCAATAAATCAAGTGGTTTAATTACTGCTTATGTAACTGTAAATTAGAATGCAGATTAAGAATTGTCTATAGAAATATTTCTATAGAATTTTTTTTCTTTACATAACACTGTCAGTATTGCATACCAGATCCTTTACTTGTCTTTACAGTGTGTCACTGGCACAAACAAGAGAGGCAGACTTCTGTGTGTCCTCTGTCATACAAATGGAACACTTGACTGTATACTATTTTGCATCCTGGATTAAGTTGGCTCACAAATTTCTCATTAGAACAGACTAGGAATACCTTTAATCTTTCATATTAGTAATTTCTGTGATTTGGCTATGTATATTGGTGCAGTGGCAACTGATTTCCAACAAATAACGTTGGATGCTTCCCTTATTTTTTACTCGGAGCAATGTGGATTTCTTAAAACAATTGAAACTGTAATGTGTTTTATTATGATTCATACATACATATTTTCTAAATATGGATTAGGCCAAGGAGATATAGATGCTGTATCTCTGCTCTTATTTCAAATGAAATGTGGAATAATAATAATAATAATTCTTTCATTTATTTATTTATGTGTAAAAGGTACCTCACAGAATAATCAATACCTTGCTTGTCATATTTTTATTAGACCTTGCATGATCAACTTCATAACCACTCACATGGATATGTGAAGTGAGCTCACTTCACATAGATTCAGTTGTAGGATTGGCAACAATAAAAAGAGCTTTTGTGCCTTGTTTGTGGATTTTCCAGAAACATCTAATTGACCAAGGTACAATGCTGGATGCTAAAATGGACGGACCTTTGGTCTTATTCAGTGGGACACATCTTATCTGAAACTGGGATTTTAGATTTTAAACGTAGATTATTTGGAGTTACTCTTTCTGTGCATTGTTAATAATTTAGTTTAATAGATGAATGCTTTCAAATACAATGTTTAGAGACGGTTTTGTTGAGCAAGACAAGATGGCCTATGATTACATCAAGGGAACATCAGTAAACATCAGGGATGCTTTTACATTTTTGGGTTTACACTGATTGACTTTGAGTGAAAATTCATGGCAAAGTTATATTCCAGATTAAACACCAGAATAGTATCAATTTGGATAGCATGGGAACATGTCTGCAATATAATTTATAAAAGGTTTTAGAGTTGGTCTGAGGTTAAATAACAAAGTTGATTATGTAAATTAGATACTAGTCTGAGATTTCAATAATTTGTCAAACTGAAAGGTTGTTGATATACAGTTATATTAAATTATATACTAAGTCAGAAGCTGGTAGGTGCTATGCAGAAACATTTGATTGTAGTATGACTTTTGCTATAAATGTCTAAGCCCCCTTCCATTTTAGTTTTGACATCCTTTCCCCTTGGCCTCTTGCAATTTATTGCATATGGGGATGGCTAATGTTGGGTTGGCATTCATAGATAAATCCAGAATTGAAATCACCAGTTGCTGCCCACTCCCTCCTGATTTAGCTGCTGCATGGCTGAAGTGTCTCAGACCACTCCACCAAAGAAGCAGTGGCCAAAGAAGCCCCTGAAACTATGTCTTAGGGCCTAAGCAGACTGTCAGAAATAGTGCACATTAAATTGAGGCACTGCCCTGGCTCAGTGCTAGGGAATCATGGGAACTGTATTTTTTTCTGGGACATTGAGCCTTCTCTGTGAGAGAGCTCTGGTGCCACAATAAATTACAGTTCCCATGATTCCCTAGCACTGAGCCAGGGCAGTGCCTCAATTTAATGTGCACTATTTCTGACAGTCTGCTTAAGCCCTTACTCTTGCTAGTTTGGCTTTTCAAGGCTGTAATGCTTTGTGCATTCTGGTCCTTAGCCTATCTTCCAGTGGTTCAGCTGGATATGACACAGCGATTATAGTGCAACCAATTCAGTGAGGCCCATCTACCTCTGTAGCTTCACATAACACACTCATATTATTCAGAATTGGGTAGCAAAATTTGCATGAGGAGTTTGTGAACAAAAAAGTAGATGCATTTGAACCTGTCTGTTGAATTCATTTTAGAGGCTGTATTGTTGTTGTTGTTGTTGTTGTTGTTGTTGTTGTTGTTAGCTGCCCTCAAGTCGACATCAACTCATGGCGCAACCTTGTGTATGAGACATCTCCAAACCCCCTATCCTCTACTGCTTAGTTTAGGTCTTGTAGCTTCAGGCCCGTGACCTCCCTGATTGACTCTGTCCATCTGGCATGGAGTCTTCCTCTCTTTCTGCTGCTTTTTACCTTTCCTTGCATTGTTGTCTTTTGGAATGATTCATTCCTTCTCATGATATGGCCAAAGTACGACAGCCTCACTTGAATCATCTTGGCTTTCAGGGAGAGTTCTTCTTAGGACCTTCTCATTGTGACAAACGCAGAGAGCTGTGACTTGGGATATTTTCTCCAGGATGCTTGCCTGGCCTCTTCACCTCTGGATGTACACATTAGGAAAACATGTTTACATGTTATATTTCAAATACTTAGGATGGGCCTGTAGTTACCATATATACTCGACTATAAGTCAACCTCATGTATAAGTCGAGGGCAGGGTTTTGGGCCAAAATATAGATTTTGATATGACCCGTGGATAAGTTGAGGGTAAAACTTAGGGATATGAAACAGGATCTTTAGGATGAAACAAAGGAAAACAATGCTTAAGAAGTTACAAAATTCCAATAGGCATAACTGTTTGTGCTCATGCTAAGGGTGGATGGATGAGAAAAAAGAGAGCCATCAGTGCTTCCAGGACAGAGTACTCTCTTGCCTTTCACCAGGGGATGGTTCCTTCTTAAATAGGAGTTAAAGTACAGTACTTACATTGATCTGTGGATAAGTTGACTTAGATTTTTTGGGTCAATTTTTGACTAACATTTCTAGGCTTATCCATGAGTATATACAGTAAGTATAGTGGTACCTGCTATATAGGTGGGCTAGCCATCTGTGGTCCAAGCATCCATGGATCACCCTGCACATTTTTGTCTATGGCAGTCACATGCATGTTACTGCCCATTGACTATAATGGGTCTTGAGCATGCTCATTTCTTTTCAGTTGCAGGAATCCGTAGAATTGAACCCTGCATACGGGAAGGGTACGCTATATTATACTCCTATCTACTGTAATGCTTGATTATAGCAAGGCTTCAGTACAGCGGTGGGCATACCTAAGGGTGCATTATGGCTATATGTTTCTGACAGTTTGGGGAAGAAAGACTAGGCTCTCTAAACTGTAAATCAGAGCTCTGTATTGCATGCATGTTATAGCATAGTTACTACAACACAAATAGTGTTTGCATATCCAAATAATGTAGCAGGTTACAAGAATTGTAAAGTATTGTAAAGTCCCAGGAGCTATTGGCCAACATGGGACTATTGGCCAACATGGCTGAGGCTTCTGGGAGCTGAAGTCCCTCGGCCCTTAAGGGGAAAGGTTGCCTACTCCTGATCTAGTTCATAGATCTGAGCGTAGATGAAATGGAAGGGGGTGGGTGGGGATAGGGTTGGGATGTACTGTACTTTTAACTTTGTTAGCTGTGGGGCGGGATATAAATAAATATTATTATTGTTGTTGTTGTTGTTGTTGCATAGAGCAGGGGTCGGCAACCAAAATGGAAAACAAAATGGTGGGCGTGACATGTGCGGCGGCGGCAGCGTGCGTGGCGGCAGTGGCAGCGGCAGCGCATGCAGTGGGGGTTGTGCACGCGTGCTTGTGTGCACGCACTGCCATTCTCCCCCCCCCCCCGGCCCGCCGGAAGGGAGGACTTCAGCAGACCAGCCCCTGGCTGAAAAGGTTGCCTACCCCTGGCATAAAGGATTCCATTGTGCTAAAGAAAATGAATGCACAGGGAGCAACCAAGTATGCCCACTAAAATATATGTGACATGTCATGTTTAAAAACCAGTCACTTTTCATTGCTTGGTGTTTATATTATTCGTGTCAACTACCATAATTGGAGAATAATAGTAATCAACTGTGGAGCAGAAAATTTCTGTAAGTTCTAACCAAGTGTTTTTCCAGTGATAAATCACTACTAATTGATGTGGATATGTGGCTTCGGTCTTCTGACTGCAGTGCTATAATTGTTTTCTTCAAATATTTTTATATGTTCTAATTTTTAATTGTCTAGGAGATTATTTTATAATATCCAATGAAAGGGTAGTCTTAAAACATCTTTGTTGGTCTTTGAATTAAAATACAAGAAATCAGCTTAATTTGCACCTGCCTACTTCTAACTCCCTTTCCTATATGGAGCCAATTAGAGCCGTTAAGTGACCTCTACACCACCTTTGCTAGCTGAATTTTGAGTGGACAGAACTCTCATTTCTATTTGATACAGCCCTAGATAATATCACAGGGCATTGAACAGCCAGGCTGAGGTCTAATCTGTTGAGGAATTGTTCTGTTAATTAAGCGTCTGTGGTTAATTGATGTTAACATGCTTCTTTTGTTGATTAATTCAGAAGATGCATGATAAAAAGGACACGATTGTGAAAATAATTGAAGTGATAATGTTACTACAGATAATATTCCCAGATGAAAAGTCAACAAAGACCTACAGGTTCCTTATTTTAATTGATTTAAATACTCAAAGGACAGTCACTTAGCTTTTAAATGCTTCTGTGTATGTTGGACATTAGATGAATATTTGCCCGTTCAGTAAGAAACTCATAGACCAGTGGTGGCAAACCAATGGCACACATGCCAGAGAGGGCACTTAGAGCCCTCTCTGTGGGTACATGAGCTACCGCCCCAGCACAGAGTTTGCCAGAGTCCATTACTAGAAAGCCAGAGGGATGTAGCACTTTGCAATAAATAAGTGGGGTTTGGGTTGCAGTTTAGGCACTTGGTCTCTAAATTGTTTTCTATCACTCTCATAAACTATTGTCTGATATATCTTCAGCTGTCATAGCAAATAGAACTGCTTTGCTTTGTGTGGCTGCCTCAGTTGTTTTCATGTATGTTAATTAGTGCTTTTGGTGTCAAGGCTGACTGTTGTTATGTAACGAAGCAATATTGGCTTTCATGGAATGTTGACTATGCTGCTGTGACAAAACAGTCTTCTCCCTTTGATAAGGGAAAAGATTTGGATGGATATCGGTGGAATTTCATTGTTTAGGAACAAATTCATTAAATGTAGCTGTAATGAACAGTTTGCTTTCATTTCCCCCTATTGAATTGCTTCTAGTTTTAAAACAGGAGCAGCAATTATATTGTCCTTCAGATGTTGTTGGAGTGTTGCTGTTACCAACCTTAGCCAGCAGAACCAGTAGTAAGGATTGCTGGGATTTGCAGATCAGCAACATCTGGAGGGCACACAACTTCATATCCCTGTTCGAAACTGTTTTTATGCTTTATGCACATAATGAATTGAAAGGGAGTTCTACTGAGGCCTCATTGAATTCAGTGTAAAAAGGTAGATGACTGACAGAGGAGTCGACCCTCAGTATCTGTGGTCTTGCCATCCGCAGATTCAAACATCAGTGGATGGCAAACCCATGTTGTCTCCAGTAGCAGTGCGTGCATTTGGCTGTGCCACCATTAGGGACAATAGAGGAAGTTTTCAATGTTTTCAATGGTGGCCTAATGTCCCTAATGGCAGAGTGGCCATGTGCACATGCTACCATTGAAGCCCTGTTGTCCCTAATGGTGGCATGGCTGCATGCATGTGCCACCATTGGGGGACAATGGAACTTGAGCATCCATGGATTTTGGTATCTGCAGAGGGGAGGGGGCAGAACAGATCCCCCACACATACCAAGGGCTATCTGTATCTTTGGTTTCAATAGAATTTTGCATTTTTAGAGTACAATGATGTAATGTGTATAATTTGTTTATAATCACATATGTCTGTTATGAGCTGCAATGGTTCTAAGTTTGCAGAATACAAATAAAATATAAGCAAGCATTGATCTTTTCTGTTTGGAAAGGTTACTTTCTAGAGGCAGGTAACAGAGATGTAGGTAATAGATCACTAATAAATTTTAGTAAGAAATAACAGTCTCCTAAACTGAGAGAGATAAATGGTCAGTGTTCTAGGATGTTTATTCTTGATGATTATAAGCTGTCCTGTAATGAGGTATCGAGGGCATCCTACCCTGACCTCTGAATCTCATAATTCTTGTATGTGTTATTTTTCTTTGGACAGGTAAAGTCATAGTAATCAGAATCAACTTCACTTTTTCTTTCCCCCACCTTTTCTTTTCTTTTTTTGGCCTGTGGGGAACAGATTTGTGTGGAGCATTCAGAAACTGGCTTAACAGACAGGGCAGTTTCTGTTTTTCTCTGGATGGCACCTTTTCATTTTTTTATGTAGAAAAGGGGATTGGGAAAAATAAATAGTACAGTATTTTTCCCAATCCCTTTTCCAGATTTTGTGAAAGTGACCAGTATTGTTCAGATGTAATGCCAAATCTCTTCCTCCCCTAATATAATCTGAACCTTTCCCCAAGTTCTCATTTGTGGCAAAACAGATTTTGTATCTGAACCATGGAAATGATCCCTTGGGCAAACCATAGTGTGCCTTTAAATCAGATCTGGAAACCACAATTTGAGCACAATTTCCTGTTTCATTACGCCGGCAAACTGATCTCTGCAGTCTGTAATTCTTCTGCTTCATTTGGGGATGCAAGTGGGAGGGGGAATGCTCTTGAAAGAAGGGCATCATTACATTTCATCTCATATTAGAGCTTATAATAACAGTAGGATACATAGCTCAGCACACAGTAAATGGGAATTTTCTGACCACTAACCTTTTATTTTATTTTATTTTGTTTTGTTTTTTTTTTATTCCTTGAAGTTGTGCTTATGAGCTGATTATTTAACACAAAGAGGGCAAGGTTGTAAGGAAGAAAGTGTACTTCTGATGTTCTTTGTTTTATCCCCCCAAATCCTAGGGGGGTGGAATGAGGTTGTACATTTGAGGTGGGTGGAAGGAAGGGCGAAAAGTAACTGTTTCAACAAAGCATTCTTGGGAAGAACTTTCTTGTTGTTATCCATTCCTGTATGACTCTATGCTGTACTGAGAAGTATTGTTTTACAGTGAGCCTGGGAATTCTCATTTTATAGGGTTCTTGGTCCCTTCTCGCTAGTCATTGTGCAAGATAAAGACGTCAGGTCTACACAGATTTATGGCATTTGCCTTATTTTTTTTAAATAACATTGCAATTATTGTTTTGAGATATTTTTCCTCAGTTTGAATCTGTTCCCATCTTGCATCATTTTTTCTGTTTTCACAGTTTAGAGATGAGGGCTGAGCCTTGTGTCTTCAAAACAGCATGCATTCAGAAGATACAAGGGGTATCCTGAATTTTGCATAGGTATAAAAAGTCGTGGAAGGGCATAACCTCCAAAACAGCTCAGTGAAGACTGGTTGTTCTTGGTGAGCAAGGAATCCTGACTGATTATTGAAAGAAGAAAGAAAAAAGAAAAAAAGAAAATGGACAACAAGTTGGTAGAGGAACAAAATGGTGGAAGAGAGGTTGGCTAATTGATTGGAATAGTGGATAGGGCCATTTCACACTGCAGTTGTTCATGAGAGCCCCCGTTGCTTCATAATTTTTAAATCATTTGCAACATTTTAGGAAGAGTATAGATGGAATAATATGATTATGTTGTAAGGAATTTTATAGGAACAGAGAGAATCTGAATTTGGTAGGATGATAGATCCTGGACGATACTGCATTGTGACTAGTTTGCTTTTTTTTTTTTTTTTAAAAAAACATGTCAGTAAACTGAATTTCCTAAACATGTTTGTGAAATATTCTTTCATGCCTTGTACAAAATGCTGGTTACTATTGCCTGGAGAAAGACCAAATTGCCCCTTCAGCTTTTAAGCAGTGTGATCCAGAGGCCTAGAGGAGTGCGAAACATCTGGTAGTGAAAGGACTTTGAGAAATACAGCCACCAGTTTTGTGTCTTTGCTTGAAGTTGCAGCTGATGCTCTGTTTTATGGCTCACTAGTTGATAAGGACTATGTTTCTTTGGAACTGGATTTATAGTTTTAAAACAGTTAGTGCTACTGCACCCTTTAAGGCCTCTGAGATAACTTTTTTCTTTCTTTTGAAGAATGGCTAAATAGTAGCAGTTCTTTCTTTTTTCTTTTTTGATTTAGATACAGTTGCTTAATTTTTGTCAGTCTAAAGTTCTGTTGTCTTAAAATGCTGAATTATTTGAATGTTGCTTCTATTAAAGTTTACAACTGTGTAGAAAACAGAATGTGGAGAAAAATTATATTTATTAGTTTCTAACTGTGCCAGTTAGAGAGAACTAAGAGTTCTGCTTATATTTTTCTGTTGTGGGAACATGAAGAACTGCCAGAAATGTTAAAAGACTTTATTTAGCTGGTGATCTCAGAGTTACAGAAGTTTAGTAAATGCTTAAGTACTCTAAAAATTCTACTTTGGGCAAGAATGAGAAGAAACTCATTTTTCTTCCTTTCCCTTTTATGTTTAGGCAGAAAGTATACATTTTCAGTGATTTCACCAGCTATATCACTTTCTAGTGACTTTCCTGTTCTCAGTGATATTTAAGATCTTCCATTGATAACTTCTGTGTGTTTTTTTTAAATAAATGAGTGCCAGTCATACAATGAAATAACTATAATAGCCTGTAGATTGGGTGGAATTGGAATTTATCTAGAATAAAAAACACAAAACTATTTGATTGCTTACTTATGTAAGATATTTCTTGTCCTATCTTTGCATTCAAGGCAGTTTGCAATTAATAAATAAATACTCTGTTGTCGTTGTTAACTGCCCTTGAGTTGACCTTGACTCATGGAGACTCTATGGATGAGACATCTCAAAATCTCCTGTGCTCTACTGCTCAAGATAGTAACAAAAACAAAATACTTGGGTATTACAATGACAAATCAAAATACCAAACAACTATACAACAACATGGAACAAAATTAAAGAGGACATGAAGAGATGGAAGACATTGCATCTTTCTCTACTGGGTCATATAGCAGTAATACAATCATATGTGCTCCCCAAAATGCTTTATTTATTTCAAACTATCCCGGTGTTAACATCTAATACTGTTTTCAAGATATGGACAAGAGACATGAGAGAGTTTGTTTGGCTAGGGGAAAAAAAGAGAATAAAAACAACAGTGCTACAAGGTAATAAAAAGAAGGGAGGTTTAGGATTACCAAACCTTCAAATTTACTACAACACAGCAGCTTTTACATGGCTAAAAGACTGGATAGCCTTAAAAAATTATAGCCTATTGTCACTGGAAGGTGATAATATAGACAAAGGCTGGCATTCATATTTATATTGTGAGAATGGAACAACGGACAAGAAATTTAACAAACACATAGTAAGAAATGCATTACTAAAAATTTGGAATAAATATAGGCAACATTTTTATTTTAAAGTTCCAAGATGGGTCTCATCACACAAAGCTTTTCACAAAACAGAAAAACTTTATAAAGGGAAATGGCTTACTACGAAGATATCTTGATCAAAATAGGAAAAGGAGAAAACATTAAAACACTAAAGGAACTTCAAAAAGAGGGAGTAGAATTACAATGATTAGGATATTTTCAGATAAGAGAAAGATTTAAAAAAGACAAGCAGACAATTGGCATAGAAACTGGAAAAAAAGAATTAGAAAAAAAGTATAGATAAAGGGGAAAAACATGCTTTCACATGTGTATAAGATGTTATTAGACATTGAGTTAAAAGAAGAAACAATCAAAGAGTGCATGATAAAATGGATGCAAGACATCAAAGAGAATATTGCTCTAAACATCTGGGAAGAAGTATGGTCAAAAACTTTAAAATTTACAAAAAGTGCATATCTAATTGAGAATTATTACAAAATGCTTTATGGATGGCACATACACCCCCCAAAAGTTGGCTAAGTTAAAAAGCAAGGAAGAAGGTAGATGTTGGAAATGTGATCAAAATAATGCCAACCTATTTCACATGTGGTGGAATTGTAAGTCAGCAGTAAAATTTTGGAAAAGGATCCACAACACAATACAAGATATATTCAAAACCAAGGTTGAGTTGAATCCAAAGTTATTTTTATTAAACATAACAGAAGAACTAAAAGGGAAATTGAGCAAAGATAAAATAGCTGTAGTATTATACATGATTATAGCAGCTTGTACAATCTTTGCTAAATACTGGAAAATGAAAAAGGAGCACTTAATAGAAGAGTGGACAGAAAAAGTAAATGACCTGATGATAATGGGCAAACTGACGATGTTGATTAATGGTAAACCAGAACAACGATTTTGTGAGAAGTGGGGAAAAACAGAGAAACTCTGGAACTAGTTTGTTACAAGTACAAGTAAATAATCAAGGAACTATATAGACTGTATTAATACCAGAAAAAGTTTATGATTTAAGTCTCTTATAATGCCTAATCGGCTATGGAAAATTATGGTAAAAGCGAAATACTATGCAAAGTTGTTATAATGACTGTATAACAAAAAGAGTGTTGAGATAACCCTCTCTGGGAATATGAGTTTGTAAGAATTGTTTAAAAAGAAAAAAGTGCCTTCCACCACCACACCCTGAGAATTTGGAACTCGAATTGGGCAACTTTCCAGTCCTTTGTGTCAGTTGGTGCTGAAGTTGGTTGGAAGCTGAATGTGGAACTATTTCCTCCTCCCCCCCAATACAATGTGTGTGTCTGTGTATGTGCATTTTCTTCCCAACCTTCCCCCCTCCAAGGTTAAAAAAAAAAAAAAACAGATTGGGCATGGAGGGGTGATCTGAAGTTAAAAAAAAATATTCTGTCCTCTACTGCTCCAGACCGTGGCCTCCCTGATAAAGGGGCGAAATAGACAGTCAAAATAAGCAGGTTTCCAGCTGGCTTCCAGGCAGGGCGTTTAGACAGTGCACGCCTTGAAGCTGGCCAGAAAATATTCCCAAGCCGTGCTATGGGGAGAAAAGCTGTACTAAAAAGGAGCTGAATTTTTCCACTTCTTCCTGGAAAGTGCATACCTTTACATGTATGTATAACTGAATCGACACCAGGGCGGCTCTAAAGGGGTGCTCTTTCCAAATCCTAACCTTAATTGTGCATATAAACCCTCCCCCCACATCGCAGGAGCACATTTAAAAGGGACGGAGCTGCCATATCCAAGTGGTGAGGGTGGCAATGCTCAAAAAAGAAACTGACACATCTCATGGAGATGAGTACAACGTACACAAAACAGACAGTCAAAGAGGGGAAGGGGAGCATGATTGTACCTTGCCAGCATCTGCATGGGCACATCCCTGCTCCACTGCCCTGTCCTGGGGAAGTGCTGCACATGCGAATGTGTGCAGGTTCACAGGGATGGCCATGCAATAGGATGGCAGCCACCAGCAGTTTGCTCCTGTGAAGGTGCACAAGGATAGTGGGGGAACAATTAAAAAAAAGTACCTAGCGGCATGACTTAAAGCTGCACCATGTGGTCATGACATGCGCACTCCAGCTGCCTTGGGAACAGGCAGTGTGGCTGGTGGGGTTTCAATGCAGCTTCGGAAAAGGTAGCTTCAAGATGCTTTTTCCTGTCCATCTATTTTGCCCTTAAAAAGTCTATTCATCTGGTGTGCAGTCTTTTTCTCTTTCTAGTACAGGGGTAGGCAACCTTTCCCCTTTAAGGGCCGAGGGACTTCAGCTCCCAGAAGCCTCAGCCATGTTGGCCAATAGTCCCATGTTGGCCAATAGCTCCTGGGAGTCTGGGAATTGAAGTCCCTCGGCCCTTAAAGGGGAAAGGTTGCCTACCCCTGTCTAGTACCTTCTACCTTTCCCAGTATTATTGTCTTTTCTAATGAGTCATGCCTTCTTAAGATGTGGCCAAAGTACAAGAGTCTCAGTTTAGTCATCACAGCATCTAAAGCGAGTTTAGGCTTGATTTACTCTAGGACCCATGTATGGTATTGCTACACTAAACAGTGTTAAATTTTAATTACTTTTTTCTATAGATTATATCGGGGTAGGCAACCTTTCCCCTTTAAGGGCCGAGGAACTTCAGCTCCCAGAATCCCAGGAGCTATTGGCCAACATGGGACTATTGGCCAACATGGCTGAGGCTTCTGGAAGCTGAAATCCCTCGGCCCTTAAAGGTCAGAGCTTGCCTACCCTTGGATTATATGGTTATTCTATGTACAAATTGTTCCCCCATTTCTCTGCATGTGGTCTTTCTCTCTACATCCCTCCACCTTTCCTAGCATTATTGTCTTTTCCAATGAATTGTGCCTTCTCATCATATGGCCAAAGAATGACAGCCTCAGTTTAATCTTCTTGGCTTCCAGGAAGAATTCAGGCTTGATCTGTTCAAGGACCCATTTGTTTGTCTTTTTGGCTGCCTATGGTATTGTTATCACTCTTCTCCAGCACCATACCTCATATGAATTGATTTTCGTTTTATCAGGGAAGTACTTATTGGAATACCATAATACTAGACTAAAGGTAACTTTCCAGAGATCATTCACAGCAGCAGCTCCTAAGCTTTGGAATAGCCTGCCAGAGGAGATCCGTCTTATTAATACACTAGAAGCCTTTAAGAAGGCACTTAAGACGGAGCTCTTCCGGCAGGCTTACCCACCTGACCTTCCTAATCTGTAAAAACTAATTGCTTCACGAATACGACCTCCAGGGTGTGTGAAGATGACGATAACCGGTTCGCTGGATGGGGTATTGGTTTTAGTAGAGGGATTATGGGGTTTTATGTGGGGGGGGGGGGATATTGTTGTTTTGGTTTTTATATATCTTATGTTTTGTATTTTTTGTATTGTATTTTTATAACAACTGTTATCCCGCGGGAAATATAAATAAAAATTATTATTATTATTATTATTATTATTATTCGTTTTACCTGCTTTTTACATTGTCCAGCTTTCACATCTGTACATGGTGATGGAAAAAATAATGGATGTTTCTGATTTTAGTGCTCAGTTGTATATTCTTTAGCATCTTGTCTAGTTCTTTCATAGCTGCCCTTCCCATTCGTAGTCTTCTGATTTCTTGGCAGCAGTCTCCATTGTAATCAATGTCTGATCAGAATGGTATGGGAAATTTTTAACTACTTAAGTTTCCTTATTGTCTAGGCTGAATGTATGTAAATCCTCTGTGGTTATTATTTTTGTTTTCTTTATGTTCAGCAGTAAACCTGCCTTTGCACTTTCTTTTTGACCCTCCTTAATAATTATTCCAAGCCTGTGATCTTTTCTGCTAGTAGTATGGTGTCATTCACATACCTTATATTGTTGATGTCATCACCCCTCCCTATTCTGAGTCTAAACCCACTCTATATATGATATTTTCAGCATACAAGTTGAACAAATAGGGTGATAAAATGCAGCCTTGTCTGACCCCTTTGCCAAATGAGAATCATTCTTTTTTTCTCCATATTCTGTTCTAACTGTGGCCTCATGTCCTAAGTACAGATTTGTCATTGGGACTATCAAATGTAGTGGTACTCCCATGTCTTTAATACTTCCCATAGCTTTTTGTGATCTATGCAGTTAAATGCTTTGCTGTGGTCTATGAAGCATGTTGATTCCCCCCCCCCCCCCCGAAATTCCTTGGTATGCCTCACGAGACTTCATACATTTGCAGTGTGGTCCCTAGTGCATCTTCCTTTCCTGAACCCACTTGCACTTCAGGGACTTCTGTCTCCATCTGTGATGAGTCTACGCTGCAGAATTTTGAGCATAATTTTGCTTGCATGGGAAATTAATGTTACAGTCCTATAGTTGCGGCAGTCTTTTGTGTCTATATTTTTTGGGGGAGGAGAGGCATGTGTATATTTATTATTTCCAGTCTGTTTCTGTTTTCCATATTTGTTAATCAATATTAACACTAGGATTAATTCTGACTGTGTGGGGTGGATTGTAGCAGTTCAATTGGAATATCATCTATTCCTGGTGATTTATTTTCCAATTACATAAATAGGACAATTATTAAAAATGCACAAAGAAAAAATGCATTACTGAATAGAGAAAACTGACCACAAAAGATATAATGCTGTTTTAAAAATACAGTGGTACCTCTACTTACGAAATTAATCCGTTCCAGCAGCC
>CM034701.1:319223866-319241691 GCA_020142125.1 Phrynosoma platyrhinos
CGTGCAGCCTCTTTCTAAGATGCAAATATCCTAAACTATTCTACATTCTTATCCCTTCTGAGCTGACTTTATCATGACAGAGAGGATTTTCCTACTCTCTTCCTCATTAGCCTGACAGATGGTAACATTACAAGTCAATTCATTTTCTCTTAAACATAAAAGAAGCACTTGCTGTTTTATCTTTATCCATTTCTCTTGGCTTAGACTGTGTTGGCGATCTTTAGAATAACCATAAGGCTTTTATATGACACATACTTTTTGTACTAGACTAATGACCACTTAAAGCGTAATACATTTTAGATGTGCATTCAGACACTTCAAAAACATTTGATCTTGAGCAATACTTGGCCTAGCCTTTTATTTTTAATAATTTAAATCAATCTTGAAAATTCCAGTGTAGGGTCAGCCTTTTCAAAAATGTTTTATTATGGTTCTTTATATTGTAACCCAAAAGATGTTATAACTGTGGGGAGAGGGCAATGTGGATTTCCACATGAATTCAACAAATTATTGTGTCCTTCCCACTTGTACAGCCAGCCCTCTGTTTTCATGGGAAATCCGTTCTGGACACACACTCCCTGCAAAAACGGAGACTCGCTGCTATTCAAGCCCCATAGGTTTGAATGGGGGGTGCGCCCACAGGGGCACGCCCCATTAATCTTAACTGCAGTCGCCCCTCAGTGAATATCCAAAACCATGGATCTCAAGTCCGTGAGAACAGAGGGGCAACTGTACATTGAATTTTGTACCTGGTACTCAGTGTAAATCCTTTTGCTTTTCCAAAATGAAGTAATGGTGTTAACTGATCTGTAGATAGGTATTCAGTTGGCTTACCGGGGAGAACTATTTTATGCAAACATTGTCCTTAACGTTACTGGCACATCCTGCTTTGAATGTGACCTCTCCATCCTGTTTCAAGGGCATTGCTTGTATTCCTTTTGCTGTAATTCTTTTTGCTGTGATTGTCTGTAATCACATGCAATATTCAGTAACTACTCAGTATTTATACACAGGCTTTTACTTTTTCTGTAGGACTGGTTGCAGCCGGAAACAGATGATAGCATAATACTATAACCACAGAAGCTTTGACTTTTGTTACCTTAAATCCGTGTTGGCGAACCTGTGGCACACATGCCATTTCTGGCACGTGAAGCCCTTTTGGAAGGCACTCAGAGAGACGGGAAGGCAGGGGAAGAGGAGGAACAGGCACGCACCTGCTGATCCTCTTCCCCTGCCCTCCCATCACTTTGGCTGCCTCTCCAAAGACTGTTAAAGGCATGGGAGGGTGGGGAAGAGGAGGAACGTGCCTGTTCCTCCTCCCTGCCCTCCTGTGCCTTCAATTGCCTCTGTCCTGGGCCTTCAGCTGCCTCCAGAGGGGGAGCTGAAGGCCTGGGAGGGTGCGGGGGGAGGAGAAGGATCAGGCATGTGCTTATTCCTCCTCCTTCTTGGCCATCCCGGCCCTTCAGCTATCCCTGGGGGGCAGTAACACCCGGTGCTGGAAGGCCTTTTAGTTTGGGCACTTAACCCCTAAAAAGTTCGCCATCACTGCCTTAGCTGTTGTCCGATGGTGAGCTGTACAGTCCAGTTGTTTCACAGGTCCCCTCTACCTTTTGCTGCAGCTATGGCATATGCAGCTGTGGGGCTATAGCGAAGCACATGGCTTATCTGGTCTCACAGCCACAACAGGTGCCGAAGGGGACAGTATACTGCTCTGTCCATATATCAGCTCCTAATATCCTTGTTGAAATTGCTGCTGCTGAACTAGTAGCACACATGATGACATCAGGCTTCCTAGTTTCAGCAGTTGTGGTAGGAATAGTAGAAGCTTGTGTGTAATAGAGGCACATTTTTCCTAATGCAGCTCTTGCTGTAGCTTTTCCGTTGTCTAGTGTTGGCTTTTATGGTTGCAGTAGTAACTAAAGATAGAATGATGAGGTTACAGTAGGTTGTACAGAGAGTAGCTTGCCAACTGTAACTGCTCCTGTAAATCCACTTAGTAAGACTGATAAATGTTCCTGGAGAGAAATCAGTGTGATCTTTTATTTTCACAAGTTGACAAATGTTCCTGGAGAGGAATCAGTGTGATCTTTTATTTTCATAAGTTGATATCCAATAAAGCAATAATTGGAAAGAAGCTTGTATTATTTTGAATTGTATGCTATAAATTGGAAACATCAAGCCTGTTATAAGTGAACTATAGCTAGAGTGGAAAATAAAAATAAAACAGAGAGAGTCATAAACCATTGAGATTGGTTGGTCTCACTTGTCTTCATGGCAAGGAGTTGGACTGGATGACCCTTATGGTCTCTTTCAGCTGTATAATTCTATGATTCTATGAGATATAAGAGTCATGAATAAACATATAAATAATATTACTTTATTGTCCTGTCCTTCAAGTCATTTCCAGCATATGGCAACCTTAAGGCTTATCAAGAGGTTTTCTTGGCAAAATTTGTTCAGAATGGGTTTGTCTTTGCCTTCCTCTAGGGCTGAGAGAGTGTGACTTGCCAAGGTCACCCAGGAGGTTTCCATGGTGGACTGGGAGTTCGAGCTCTGGTCTCCATAGTCTTAGGGTATTTGCAGACTCCCAGAAATAGTGCAAATTGAGTTCACTTTAACTGCCCTGACTCAGTGCTGGAGAATAATGGGAACTGTATTTTATTATGGCACCAGAACTCTCTGACAGAGAAGGCTCAATGACTCAGATAAAAATGCAGTTCCCATGATTCCGTAGCACTGAGCCAGGGCAGTTAAAGTGGACTCAATTTGCACTATTTCTAGCAGTCTGCAAAGACCCAAAGGCTATGCATGTGGATTTAAAAACCCTCTCTTGCATTATAGTGAAATCTGGCTTACTGAAAATAGAGGGGGAAATCCTGTTGAAGCTTCATAGTAGTCAGACTTTATGTTTGTATATGTTGTTTCAAGATAAATTTGCCCAAAACAACACTTGATCTTTCTATAAAGCTGGGGAAAAAAAATAGATCTGAAAGCTCATACCAGAATCAACTAAGGTGATAGGTACTGTTTTAATGAATTGGCTGGACGTATATATTTTATGCCTATAGAAATGCTAAGGATCATTCTCTGACAACCGCATAACTACCATAGCTCTTAGCTCAGTACTTCTGCTTCCTCTCTTGGATCTGATGAAAATGAAAGACAGCAAGGAAGCAAGACAGAGACGTGTATCACCTGCACCCTGTATCCTCAGATGACCTGACCCTGTGGTTTGATCTAGAATAGATGTTAAACAGCACTGGGGAAAAGATGAGAGCCATAGGCAGGACCAAAGCATTTGTTTGGGAGCCAGTACAGACTTGTAAAATGTACTCCCCACACACACCAGGCCCTCATCCCCATAATCTAATCTAATGAGACGTGAGAATGTATGTTTTAATCCTGAAACCATTGTTACATATATTCTATATTTCTGAAGTATTTTATTTATTTATTTAATTTTTTATGTTCTGCTTATACCAAAAGATTACAGAGCAATGCATAGTAAGATCAATTGAAACTGTCAAAAACTGTAAAAATAACTACAATGGGCTAAAATAATTTTAAATGATTTAACATTTGAAACAAAGTGGTTTAAAATGAGTTAAAACAGCTTCAGGCAATTTAAAACTACATTTTTGCAGATTTGGACAAAATCAATTAGGTCCCAGAAGGCTTTAGTAAAAAGCCAGAGTGCAAAGTCTAGAGCAGGGGTAGGCAACCTGTCCCCTTTAAGGGCCGAGGGACTTCAGCTCCCAGAATCCCAGGAGCTATTGGCCTACATGGGACTATTGGCCAACATAGCTGAGGCTTCTGGGAGCTGAAGTCCCTCGGCCCTTAAAGGGGAAAGGTTGCCTACCCCTGGTCTAGAGCAGGGGTAGGCAACCTTTTTGAGCCGGGGGCCAGGTTGCTGTCCCTCAGACAATTGGGGGGGCCAAAGCACCAAATATAAATAAATAAATAATAAAAATTAAAATTAAAAAATTTCTTTTTTAAAAAAAATTAAAAAATATGCATGCACACTCTCTCAGCCCCAGAAAACCATGGCAAAACCCCTGTGGAGATTTTGCCAAGAAAACCCCAAGAACAAATAATAACAACAATAATATCATCATGGCGGGTGGCGGCGGCAGCGGCAGGACTAGCCTGGGGCCGTTCCAAAGGCCTTGAGGGGCCACATCTGGGCCTTAGGTTGCCTACCCCTGGTCTAGAGCATAGGTTGGCAATTTAATTTCAGCTTTGCTGAATCTGCAGCAGATTTACGCATCACTGCTTCTAGATTCAAATTACAAGAGTTTCCACCTAAACATTAGGAAGAATTTAGGGCCGATGCAGATGGTCCATTTGCAGCAGCAGCAACCATACGACATGGCCCTGATCCTCCTTTTTGCTGTCCCCCAAAGAGCAGCAAAATGCTGCTCCTTTTGGGGGCGGCAAAAGGCTGTCCTTAGAGGTGCCACCATAGCTCTTTTGCACCCTTTTGTGAGGGCACAGTGTGTACACACGCTGCGCCAAGAGGGCATCCTGACGCCACACACCATGTGGACAGGCGCATGGCGTCGGGGCAGAGTTGGGGCAACCGGCGTGCGGTTGCCCACCCAAACTCCATCCCCAGGCCGGCCTAAACTATTGGTCTGCATTGGCCCTTACTGTAAAAGCCATTTGGCATTGGAATAAACCGCCTTGGAGAGAGTTAAACTTTCCATCTTTGGCGATCTTTGAACAGAAGTTGGAAGGGCATCTTTCAGGACTGCTTTATTTGTGTATTCCTGCTTGGCAGGAGGTTTGACGAGGTGGCCCTTGTGGTCACTTCTAATTTTATAGTTCTGTTTAACAACCAGAAGTGATGTTCCTTGTAGCCATAAACCACTTCTCATCACTTCGGTCTTTCCCCCCTCTTTTTGGCCTTTTTCCTGTTGTGCAAAAAGTTCATCACCAAAAGCTGAAAAAAAATGGCCATGGTGGGTTTGGGCTGCAAAACCTCTGAGGGCTGTTTGCAGTCTGTGAGCTGTGCGATTCATACCCATAGTCATGAGTCTTCTTTGTGGTTGTAACCACGGCCTGAAGCAGATGGGCAGCAAGGAGTGGCCTGTGGCTGTGATCGGGCTGCAGTTGGTCTGGGACTGTGGTAATTGCACAGCCTGCTTTCAAAGCGGGCTGCCATGGCAGTCCCAAACAGGCCACAGCCAGAAGTGGATTAGATCTGCTCCTTTTCCCAGCGGGTTCAGGCTGCCTTTGGCTGCCTCAGAGCACCTTCTGGCTGCTTTGGGGGCATGTGTCATCTGAACGCCATGTCCCTGAAGTGGCAAGAAACTGCTTCTTTTGGCCCATCTATTTCGGGCCCACCTTGTAGAATGTTTTACTAACTGAGACATTTTATACTCTGGTGCTGTATGGTTTTAGGCATCATGTAGAAAAAATCCTTAGGAGTTTTAATCCTTTATGGTTGACTGCTGCTTTTACCATTTATTTCAGTTTTAAAGAGTGTTGTACAATTGGAGAGTTGGAAGTTATTTTAAATAGTGCAGATTTTGTTTACTAAGGGCCTGTACAGACTGCCAGAAATAATCCAGCTTGAGACCACTTTAACTATCCTGGCTCAATGTTAGGAAATCATGGGAATTGCAGTTTTTTTCTGAGACATTCAGCCTTCTGTGTCAGAGAGCTCTGGTGCCATAATAAACTACAGTTCCCATGATTCCCTAGCACTGAGCCAGGGCAGTTATGGTGGACTCAAGCTGCATTATTTCTAGCAGTATGTACAGGCCCTATGTTTAAATACTGTATATTTAAAAATATTTAACATGAATTCATTCCTTGTGTATTCTCCAGATTATCAATTTTTCTGTTATAAAAGCTAGTAGCTTGTATATGATTTGGTACTAAAGTCTACCTCTATTGTATGTATGCATGTATTTTCTAAGAAGTTCACCTATTTGATGGAGATATGCACGTTTTAGTATTGCAGTGCATTTTTAATACATGTTAATCTTATTCATGCTAAAGGGACTTGTGATGCATGATGCTTTCTGCACATATCACATTTGTGATAACTAAGAATGTTAGCACATCTAGCTTTCTGTTGGGTGGCAAATGGTAGCAGAAAATTCTCATGCTCAGATTTTAATCCATAGCCTTTTCCAATCAAAGACAAAATGTCCTATTAAAAATGGATAGGGATAAAACTCTTTGTTGAGAGAGCCACTGTATTTCATACAGGAGTGGCAAGAGTACAGAAAGTTCCCATTGTTGAGGTGGAGACATGCTAATGGGCTTCTGTTTCTACATTGACCTCTATATCTTAATTCTTAATTCTTTTGACTGCTTAGGCAGGAGAGCAGGCCTCAAGATGTCACTTGCAAGATCTCAGAGTCTGATCCTGAGGAGTTATCAGATGAAGCAAGTGCTGAAGCTTTCTATGGGACCTCTCCTCCTAGCACACCACGACAGATGAAACGCTTGTCAACAAAACACCTGAAAAATAATGTAGGGAGACCTACCAGCCGTTCTGCTCTGAAAGGTGTGTACAAGAATATTCACTAGGTTTGTATTCAAAAGACCAGAGTGAAAATAGTGAAAATTTTTACATGTCTTGCCACTGCTCCCTTGCTCTTCACTTACTGTATATACTCAACTACGAGTTGACCTCAGGTATAAGTCAAGGGCAGGTTTTGGGGCCAAAATTATGGAATTTGATATGACCCTTGAATAAGTCAAGGGTAAAACTTAGTGACATGTAGTAAATGATCTAAAGAATGAAGCAAAAGAAAACAATTCCAAAGAACTTGCAAAATTCTAGCAGTCATAAGTGTGCTCACACTAAAGCCTAGATGAATGAGCAAGTTGGGGGGGGGGGAGTCAGTGATTCCAGAGCAAATTAAGCTCTTACCTTTCATTAGGGATGAATATATATGACTTAAAGTACAGTACTTACATTCACTCATGGATACGTCGACTTGTGTTTTTTTGGTAATTTTTTTGACTAAAATTTCTAGATTTATACCTGAATATATACGGTAAGTAATAGCTTGAGACCTGTTTTCTGTCATTTACCTTCCAATTCAGTGTAGTTCAGTGTAACAGTGGCTAGGAAGTGGAATGTTAGTGCTGTGTGAGCAGGGAGAAGGATGAGTAAGTAGGGTCAGTCTGTTCCCTATTCTTCCTTTCTGTCTGGTGGTTACTACACTTCTGTCACCTTGAGGTGAAGCCTTCTACTGTCCTCCACCCCATCCATGGAAACTTATTTTTCTTCCTAAAGCTCTGTTGATGATGTGGAATGGCTGAGCCATTAGGCTCTCCCATCGGAGGATTGGCATGCATCATTTTGCTGTTTGCTGCTTACCAAGCTTCAGGTAGAATGTGGAGAATTAAGAAGATTAGTGGATAGCCACAGTTAACATCTATAACAACATGATGGATGTTCTTCCTCAAACTGCCCCCTTGTGGCTATTGGAGAGAGAAATCTCTGCTGTTACAACTGATCAGAGATCATTGTGAGATTCCCTTTGTGGTTCATGAGCCATTTCAGTTTAAGCTGGGGCTTGCTGGCTCTTAAAAGTGTCAGCTGGACATGCTTTGTGCCTCCCTTTCCTTCGTCATGCTTTCTCTGGGGAACTGTTAAAGTGAGGAGGTATGGCAACATTCCCCCACCCTCCACATCAGGGGCAGGCAACCTTTTTGAGACCTGGGCCGGTCTCCCATAGCCCAGGTCTCGGCTGGGCCGAGGGGGGGGGGGGAATGGCGGCGCGCGCACTCACGTGCACGCGCACACCCTCCGCCTCCGCATGCTACCCCCCCACTCACGCGCCGCCGCCGTAGTGTGCGCAGCTGCAGCCGCCAAGGCGCATGTTGCAGCCACCATTTTGGAAGTCCAAATCGCAGCCGCGACGCTTTTGCGCATGCACAAGAGTACTGTGCATGCGCAAACGCGTCACGACCGCCATTTTGATTTCCAAAATGGCAATCGCAGCGAGCGCAAAAACATGCCCCGATGGTGGCGCGTGGCAGCGGCGGCGGTGTCGGCAACCTTCGGCCTGGGCCGGTAAGTCCGGGACCTGGGGCCTTAACCGGCCCCCGGGCCGTAGGTTGCCGGTCCCTGCTCCACATTTTCTGGTCTCACATGGGCCTAGAGCGCTGAAATCTGGCTGCTGCCCTCAATGGTTTCCCTAATCCTGCCATATTTGTAACCCTGGCTGTATTTGAGGAGCAGCCCAGAATCTCTGTATCAGGATCTGAAGATCCTAAGCTGGACAGCCAGGTTGCAGCTACAGTAATTTCCTCCTTCTCTCGCAGTCTAGTAATGCCTATGAGAAAGTAATGGACCTGATGTACTTTTATTCCCCACTTATGTGTAAGCTGATCCTCTACAAAAAAAAGAGTTGATAAAATTATTCTTTAAAATGTGCAACCTCACTATTTCTACTTTTAGAACCTGCATTGTTGGGTGTGTTTTAAATACAGTGTAATCATGTGGAGGTGGGAAGATCTGAAATCCTTCCTCTCCATTCCATCTGACCTTATTTTCTCTGGACTGTCAGTTAGTCACTGATTCCAGCTATAGTGTGCAGCAAAAGAGATAATTATAATGAGAAATCAATTCTTATCATTACAATTAGTAGAGCAGAATGTTTCTATTAGCATGGTTTCAGACTTAAATGTATTATTTAAAATACTTTACAGTGTAATTATGTCTGCCTTTAGTTACAAAATGACTTAGCATTGGCTTGATTTCTGTGAGGGAAATGTATTT
Source organism: Phrynosoma platyrhinos (assembly GCA_020142125.1). Classification (NCBI taxonomy): domain Eukaryota; kingdom Metazoa; phylum Chordata; class Lepidosauria; order Squamata; family Phrynosomatidae; genus Phrynosoma; species Phrynosoma platyrhinos. The sequence goes on from CM034701.1 coordinate 319,232,616, forward strand.
TACTTCTGCATTATAATAAATATCCAGTATTTTATTTCTGTGGTATTAATTATTACTATGAAATCATTCATAGCTATACAGTAGAACACACCTTTTTTTAGTTGTTAAGTTAGGTTGTGGTTTAATGTGAATAGCTAAGAGTGTAGGAATGTAAAAACCCAGAAATGTGTGACACCTGCATCAAGCATTGACCATTTTGACAAAATTCTTGTGCACTTAAAAAAATATTAACACAAAGAAGTTAATTAAGAGAGCAGTTGTATGTCCCTGTGTCTACAAGTCAACTTCAGGGTTAAGGGCTTTCTGGTAAGATTTATTCAGAGGAGATTTGCCATTGAGTAAGCGTGACTTGCTCATGGTCACCATGGCTGAGCAGGGATTCAAATATTTGTCTCCTGGACTTCTAGCCCAACACTTAAAACCACTTTAGCATACTAGAGCTCAAGAAGTCAGATTTGCAAATACTCGATGATTGAGAGCTTTTGCTGATGCACACCTGCTGTATGTTGAATTATGTGGGGTTTTATTGTGCTTTATTGCCATGACTCATTGTGACATTTTATGTGAGGCAACCAATAAAGATCAGATTTTCAAACACTATCTTAAATATTTTGATTATGATTATAAAATTGAAAAATAGGAATATTTGAATGCCCACTTGTGTTATAAGTGAAACCTATTGATTTCTGAACTCGTTGTGTAATTTTAGCAGACTGTTATGAATAGGTACCTCTAGGACTATTTTTATACGTTTAGCTTGTCACAATTAAAACTGAAAATTCATAGTGATGTGAGGAATAGGGAGAAAGTATTAGTAGTTTTTTTAAGTGCCCCACCCTTTGGTTTCAACAAATGCTTTTTATTTATGATTTTCAGAGAAGATGAGCTCACCAAACCAGCTGCCTAACAAAGACAGTATCAAAACCATTGAGAACCCAGAAGAACACAGCTATAAGCAGGGGAAAAAGATCCGAGCCACCTTAAGGACAACAGAGAGGGATCACAAGAAAAATGTACAGTGCTCATTCATGTTGGACTCAGTCAGTGGGTCCTTGCCAAAAAAGTCAATTCCAGATGTTGATCTCAATAAGCCTTACCTCAGCCTTGGCTGCAGCAATGCAAAGCCTCCAGTGTCTGTACCTGTGCCTATAGCCAAAACTACACGACAGACTTCTCGAACTGATTACCCAGCGGACCGCTTGAAGTTCTTTGAAACCCTACGGCTTTTGTTAAAGCTTACCTCAGTTTCCAAGAAAAAGGACAAAGAGCAGAAAGGGCAGGAAAGCACATCCTCTGTTGAGTTAAACCGATCCAATGAATTGATCTGGCTTGAACTCCAAGCTTGGCATGCAGGGCGGACTATTAAGGACCAAGATTTCTATTTGTACACAGCTCGACAAGCCATCCCAGATATTGTCAATGAAATCCTTACTTTCAAAGTGAACTATGGGAACCTCTCCTATGTAGGAAATGGAGCCAGTCTTAATGGTGCATCGGGAAGACTATGTAAAGCAGCCCATGGAGCTAGTGCCATGGGCTACTCAAGCTACCATGAACACCTCCATCACCAGCGGGTTTCATTTGAACAGGTAAAGCGGATAATGGAGCTGCTAGAATATGTAGAAGCACTTTATCCATCTCTGAAGGCCCTTCAAAGTGACTATGAAAAATACGCTGCAAAGGATTTTCAGGACAGGGTGCAGGCACTCTGTCTTTGGCTAAACATTACAAAAGACCTAAACCAGAAACTAAGGATTATGGGAACTGTTTTGGGCATCAAGGATCTCTCTGACATTGGCTGGCCAGTGTTTGAAATCCCCTCCCCTCGTCCATTCAGGGACAATGACCCAGAGGACGAGGAAGAGGACAGGGAAACTTCGGGGGCCTGCACAGAGGAGAGTGAAGATGAAGAACAAATCTCAGAGGAGAGTGTGGAGGAACTTAGGCAAGCTATTCAGAATAATTTTCCCAGTAGGGCAAATTTTTACTTTGATCCACAGGACCATTTGTCACGAAATCTTGACAGGCTTGAATCCGAGGATGACTCAACCTGCTGGGCTGGCACAGAGTGCAGTGGTGAGGCAGGCTGCAGCAGACACTGTTTGACCTCTATTTATAGACCATTTGTAGATAAAGCACTGAAACAAATGGGGTTGCGAAAGCTAATTTTAAGACTGCACAAGTTAATGCATGGTTCCTTGCAAAGGGCCCGAATGGCATTGATAAAGAGTGATCAGCAGTCGGAGGTAGGTTTGGGAAGATAGATGTGTCAGTTGCTTGTTTTCTCTGGTGTCATCATCTTCACCATCACCACCACCACCACCACATTGTTGTTGTTTTCATTTATATCTTATGCCTTTTCCCCTATGCTGGAAGCCAAAGTGTCTTACAACCTGTTAAAACCAATGCAGATTGAAAACTTACAAAAATATCAGTAAAATATATTAAAGTTATTTTAAAATGCAACTAAACTATCTATAGGTTTAAAACCATTTAAAATTTATTAAAAGACTGAGTATAAAACCCAGCAAAATAGCACACCATTAAAAGCCAATTGGAGTTAATTCCTAAAAGTTGGTTGGAACAGGAAAGTTTTCATTTGCCATTGGAAGGAGAGTGAGGAGAGAGCCTCCTTAGGGAGTGAGTGTCAAAGTTTGGTGAGAAGGCTGTTTTTCTTGTTTCCGCCACAAGGTTTTCAAGTAGTTCTGATTTTCCCTTCAGAATAATTTTTCTGTATATTATATTTGTGTAAATAGCTGTAAATATGAATTGCCTTGTTAATGAGTCAGTGAAGTGAAGTGAATTTTATTGCTAAAAGCTATAAGCCATCACAAATATATGGAATGCAGTTCCATGTATGTTAAATAAAAGAGCCAGATGGCAAAATCACACTTTAAAATTTGGCATCAAATACAAAATAGAGATAATAAAATAATAATTGCCAAGAGTATACATATGTAACAAGTTAAAATATTATTCTAACAAGCCCAGACCAATTAAAATTTTAACTGATGATTTTGATATCTAACTCTTAATTTACTTGCAGTCAAGGAAAAAAAAATATTCTTCCTACAAGTGGGGGGATCTATCCATGCTCTCTTGTACAGCATTTCCCCCATGGTACCCACTATGCAAAACATTCTTTGGAAGGGAGCATTATTTTTTTATCTTATACACTGACACCACTAAGAATAGTGTATATGGCAATGCAATTTCAGCGTATAGAAACTGCTTATTTGAAAGGAAGTTATAACACAATCCCTATGATCCAAAGGATTTGCATTTGCATTTGAGAATCTGAGGAATTGGAGGACTTACAACGCTATCTTCTGAAATGTCCTCTATGCATATCTCCAAGACAAAGGTTCTTAGGCTATATTCTCCATTCCCTAGCTAATCGTTCACTTCTTGAGCAAATCTGTCTGCTATTAGTGGGCAAGAATGTATTGCATAGTGGGTACCATAAGGAAGATGTTGTATTAGAGAGCATGGATAGTTCCCCCCACTTGTAGGCAGGATAATTTTTTTCCTTGACCTATTGTTTAATTCTGTTTGAAGAATAGATTTGTAAGGCGTCTACATTAATCTTGTAAGAAAAAAGTATCAAATTTACTGACTTTGCCCCGGAGCATTGAGCTGAAGATTGTAGTTGCTCTAAAAACATTTTTGGGGAGATGAGAATTTTTCATTGTAACTGACTTAATCCAGTATATGGCTAGAGCCACATGGACACCAGTTTGCAGAAGGATCAGCTGTTTCAGCTCTTAAAAGTGAGGCAGGAATGCCTTTTGGTACAACCAGCAGGGATTTCAAGAATGCATTTTGTATAGGTTCTAGGGGAAAACACTTGTGACCCCATATTTCTGCTTTGTATAATAATTGTGAGACAGTCTTCTATAATGAGTCATTGTAATTGTGTAATGTTATGTGAACTATCATATATACAAATATAGTGTGGTATTCCCATGCCAGTCACTAGTCACAATACCCCTAGGCAATAAAGCCCTGTAACTGCTGGAGATTGTGCCATATACTTGGAATCTGTTCAGTTTTCAAAATTCAAAATATGAATTGGTGCAAACATTAAGAATCTGTTAAATTATATTAATATGCCACCATTCTTCTGAACAGTTCAAAGCAACATGTATTCCTCCCCCCCCACCCTCATTTTTTTCCCCTAAAATCTTGTGAGATAGATTTGGCCACATGATAGTGACTGGACCAAGGTTAGGGCATTTAGTTTCATAGTTGTTAAATTTAGGGTTCCACAGTCCTAATCTTAGCATCTCGACTATGCCTACCATCCCTATTCATTAAGTGTCTTCTATAACCATTGCAACACTTTTCAAAAGACATTAGAACACATTTGTTCCTTACTATGTGTATCTGTGTATGTTGAGATTCATATCAATCTGTTTCATATGCATATTTCATTGCTAAGGGAAAAAAGTATCACATTTCAGAAGAAAAACTTGGTTTTTATTTTATGATAAAATGCTACTTTCAACATATTAATCTATATTGCAAATCATATATGGCTTTGGTACTTTAAATGTACATGTGGTTATGATGATTCCTTTACTGTGTTTTATATATCAAATTGCTTTTTAAATTTTGACAACCATAGTGTAGTTTCAAATCAGTTTGAACATACTACTACATGGTGATATTAGAAGGTTCTATAAGGCAAACGTTCCCCTTGAAATAGAATTTGCTATTTGTAAACTGTTTGCCATGTCCCATACCTGAAATAGATCTGAAATGGCCTAAGAAGGGTTCTATTGCTTTCCTGTGCAACTTGTTCCATGGGCAAAACAATTTCTCAGACTGTTTTCTCCTAATTTTAAAGATGTTTTTCTTGTAAGTCAGATGTAAATGAAAACTTAATGGACTGTTGTTTTACCCACTCACTGCTTTTGTTTTAATCATTTGGTGATAACAGAAGATATGTAATGATAATTTATATAATGTTATATTTTTCTATATTTTTTATAAATATTGTAATGACTTCAGAGAATGAAAGTACATGGCACGTTAAGAAGCCCTTCTAAAACTATTGTATCTTGGAAATGGGTGTGTAGAAGTGAACACATGGTTTTCTTAAAGGTTGGAGTTCTAACTAGACCCATGTTTCAGAATAACTCAGCTTTGAATCCAGGGGTTGGAATGAAAAGTAATAATAATAATAATGATAATGATAATGATAATAATAATAATAATAATAATAAGGCAGGAAAAAGCCAGATTGTGGTGGTGGTGGTTGTTGTTGTTGTTGTTATTATTATTATTATTATTATTATTATTTAAAAGAACTGTTTAATCGAGAGGATTAAAACCCAGGTAAGTCTGTTCTTCCTTTTTCAGTTCTCTTTCTGAAAAAATAATAATTATATTTTCCAATAAATGCTTTGTCTATCTGTGCCAGCTGATGAATGTTCAATATTCATGAAATTAATACTTAGCAAAAATATATTTCGTAGTTTATTCATTCCTGAAATCTGATTCTGTGCTTTGAAATTACAGTGTGGCGATGACCAGTCATTCAACTGCCAGTGCACAAATCATCACAACTCTCTGTGTAGATTTGTGTGTTGTGTTGGGGGCAGGGAAAAGAAGAATACTGGCATATTGTCTAATATATCCTAAATTTGGATTAGTAAATTGTCCTTCTCTAGCTGTTTGTATTTTGTTGGTTTAAATTACTAATTTTAAAGAAGAGGGAGCATCTAAGAGTCTACTGGGATTATTAGTGAAGTAGAATATGTGTAGGTTGCTGTGTGGAGTGACCTATGAGATCTAGGAAGGGATTTTCTTCTTGTCTAAATGAGTATCAGTACCTGATATTTTAGGATAGCTGCATTGTACCGCCCTAGTAGAGTACATCTTCCCTGGGCTCTCAACATTGGATGGCTTAATCTGCAAGCATCTGTTTTAAGGTCTGTACTATCTCAGGTGCTTCAGGGCATTGTGAGAAACTAAGGGGGGTTGCAGACTGCCAGAAATAGTGCAAATTGAGTCCACTTTTAGGGTTAGGGTTAGTGCTAGGGAATCATGGGAATTGTTTTTTTTCTGAGACATTGAGCCTTCTCTGTCAGAGAGCTCTGGTGCCACAATAAAGTACAGTTCCCATGATTCCCTAACCCTAACCCTAAAAGTGGACTGAATTTGCACTATTTCTGGCAGTCTGCAACCCCCCTAAGATGTGTACTTCCAGTTACTTTAATTGGTATGTGGCACTTTAAACTATTGCAGATTTTTGACAATTGATAGAGCGGTTCCTTTAGCTCACTCATGTTTAACATCCCATGCAATCCTTTTGGAGATGTTTGACAGATCTTCGAAAGACACTGTTGAAAATTATAAGGTGTATATTTAATTTACTTGTGTCTCCTTGCTACATTCTTGTTCAGTCCAGTTTTGCTATTTCCTAGAGAAACATTTTGGGATATGTATGAGTGTTTTAAATATCCTCAGTCTGCAAATTAGATCCTTTAGATACGGCCCCTAAGATATGCATATACTTAATGAGACTTTTGTGCTGCATTGCTTGTAAATTATTAATGGGCAATCTAGTTATGGGGATACTCAAGTGCTCTGTAGGGCATTCAGCATTTGTGGCATAATTTCTCCAGATTGTGGCTTTTATCTACAGCTACAGTAGTGGTCTTTAGGGGATGAGGGGGAGATTTACTCCTGATAAATTGCTAACTTGGAGAGGGGAGACTTTCAAATTGTTATATAGTGTCTGTTTTGTTTTTTGTTAGTTTTCAGAATACCCCGATCCCATTTTATGTTCAGATTACGTGCAGTTGTCAAATTCTCCGCCTTCTTCAGATCAAAAATGCAGTACTGTGTCGTGGGAAGAGCTGAGAGCTATGGATTTACCCTCTTTTGAGCCTGCATTTCTAGTTCTTTGTCGAGTCCTCCTCAATGTTATCCATGAGTGTCTCAAATTAAGGTTGGAACAACGACCTGCTGGGGAGCCATCACTCTTGAGCATTAAGCAGGTTTGCCTCGTGTGTTTTATTGATTCCCCTCTTCCTTAGTAGTGAAGCTAATATTGTTCCAGAGAAGAGTATACAGCAGGGGTAGGCAACCTTTCCTCTTTAAGGGCCGAGGGACTTCAGCTCCCAGAATCCCAGAAGCTATTGGCCAACATGGGACTATTGGCCAACATGGCTGAGGCTTCTGGGAGCTGAAGTCCCTCGGCCCTTAAAGGGGAAAGGTTGCCTACCCCGGTATACAGTCTATATCAGGACTTTGAGTTATCATGCAGTGTTGTATAAAGACTTTCTTGTTCAGAAACCCTACAATTTGGATTACGAATAAACTCCAGCTCATTGTTTTCTTCTATTAAATCTGTGATATTCTATTTCTGTTTCTGTGTGCTTTGCTACCAAGCTGAATTCTAAAGTAGATTTCAGGCGGTAGGGGAGCCTCTTTAGTTACAATTCAGACAGAGAAGTCTGAAAATGTGAATACAGATTTGGGTCTTTTAAAAAGTCAAACAGTTATTAGTGACAAATATTTTGTAGTAGACAGTGAGATTCTGTGTAACATTCTTTAGAGTAAAAATTATTTTGAAAATGAATGAGAAAAGATTTGAAAAATATTTGGCAAACTTAAAGTCTAAAGAAATATACTATTGGCAACTAGCTATTTTTCAACTGCAGATTTTGTTTTGCTTGATCTTCTTACACTAATGGCCAAGTGTTAATGACAAAGATAAACAATTAGATTATCTAGTGAAATTTCATAATTATACATTTGACAGTGTCGGTTTGATCATTATTTATGGACTATTCCCTTGCAGTTAGTGCGAGAGTGTAAAGAGGTCTTGAAGGGTGGCCTGTTAATGAAGCAATATTATCAGTTTATGTTACGTGAAGTATTAGATGATTTACAGAAGAACAACTGCAACATTGATTCTTTTGAGGAAGATCTACATAAGATGTTAATGGTAAGTAGCATTTTTTATAACTTCTACTAGCTTAAGCCTATATGCTTCTCTATGTGACTTTGAATTCTCTGATGGTTTTTATTTTATTTTCAATAGTGACAAGCGTCTCTCGCTTGAAAAGCCATACCTTTTTTATCATTGGGGATTCTTTGTTAAGCTCCTTTGCATCCCATTTTGGGAGAAGAGTGGGATATAAGAGTGCAATAAATAAAGAAATTAAGATTGCAGAGTGGATTATGCTGCACTTTCCATAATTTAGAGAGTTATTATTTCTACCAAAGCTCTGTGAGCTGGAGCCTCTATCATTTTACAAAAGAAGAAGGACCATCCCAAAATAAGGTGGTGTTTCCTACATATTTGAAATCTATCCCTGGGCAAGTAATATTATATTAGCTTGTAATTTACCCTAGGGCTGCAGGACTGAAGAGCAGAGTGCTGTAATCTGTGCTACCAGATAGAATACCAAAAGCCCAGGAAGCTGCATGTCTTCATTCCGGGGAGAACATAATGATGCATACATTAACCTGGTCCCATCTATAAGCTACAGAAGAAAAATGCATTTCCTTTCCTCCCCTTGCTTGAAAGAATACTCTAAGGCATCCAACCTTTAGTAACCTTTAGAAGTCCCTCTGAATTCAGCAGTCCTGAGTCCTTAGTAATTATGCCTGAGGAGCTGAGATGACTTTCCGCAGTCCTGTAACATAGGACTGTTACAGGTCTGTGGAAAGTCATCTCACCTCCTCAGGCATAATTACTGAGGACCAAGTTCTGAATTCAGAAGTACTTCTAAATATATATTATTAAGGTCTGACTGTAGAAAATCTCGTGAAGTAAAGCAACATCACAATATGTGCATTAGGATTGGGGCACCTTTACTTATACAGTCATACATGGTAGGCACAGAGAATTAAATGCAGGTAAGCACAGAGAATTAAATATTGTAAGGTGTCTTTCTCTCTGATTCATGATTGGCAGATTTTGAAGCTGCTGATTGTATTGTGGCTATAGATCAGATATAGAACACAATCCTGCACATGAATGGACTTTGCTTTTATGAGTAAAAAGGGGGAGGAGGGCCCTTTCATTTCACTGGTGTTCACTGGTGATTGGCTTACC
>CM034701.1:319241720-319264894 GCA_020142125.1 Phrynosoma platyrhinos
CCCCCCCCCCCCACACACTTCCATAGCTGCAGTTCTGTGCCACCAGAACTATTGTGCATGTAAAACTGATAAACAAGTTCTTGCTTAGGGAGGGGATAAGGAAGAATGTAAGCCATGTTCCATTTCATAAAGTCATCAATATATTATGTGTAGGCTCTGTTTTTACTGTAGCACCTCTGTGAGTTCATGAGCACACATTGAAACTATTGTCTAAATTGCTTTTCCTCCTATCTCAAGGTTTATTTTGATTATATGCGAAGCTGGATCCAAATGTTACAGCAGTTACCTCAAGCATCTCATAGTTTAAAAAATCTCTTAGAAGAAGAATGGAATTTCACCAAAGAAATTACTCCTTACATACGAGGAGGTGAAGCTCAAGCTGGAAAACTATTCTGGTAGATCTCCCTGTTATTCTGATTCTCTTGTCTGTTTAGCTCAAAATTAAATGTTATTGATAGGAAAGTTAATACCTTTCAAAAAATATTTGTTCCTATGAAATTCCAGTATTTTAAACAGTATTGGAAATTGTGATTTTGAGATTAAAATTTCTGGAATTTTTGAATCCGCTGTTCAAAAAAAGTCCTCCCCCCTTTTTAATGGAAGCCCTCCCAGGTAAGTTTTTTTTAAATGTTATTAGTACCTTTTTCAGATTGGAAGTCACCTGAAACAGACGGGCAGACGTGGCATTTACACTCTGGATGCCCCTGGAGCGCCTGGGAGCTGCCTAAGGCTACCCATATCCAGCCCTGAAAGGAGTGGATCTTTTCTGCTCCTTTTGTGACCACAGTGGGAGGTTCCCTTGGGGCCATAGCGTGTGTTTGCCGCATCCCAAGGGCAATTTGGCTGGGAGCGGCTTCTGGCTTCTCCTTCCTGCCCATCTGCTTTGACCTTTAGTTACTTAAATAACATAAAATGTTCTTTTTGTATAGTACAAATTATAATATTTAGTGTATTAAAAGAAAAGTTTAGTCCTAGCTTCTGCCAACCTAGCAGTTCAAAAGCAAGCAAATGCAAGTAGGTAAATAGATACTACTTCAGTGGGTGGGTGGGTAAACAGTGTTCTGTGCAATCATGTTGGCCACATTACCACCAGAATAGTCCTCGGACAACGCTAGCTCTTCGGCTTAGTAACAGAGATGACCACTGCCCCCTTTGGTTGGGCACGACTTGACAACCTTGTCAATGGGGAATACCTTTACCTTTACCTTATCCAGATAACAATTATAAATTGAATTTTGTTTTTTAAACAATTGTTTAGTGTTACAAATGGAGATACAAAGTCCTGAACTGTTAAGGAACTTTTTTGGTTTTGCTAATTTATTAAGAGTAGGAAAAAATGGTTAAAAACTAGAATATTAATGTCAGCATCACAATCCCCTTTTAAACTGGAGAATATTTTTTCTTCTTTAGTCTTTCATTGTGTCAAGATGATATAAATCTCCCAGCATGGAGCTGGGAGCAAAGAAATCCAGACCAGGATTGGATTGATTGGATGCTGTACATTATATAAAATTTTTCCTGTTTTTAGGGGGAAAATATTGGGGAGTAAAGTAGTAATAGTAGTAGTAGTAGTAGTAGTAAAAGTTTATTCGGTCATTGACCAGCAATCAATAAGTTACAAAACTACAATTGCAATAGCAATATAATTAAAATAAAATAAGGATAAAATCAACTCACAATATGATTTTAAATCAATGACACTGAACATATACATTAGTGATATCAGTGGTTCATCTTGGTAGTCAGCAAGATTTTGACTCCCTCCTTGCTGGTAACTAAAGCCTGACGCTAGCTATTCCAAGATTCTACTCCTATCCACTGTCAACATTCCAGAGACAACTAAGACTATATTAGTTCCCATTAACCAGTTGGGGGCACAATTTACATACAGTGTAGCAGAATTTAGCTACTTTATAGACAGTATTGGGTTCCTGATTATCCAGAAGATGACATACATAGAAGGAGTCAGTATGACCTGGGTATTTAGTCAAGAGAGGAGTTACCAGTTGATGGCGAATATCGTTGTAGAATTGACAATACAAAAGAATGTGCTCTATGGTTTCAATAACACCAACATCACAGTGACAGAGCCGAGAATCATAAGATGTTTTCCTGTATCTTCCTTCTAGGACTGCTAAAGGGAAGGCATTAAATCTAGCTAAAGCTAAAGCTCTCCTAAATTTGGAATTGTAATATGGAATAGATACATCGCAGGTGATGAAAACAGCAGTTGTTTGTTAATCACTATATGTTTAGGAAAAGCTGTAACTTCCATCTGGCCTTCGATATCTAAGATTCTTTGTTTGATTGCCAGTTTTGCTTGTTCCATACCTAGCTTTAAGATGGTATCTCTGTCTAGTCCAAGGAATCCCAATTTCTTGTTTATGGCTGTTTCCCAAGAAGACCTATGAGTATCTACCAGGATTAACTGTGTTAATCCTCCAGGATTTTTATTTAGTTTGAGCCAGTAATTAAAGATGTTAATCCACAGACTAGTCTCAATTTTGCTGACCCCTGCTTCCCTTCTCAGTACAGCATTTGGTATACATCGAGCTACTTGAAATATCTTCCTCAGAAAATTTGTTTGTACTCTTTCAAGGGCTGCTAAATCCCTGTAAGATCCTAATTGGGCTCTATATAATAATTGTGATTTTGCTTTAGCCATAAAAAGTTGTAATTGCAGAGGGAATGAACTGGGCTCCCTTGGTGAAGAAATATTTTTGAATGGCATTTGCCGAACTTTGGGCGTTTTGCATAACATAATCCAGGTGAGCATTTCTGCTCCCTGTAGATTGAAATACTATTCCCAAATATTTAAAGGCTTTAACTTGTTCTATAGGTTGCCTTTCCAACATCCAATTTCTCACTTTAGGGCGTTTAGAGAAAGTTAGAATCTTAGTTTTAAAGTAATTTATTATTAGTTTTTCCTCTTCAGATGCCAGCCACAGATGCTAGCGAAACGTTAGAAAGAAACTCTTTTGGAACATGGCCACACAGCCTGAAAAACCCACAAAAACTTATGGATGCTGGCCATGAAAGCCTACGACTTAACAATAGTAAATTTATGTATATAAGGCACTAGATCCTGTGAGATCCCAATATAGTCTTAATACTGAGGGTCTAGCACAGGGGTAGGCAACCTTTCCCCTTTAAGGGCCGAGGGACTTCAGCTCCCAGAATCCCAGGAGCTATTGGCCAACATGGGACTATTGGCCAACATGGCTGAGGCTTCTGGGAGCTGAAGTCCCTCGGCCCTTAAAGGGGAAAGGTTGCCTACCCCTGCTCTAGCACCAACCCAATGGGTATATTCAGCAGGATAATCATCACTTACAGATCCATTCAGGATAACCAAATTTAACTCTGAAAAAGTTTTTAACATACACAGACCCCTATAATCACAGAATGCATCCTTAGACTGGCGGAGTAATAATGGTGGTAAGGATGTAAAGGCTAGTAGTTGGCAGTTATATTTAGAGAAAAGTGAGATATAATTTACTCCTATTCTTGCATTAAGATCTCCAGTCAATATAAAGTGTGCTGCTGGAGATGTAACCATTAAATTTTTAACATAACAGTTCAATTTATCCCAGATGCATTTTATCTTTCTATGCCCTTGCAATGGCGGGATATAAACATTAATCCAGGGGTAGGCAACCTTTCCCCCTTAAGGGCTGAGGGACTTCAGCTCCCAGAATCCCAGGAGCTATTGGTCAACATGGGACTATTGGCCAACATGGCTGAGGCTTCTGGGAGCTGAAGTCCCTCGGCCCTTAAAGGGGAAAGGTTGCCTACCCCTGCATTAATCAAACACAGTAAACTGTTTTTAAATTGCAAAAGTATTGCCAAAGCATATTGATCTAATGTAGATAGTCTAGAAATCTGCATTTGTAACGAGGTAGATAATAACACACTTAATCCCCCACATAGCCTCCCGTGGCCTTTACCTGGCACTGCTTCTAGTACTATTGATTTGTAACCTTCAACATACAATTCTTCAGCTATCCAAGTTTCTTGGAGAAAAATGATATCATGTCTGGTAATGAAGGACAAAAAGGAAGGATCTCTACTCCTCGCTTTCCAGCCCGCAATGTTCCATGAGATGAGGGTCAATTAAATGCTGTTGAAGTTGATTGTCAGTCATTTAAAGCCGTTAGAAGTATTAAAGTAGTCATTTCCTGGGAGACGTTCACGTGAATTTCCTTCTCTCCTGTCTTCCCAATTTCTATGTTGGAGCAATTAGAATTAGCTGTCCATGTATCTATGAAGTCTGTTGATTTAGTGTCCTTTGGGGTGTAAATATATTAGAATCTTGCCTTAAACATTTTTATTCATCATTCAAAAAGCGAATGTCTGATATTTCATTTTTGTGTACCCCCCCAATTTGGGCGGGGAGAAGAAAAGGCTATGGGGTGGGGGGAGAGGAATCCCCCCCCTTTTTTAGGCTTTCATAATTCTACTAATATTACAGTTCCCTTAACACCATAATGCATGGTTACTTGTACTTCTCCCAGTTTTCTGTTTTGTCAAAGCAGAAAAGTTTATCTGAGTTTCAACGCATACTTGGCTACTAGAAATTAAATATTAAGCAGGATCTGTCTGTACAATTTTAACGGAAAGTAGAATTTATCTGCAGTACATTTAGCCACTGTTATGCTGATATTTTTTATTTAGATGGAAACAGTTACAGGACTAACATGAGGCACACATTTTTCCTGGCAGAACTGATGCTTTCATGTCAAACATTATAGTTTCTCAAATACTTGCTTTTCCTGTATGTGAGCACAGAAGTGCCAGATGAAGACCAGATTAGTCTTGCCATGGTATTGTGGCCAGATACTTCCTTTCATGTAAAATGGGTTAGTTGAAGCGAAGCCCTTTAGAAATTGTTCAACTGCATATTAGTCCTAGCCAGAGTAACAAGTGTGAGCACTCATTTAAATAGACCTGGCACTGTAGCTTAACTACATCTGGAAGGCTGAACCTTGTTTAACCCAGATATAAAGGACCATGAAAATAATTTCTGAAAGCATGTTTCTTGATTGTAGTCCCCATGCCTTGCTGTTTTTGTTCAGCAATGAAAGAGGAAATTCCTGGTATAATGCAACTCTGTGGAATATTTGACACCTGGTATGTGTGTGTATATGTAAGAAATGTTTTTGTGCATATGCTCAGTGTATTTTTGTCCACAACTATATTATGCAAAAATAGTGGGCTTTTTTTATACTAATGAGCATGGTAGCAGTTTCTATTAGATGTGTTTGCATCAGACATGTCTGATTTGAGCTTTACAGGTAAACTCATTTAAATAAAAGAGAAAAATCTGATTTTTTTTCACAGAGGGGAAGAAGAAATGATGAGGAAAATGTTCTTGAGAAATGATTTCTCTAATAGTTTTTATTCTTTTTAAAAACTTCTTTTTATTACTTCATATTAAATAGTCTCTTTTTTCTGATATCTTTCTGTTCATTTTTTTTAAAGTAACAAAAGCAATAAGAATTCAAAGAGTTTTTCTTTGTCTGAACTGTTTGCTTCTTTTATGTTTTCATACTTTAATATCAATGTGCCTGTAAACTCAAGTCCTTTGAAATAAATATTGTCTGTGGTGTTTGCAAGAATGACAGTTTAATTTTATTTCAGTGACATTGCGGGTGTGCTGCTAAAATCAACAGGACTCTTTCTGGATGCTGGCTTACAAGTGAGCTGTGCTGAGTTTTGGGCTAGTGCTGATGACAGTGCTGCTTCAGACGAAATCAGGTACTCTTGGGTTTTCATACTTTTTCTCCTGTTTTTAAGCTCTTTCAATTCCTGTCCAGCTGACAGAAGCTCTTTTATTGTAGTTATGTCTGATGATCCCACCCATTCAAAACCTGTCTTTTCAGCTAGGCAGCATGACAGCATGAAGGGTTTCTGGGGTGCTTCAAATCAGGACACTGGGAAATAATGTCACAGGGCACACTTGAGAGCAGGCACCTGAGAAGACCACTTGGGCTCTTGCTACAAGTATTTCTCTCACTGTGCCTGATGACTGGAAGAACACTGCACATGTCACTTCCCAGCACCCCGTTCTGTAAAACCTGTTCAGCTGGTCTCCTGGTTTGCTGCCTGTCTGAAAATGTAGGGTTTTGGAGTCAGGGTACTAAAGAATGTAAATGTGAACCCCAAAAGATACGGGATTATAAATATGTTTTATAATCTTGTAACTACTCAGCAAGATGCCAGCCATATGGTTTTTTAAAAGTACAGCTAAACATTCATGTTTATGTATTCTAAGCTTAATAGCAGCCAAGAGCATGTGAACAGTTTTTGTGCATTTTTAAAATTTTTACGTTTTGCATTCAATCTCAACCACTAAAATTGAAATATGTCATCCTAGGGCTCCAGATTTTAGCTAGTTTTTCCCCCCCTAAAAAATAATATCTTCTTTAAGTACATGACTGAAGGTGTGTCAGAATTACTGATTTCTGTTTCATTTTTATAGGAGGTCTGTTATAGAGACCAGCCGAGCACTAAAAGAGTTGTTTCATGAAGCTAGGGAGAGAGCATCCAAAGCTCTTGGCTTTGCCAAGAGGCTAAGAAAGGTAAAAAGTGGACAGGGGAGCATTTTAAAATAATAATCACTTTCAGTTGCATTGGTACACTTAACAATTCAATCTGATAACAAGTGCACTTTTCCTATTCCTAGGATCTTGAAATAGCAGCAGAGTTCACATTATCCGCCTCTGTGAGAGAGTTTCTCAGTGCCCTGAAAGCACAACAGTACATGAAGGTAAAATCATACTAGGGGCTTTAATGGTTTTCAGAGAAACCATCATGTTGATTCAAAAGTAGTGACCGCTGAGGCTTACACCAGAGTTAAGTATGCATAAAATTAAACCAGAATGTGTTAAATGGGAAGCTGAGCCAAATGTGTGAACTGTGGATTTTTGCATGTTTGAATACTAAATATATGATCTAAATATTAAATATATGATCTGAAATAGAATAGCTAGACCTGTATTTTGACCATCTTACTGCAGATTGCAGTTGGATGATCACATGAGGCTCACCTGAACATTCATACCAAGAAGAATATCCTGCACATAGCAAACTACTCGGCATGTCAGAGAGAAGCCTGTCATGCAGTGGTGTTAATTCATTGGGATAAGAGAAAGGGGGTAGAGAATGCATTTCCACACTGATAAGGTGCTGCATTGCTATTTTTAAAATTGTTTATTAAGGCAAGAAATATATCCTCTTGTTTCTCAGACAATTGGAAAGTGTTCCTGTCTACTAGTGCAGGGGTGGTAAAAAGGAAGGAGTTGCTTGATTGCCTCAGCAGTGTGGGAATGCTTTCTTCCCTACTCACCTAGGTGAGAATAGTACTCTTATGTTGGCCCTCACTTCATCACTGTGTGATCTTGCTTATGTGTTCCTTGATTGGCTGAGATCATTAAGTAATGCAAAAAACAAAAATGTGACAGTGAATTTTCAAGGAAAGCTGTGTAAGGGGGGAAATACTTCTCTGTCTCATTTTTGTTCTCTGCATTACCTAATGATCTAACCCAGGGGTCGACACCCTTTGTTGCTGCGGGGCGGGGGGGGGAATGGTGCAGGGGGGTGAGCTGGCGCGCGTTTGCATGTGCTTGCGTGTGGGCACTTGCCACCATGCACGCATGCACATGTGACGTGGCCGCCATTTTGGAAGCCCCCCTCCTGCACGGGAGGGGTTCCCTGGGCCTTTACAAGGCCCCCCCGCACCTGCTTAGGCCCTGCGCCGCTTCCATGGGCCTTGGAAAGGCCCAAGGAAGAGGTGCAGGGCCCAATGGTGGCTGCACAACCGCCGTGGGGCCTTCCAAGATGGTGCCCGCATCACGCACGCATGCACGTGTGACGCGGCCGCCATTTCGGAAGGCTCCCCTGCGTGGGGGGGCTTCCCTGGGCCTTGGAAAGGCCCCCCCACACCCACAGCGGGCGAATTCGGCCGCAGCGGCCGCTTCCCTGGGCCTTGGAAAGGTCCCCCCGGTGCCCGCTGCGGACGAATTTGCCCACAGCAGCCGTGGGTGGGCCTTGGAAAGGCCCAGGGAAGCGGCGTAGGGCCCAACGGCGGCTGCGCAGCCACCATTGGCTCTTCCAAAATGGTGCCCGCGCTTGCGTGTGGTGCGCCAACACGCGCGGGGCGTCGACAAGACCGGGCCGTAGGTTGCCAACCCCTGATCTAACCCGTCAAGGAACACATGATGAGCAAGATTATACAGTGATGAAGTGAGGGCCAACAAACAAGTACTACTCTTGCCCATGTGAGTGGGGAAGAAGCATTCCTCCTGATATAACATAGCTTTTCTTAAAAATTCCCTTCTCCTCCTCTTACTCTGAAAATTTGATGCAGCTCTGTCTTTAATAACTGTGATCATATTTGTTTGTTCTTCAGGTACAAATCCCTGGACTTGAAAACTTACAGATTTTTGTGCCAGATAGCCTTGTGGGGGAAAAATCTGTTATCTTGCAGTTGCTTAATACAGCTGCAGGAAAAGACTGTTCAAAGGACTCCGATGAAGTTGCAAGTGAACCATTTTTGCTTATGACAAAGTACACTGAAAAAGATCATGAAGGTGATGACAGCTGGAGCACATGGGAAGGACATCCTATTAAAATAGTCCCTCAGGTGGAAACAATTGACACTCTGAGAAGCATGCTGGTAAATATTTTTCTTAATAGTATTTTGAAGTTCTCCTGAGTAATAACTATTTATAGACTCCAAAAGTTAAGAGAGGCTGTATTTCACTAATAAATTCTATTAGAAATATTATTAGTATAGGATCTTGGGTACTTGAGAATTTGACCTTTTGTTCCTAGACATCCATAAAGGGGCTTTAGTTTAGTAAAATTCTGTTGCTAAAAAAGAAGGCAGTTTTCCTGATCTCACATGGAGGAGGTCAAGACTACGGTAAATTGTCAGTTTATTCTTAGATCAGACATTAGAAGCTATGATCCAGAGCCTTCAGTGCTTTTGTTACCATTATTGTAATCATATCTTTCCCTCACATACAAGTCCCAAATTATCCAACATTTTTCATCATGAGTTTGAACAAGAGAGGGGAAGATCACCGATGCTGTTGTTTCTTTATTCAGTAGCTTCAACTGTGAATGTTTTTTAACTTGTTCAGGAAACAAAATATAGAAGTACATAACCTTAACAGCTGATATACCTCTGTCAAGCTGTCAGTAGGTTAATGTACTTGTTGATGTATGGGAAGATGAAAACGGCTTTAGAAGTGCTTAATACAGGGATTCTTACTCCATAACTATCAGCCTCAGTGTGGTGGGGCAAACTGTGTACAGAAAATAGACATGTAATTGTCACTTAATTGATCATGCTGATTTAAAGAGATATCCTTAGAAAATACAAACGTAACTGTGGATATTTCCCATAAAATTGTTTATTTGAGGGAAGTATTATTAAAATATTTCAATTATTAAGGGAGTACTTTAACCTTCAAAATAGGCATTACTGAATTCACAGATACAGCATTGGAAGCCACTTTTCAACAACAACAAGTTAACCTTTATTCCTAGGTTGACAACCTACTCCTTGTAGTCATGCAGCCTGTTCATCTTGTGAACCAGAGAAAAGCTTTCCAACAGGTTCTTGAAGGGCTGGTCTCTTTGCATCAGGAGCAAACATCCAGTCAGCCAGTCATTGCTAAAGCTCTTCAGCAGTTGAAGGTATGTATCTTTCTGATTTATCTTCCTTTGCATTGTTCTTCATTCTAAGTTGCATTTTATAAATATACTACCAGCTGGGGAGAGCTATTTTTCATAAACAGATCAGAAAAAAATATGGTTTGCCTTTCATTTTCAAATAAGTTGAGTGTCTTTGCAAAATGCTGCCTGGGTTATTGTACAGCTGAGGAGATCATAAGTTTAAAATTTGACAGATTAGGTGTAATTCCCTTAGTCAGTTTTGAAATATGAAGCCCTGTATTAGAATGTTCTAGTATAACAGTAAGTCAAGTGGTGAAAATGCCTTTCTGTAAAAGGGCTGTATCATGATGTTTGCAAATTATGATAATTGCTGCAATTATAAGTCTTATCATTGTTTAGCCAGAGTTGCAGATTATTAGGAGTTCCAACAAATTCTTATGAATTGATGTATTAAAGAATTGAAAATATCTTATACATGGGTTACAATTTTGTATTTATGGTTTGAGGGTAGGTAGGATGTGTTGGCATGTGTTCTCAGAGATGCCTCAGTATGCTTCTGATGAAATAGGCCTTTTCCATAAAAAGCTGAAGCCATGATTCATTTAAATTTTTGATGATGCAATCCTGTATGTGTCTGCTTAGAAGTCAGTACCACTGAGTTAAGTGAGGCTTAATATTCTACCTAGGATTGCAATGTAAATTACCCCAAGATTTAGTAATTTATCCATTGGCAAAAATTAGCTACAGGCATCCCTCTGTATCTGTGGACTTGCCATCCACAATTTCTATCATTTGCGAATGGCAAGCCTGTGGCTCCCTCCCTTTCCTTCCCTCCCTCCCTCCCTCCTTCCTTCCCTTCCTTCCTCCCTCCCTCCCTTCCTTCCTTCCTGGCATCTTCCCTCTGGTGCTGGGGTCTGTAGTTGTCCCCGGCCGCCATCGGGACTCACTTTCTCAGCGGGACTCAGGGCCTGGTGTGTTGCCATTTTGTAAAAACAAAAATGCTTACAAATACATTTCTTATGTTGAGAACACTTATTCTGTTGAGTTTCGTGGGTTGATTTTATCTGACCTTACAGTTTTATTTTGCTGCAGATATCAACAAGCTTAGTTTGCCGGTGGTGCATGGATATATTCCATTATTCTATTACTGGTGTCATCACTGTAGTTATGTTGAACTTATTATGTTGCCCCTCTCCGCCGCAGCCAGTGGGTGCACAATACATCAGTTGGCTGCGGTGGAGGGGTGTGGGGCATACGCACACAGCCCTGAGCGCTGCTGAGAAAGTGAGTTCTGATGGTGTCCGGGGCCGATTACAGGCCCCAGCGCCGGGAGGAAGATGCCGGTAAGGAAGGGAGGGAGGGGAGGGAGTCAAGTCCCTTGGTACCTGTGGGTGTGTGTGTGGCGGAATGTATCCCCCACAAATCTGGAGGGACACCTGTATTTCTTTTTATAATGTTCCTGTGGAATCATGCTTGCACAAGTAATATCCAGCTGAGATTTTTTTTTTACCCTACTTTCCAGAGTGATGCTTTGCAGCTGTGTAATAAGATAAGCAGTGCACTTGACAGAGTGGAACGCATGTTCACATCTGAATTTGATGCAGAGGTTGATGAATCAGAATCTGTTACTTTGCAGCAATATTATCGGGAAGCCATGATTCAGTGTTACAACTTCGGTTTTGAGGTAGGTTCAAGAGTCATATTTTTGATAGTAGGAGGCTTGTGAAGAACTCTCCTTTATTTCAGGGGGGAAAAAACCTTATATTTAGGCAAGGTTGTCATATTTTTCTAGTTGCCTGTGGATTGGATCATTGCTTTTTTCTTCAGGTAGTTCTGGAAAACTTGAAGCAGAGCCTTGCTTGTTTGTGAGCAGCTGTTGCCATTTTGTAAAAACAAAAATGCTTATAAATGCATTTCTTATGATGAGAACACTTATTCTGTTGAGTTTCATGGGCTGATTTTATCTGACCTTATAGTTTTATTTTGCTGCAGATATCAACAGGCTTGGTTTGCCAGGTGGTGCATGGATATATTCCATTCTTCTGTTACTGGTGTTTTTTCTATAGTTATGTTGCACTTACTATTTCTCTTAGTTCAGCTGTTTGAGAATTTTAAAATCAAAAGATCACATTTTAAGCATAAAAATGGTGTTGCAGAGTGCAGCTTTTCTAACAGTTGCAAATAGCAATATTTCTTTCAAAGCCTTGAGGAATAATCTCAATGTATTTTAGTACCATAAAGAAGTCATTCGCCTGATGTCTGGAGATTTCAGACAGAAAATTGGAGACCAGTACATCAGTTTTGCAAGGAAGTGGATGAATTATGTCCTTACAAAATGTGAGAGCGGGCGAGGCACCAGACCAAGGTAATGATTAAGCATACATATTTTTGCTTCTTTTTGTTTGTGGTATCTTATAACACTAGTTTTATAAAGTGTGTAAAAAGTAAGGTACTTGAGGTTATCAAAAGTCCAGATCAGGGGGCGGCAACCTTTTTGGGGGTGGGGCCGGTCCCCCTGTCCCCTGATGCCCCCTGGGCCGTGGCAGTGTGTGCGCATGCGCGTGTACTACCAGGAGGGCTCCCTCGGCCACGCTGGGCCTCCAAGAGGCCCAGCGCGGCTGCAGGGCCCCCCCAGGAGGGCTCCCTTGACTGCGCTGGGCCTCTGGGGTGCCATTTTGGAATCCAAAATGGCACCCCGGAGGACCCCCGCGGCGGCAGCCGGCATGGGCAGGAGCTGGTCCGAAGGCCTCCACAGGCCACACCCGGTCCGCGGGCCTTAGGTTGCCGACCCCTGGTCCAGATTATTAATTTTTTCAAGCAGGATTTTGCATGAAAAAATAAAACAAGGATAGAATTGCCACACGGTGTGAGTAAAGCCATCTGTGTTCAGTAATCAGCATAGTGTAGAATATCATCCTCGCTTATTGCTTGACTTAGAAGCTCCTGTCAATTCTTTGGCTAACTGTTTTTTGGCAATTAACAATTCTTTGGCTAATTCTTAACTGACTAAGGGCCTCGGCAGACGACTAATAGGGTCGTCTTGGAGGCTTGGAAGAGGAGGGGCAGCCGCACGTTCGGCGCCCCTTCCTCTCCCTGAGGTCGCCCTCGGAGTCGCCGGCCCTCCGCACGGCCGGCGCTCCGGGGAAGACCTCACGCCGCGGCAGCCGAACGCGCCGCGGCGGAAAAGACAGCGAAAGTGCGCCCGCCGCTGTTAGTGCGCACTTTCGCTGTCTTGAGGAAGGAGCGCTGATTTAGCGCTCCTTCCAGGGTCGCCGCCGGTGCGCCGAGGTGCGGAGGCTGCGGCCCCGCGGCGCGCCGGCCCAGGGCGTCTGGGAAGCTCTCGTCTGCTTCCCCCCTAACTGTTAAGAGTCAGGGGTAATGTTAGTTAAGATTAAAGGTTTTGACTGTCCTTCCCCAACAAGACATTCTCTTGTGTGTGAGGTTTCCTTTTGGAAAAGATAACTTTTGGAAAGATAACTGTTGTGTCTGGTGATGGGGCAGACTTTGGCTAGACCTTGCATGTTAAACATATTAAATTTCTGAGGAAACTTAATTATTGGTGAAAAGAAGAGACAAACTCTGAAGTACAGAACTATGGCTTCTGTTTTCCAAAATAGCGTAAGATCCCTATATTTGGCTGTACACCTACTTGAAAGAATTTTGCTGTTATAAACTGAATGACTTATGGGTATGATATATGCAGATTCTTTTTTTAAAAAATGTTAATAAGTACCCATAATCACTTGCAGCATTTTTTCTAAACATTTTGGCTCTTTTGATCTTGGCTGGATGTCTACCTCAGGTATGGTGTCTGATTGACCAGAATTGAATATAAAATAGGGTGTTTTGTTACATCACTATTTGTGTACTGACTAAAGGGAAAGTGGCATAACTGTGTAAGCATCTTGCCATATTGTGCATTCTCTGTGCATGTATGCTTAAAGTAGTGAATCTCCTTGATATATAAGAAATGGGCTTTTATTGATATGACAAAAGCCAGCCAGTTAGCTTCATGATTAAATCATGATTTGAGCCCATATCTTCCTTGTTGAAATCCAGTACTACATCTCACATCATTCTTATTTCTAATTTCATTTGTATTTTTCAATTTATTTTTCTTTTATACACAGGAAAAAACAACAACACTTTATGATTACATAATCTTACGAATATTCATAAAAACTGAGCTTCAGAAAACAGAATCTTGAGTAGATTTTGTTTTACACTTGCATATTTAGAAAAGCAAGTGTTTATGTAATGCAGCAACAAATATTGCTTCTCTCAGTAAACCGAGTGACTTATACAAGTATTAAAAAGTAACTTTTGGGTTAAAGAATAACATTTGTCTGCTCTACAGGTGGGCAACACAAGGTTTTGATTTTCTTCAAGCCATTGAGCCAGCATTTATTTCAGCTCTGCCAGAAGATGACTTTTTGGTATGTCAGCCACCCTTACATTTCTAGTTAAAAAGCATTATAGGCTTCATTTGAGATGAGTTGACAATGCCACCTGGGAAAGAAGGGTTGTGTTTTGTATCCATCACATTCGCCCTTCTTGATTAAATTTGTGTGCCTAGGCTATTCCTTTCAGTCATTTAGGAAAACTGTAGCACATAACACATGAAAGTGTGGTTATTTAGTATTCCAATAGTGCTTATTCCTTGTTTTCCAGAGTTTACAGGCATTGATGAATGAATGTATTGGACATGTCATTGGAAAACCTCACAGTCCTGTTACAGGTTTGTACCTTGGTAAGGCAGCAGCTACAATCTCTTCCTCTGGAACTTTACAACTATAGATAATAGAACTCTATAAGCATTTTAACTGAGTAAGCCATTTGAAGTTCAAAATTTAAATTTCTTCCTTTAAGCATTTATATTCTGCCATGTGTCATATCATGAGACAGTCAAGATGGCTGGAATATAACAATAACAATGGAATAATCATTCAGCAAAAATAAAAATAAAAAATACAAGTGTAAAAACCCTCATACAAGGAACTGAGAAAATAAATTCCAACACCTAGGTGAATGGCAAAGAGAGGAGTCAGATATCCAACAGACCTATTTCAAACAATTCCAGTAAAAATTCTATTAAAATAATAAGAGGATGGGGTAGAACAATTAAAAGATGGATTTCTGGCAATAAAAAAATCTAGATTTACAAATGCATTAATTTATGGTCACCGAGAAGAAGGAGGTTGGGGTATCCCTTTTTTAGAAATTTATTTTGAAGCATCTTAGATGAAAAGAATCTTATAATTTGAATACAAGAGGGAGAAGAAATGGGTAAGGTTAAAAAGATTAATAAATAATATGGAACACAGTTCATTAATTAGATTGAGTGGAAAGGGACAGAAACATAAAAGCTAATTTTATTGGCCCTTTGAGTTTAAATAAACAAATTTGGGGAAATGGCAAAATATAATGGTAAATGGAAATTTTAAATGGTGTCCTATAGAATCATAGAGAGAAGAGATCACAAGGGCCACCCAGTCCAACCCCCTGCCATGCAGGAACTCCTAATCAAAGCATCCCCTACAGATAGCCATCCAGCCTCTGCTTAAAGACCTCCAAGGAAGGAGACTCCACCACACTCCGAGGGAGTGTGTTCCACTGTCGAACAGCTCTCACTGTCAGGAAGTTCCTCCTAATGTTGAGGTGGAATCTCTTTTCCTGGAGCTTGCACCCATTGTTCCGGGTCCTAGTTTCTGGGGCGGCAGAAAACAAGCTTGTTCCCTAATCAATATGACATCCCTTCAAATATTTAAACATGGCTATCATATCACCTCTTAACCTTTTCTTCTCCAGGCTAAACATCCCCAGCTCCCTAAGTCGTTCCTCATAGGGCTTGGTTTCCAGACCCTTCACCATTTTAGTTGCCCTCCTTTGGACACTCCATTTCCTCCACATTCTATAGAAAGTTTGAATACATGCAATAATGAAGACTTAGGGAGGACACTAAAGAAAATTAAAAATGAAAATTATAGAGTTATAGATGACCTGCTTGATGAAGAGGGTAAGTCATGGGGAATGGAGAGACTCACCAACTTAATTGGAAAGAAATATTGGGTCCATGCAGCTGGCATAAATAAACCGATGAAGGTTATAGTTAAAAATATGAAGAAAGATAACACCACTGGAGGAGATTATCTAAAAGATGTTAAGTGAAGGCAAAGGTATCATTAGTTTCATATACAAAGTAATATTAGATCATCAGTTTAAAATCATAGACATTTTGAACGGAATTTGGGAAAGAGACTTGAATTTAACAAGAAAAGATATACAACTGGATACAAGAAGTTACGAGAAAAAATCACACTAGGATAAGAGAGCAACAGATGAAATTAATAGGGCAGTGGTACAGGACTCCTTAATTAGCACTTTTCACTAAAAACGTATCAGCAAAGTGTTGGCATTGTGGTTGGTCCAAGGGTTTCTACATGCATATGTGGTGGGATTGTCCTTTTGTTCAGAAATTTTGGATGAAATTATAAGAGAGATTAATGAAATAATAGGCAAGAATGTTCATTTGAGCAAAGAGAATTGCACAACATTAAATTTAAAGAATAAGGGAATGAAATAATGAAGAAAAAGTAGTAAAGTATATATTAAAAGCAACACAAGCTGTGATAGTATCAGAATTGAAAGAAAGTAAAAATTGGAACTTGAACAAGGTTGATAAGTATTTGGCAGATAACTTGTGTTTGATATTATTAGAGATAAAATATACTGGAGAAAGGAGGAAAGAAGCTTGGAACATGGGCTGGGAAATTCTGCTTGAAAAGGTCAAAGGGAATATGGAGTACAATGAAGTCAATAATATAATTAAATCCATATCCCACATGTTGAATGTAAGTTTCTAATGGTAAATAATGTACTGATTCTAACCTCTAATAAGCCAGTTAATTCAATAAAAAATTTAAATTAGAAAAAAAAAGATATCCAACAGACCCATACTCTGGATTTGATAGATTTTTAGTTTGTGTTTGGAATGACATCAGGCAGGTTTCCTAGCATGTGTTATTCCAAAGCCTGGACGCATCAACCGTGAAAGGCCATTTGGCCATTTCTGGTTACTGGGCCTTGGAAATGAATAGGATCATAGAGTTGGAAGAGACCACAAGAGCCATCCAGTCCAACCCCTTGACATGCAGAAAATCACAATCAAAGCATCCCTGACAGATGGCCATCCAGCCTCTGTTTAAAGACATCGAAGGAAGGAGACTCCACCACTTTCCGAGGGAGTGTGTTCCACTGTTGAACAGCTCTTACTGTCAGGAAGTTCCTCCTAATGTTGAGATAGAATCTCTTTTCCTGTAGCTTGTATCCATTGTTCCATGTTCTGGTCTCTGGAGCAGCAGAAAACAAGCTTGCTCCAACCTCAATGTGACACCCCTTCAAATACATATACAGGGCTATCATATCACCCATTAACCATCTCTTCTTTAGGCTAAACATATCCAGCTCCCTAGGTCTTTCCTCATAAGGCAGGGTTTCCAGACCCTTCACCATTTTGGTCGCCCTCCTCTGTCAACATCCTTTTTGAAATGTGGTGCCCGGAAGTGGACACAGCATTCCAGGTGAGGCCTGATCAAAGCAGAATAGAGTGGCATTATTAACTTCCCTTGATCTAGACACTATACTTCTATTGATGCAGCATAAATTGCATTGGCCTTTTTAGCAGCTGCATCACACTGTTGACTCATGTTCAACTTGTGGTCTACTAGGACTCCTAGATCCCTTTCACATGTTCTCTCTTTAAGCCAGGTGTCCCCATCCTATATCTATGCATTTCATTTTTCCACCCTAAGTGCCATACCTTACATTTCTCCATGTTGAAATTCATTTTGTTAGCTTTGGCCTAGCTTTCTAATCTATTCAGGTCTTCTTTAATTTTGATCCTGTCCTCTGGGGTATGAGTACATGGAGCAAGTAGATCCATATAGTAGTAGATCCTTGAACTAAGCCACTTAACCAGCACTTTTGACTGAATGCACAAAGTTAAGTGGAAATAACTAAAGATGGTAGAATAATAGTCACATGTTTCAGGTCTATCTAGACAGCTGCATTTTTTGTTGAAATTTTTGGGCATTCATCAAAGACCAACCAGTATAGGACATGGTTCAGTAATCTACTTTTGATCTAATTACTGCAAAATCCATATTGTCTCGCCCCTTGCAAAAACAAAACACCCTCTAAGCAAAAACAAAAAACACCACGGTGAACAGACTGAAAATATATAAAAGGTAACTTTACCCTAAAAACACCAGATCCCATTTGATCTTCAAAGCTAAGCAGAACCTGCTCTGGTTAATTCTTGAATGGGAGACTCCAACAGATACCAGGTGCTGTAGGCTATATGTCAGAAGAAGGATCTGGCAAAACCACCTCTGAGTATTCCTTGCTTAAGAAAACCCCATGAAATTTATGGGACCACCATAAGTCAGTAGGTGACTTGAAGGCACAGACATACACACAACTTTACACAGTCATCCTAATATTATCTCTTTAATTTAATTACCCCTTTCTAGTTGCAGGTATTGAATCCAACCCATCCAGTACTAGTATAAATGTTGTCCCCAGGCTTTCTCTTAAAGATTCTTTAAGTTATGACTTTCCAAGCCAAGTACAGATCACTAGCCACATATTCCAAGTGTTTGGCAACCTCCACACCTCTCACTTTCATGCAGTTGCTGGTAAAGAGCAAAAGCAAGATTTATGTGATCGATTATACATAGAGGTGGCCTTCACTGCACTGGGCTGGTCACAATTCATGCATGTCCAGGCATGCATGAATTCAAGAATCCTACAATCAAACCTGGAGTTTCATAGGGATGTGCAGCATGTGTTCCACAATAGTTGCAGGAAAATGTATGAGCAAGAGAGTTGCTTATGTTGAGAAATGACAATATTACTCTGATAATATAGCAATCAAATGAAAATATTAAAATAATGAGAACTGTTACAGTGATATTAATGGATGTTCCTTCTTGCTACCTGTGGTTGAGCTTGAATTGCTTCTAAAAGACTTTAGTGTGTTGAAGAAATAATGACTACTCTTGGAGAGGAAATGAAGGCAGCTTATATCTGTGTTGTACTTGATCATCAGAGATGGACTGGAAGTGAGTTACTTCAGTTCAAATAAGTCTATACGTCTGTAAAAAGGGTGTAATATTTGAATATGCACACCACCTCTCCTGTGTTCAAGTTGGCTTCTTGCAGTTTGAGGCGGACTTTATCCTTTTGCCAACCTCTTTTTCTGCCTCTTTTAAACTACTTTAAAAAAGCCAAATGACCTTAAAAAGTATAAATCACTTACTTATTAGTATAGCTTTTTCATGGCTCACTGTATCTCCAGGCCACTAGCCTGTTCATATTGGGCTTGATCCATTTCTCAGGCTTCACTTAGCATGAGAATGCATAGTGAACTGTTATATCTGCCATTTGCCGAAATCTAACTGTGTGAATTTCTACTCTGTTTCTACCACTTCAAAATGATTGCATGAATTTGATCTCAGTAACAATGTGCTTATGGTAGTATAACATGCATGCATGCATTGGGTGTTCTCTTAAGCCATCTGAAAGATCTCCATCTGCCTCTTTTTTTTTTGTAGCAATTCATCGGAATAGTCCCCGTCCTGTGAAAGTACCTCGATGCCATAGTGATCCCCCAAATCCTCACCTCATCATCCCAACGCCTGAAGGGTTCAGGTATTAAGAGATTATCCATAGCTTTATTGCTTATGAGTTGGAGGAGCAGTGCACAATCATCTTGGCCTGTAGGGGCTGCATAGGAACCTGAGCCAGGAGCCAGATGCATGTGCATATATGAATGTTTGCATATATGTACACACACATGCACATATAGACATCCCAGCTGTCCTGATAAAGATTGATGTTTCCATTTCAGCAGCATCAGGAAAAACATGACTTGGTGACAGGGTGGTTCAGTGGAAGAGTGTGTCAAGGTATCCATATGGTTGCAGTTAAAAGTTTCCCAGGCCATAGGTTGTGCTCCTCTGGTTTGGAGAGGGAACTGATATTTCTTAAGCAATTCAATCAACTACCATATGAACCTTTCCATCTGCCTTTTGCTAAGGGAGATCAATTTTTCTCAACATTCATCCCCATAGTGTTATGTCTGTGTGCACCCTGGTAACACCCTTGCTGTCTTGAGTGCTGAATGAAATGTGGCTGTCTCTAATTGGATAGTGATTGTGACATTATATAATGATGAATAACATCACTTTCTGCCTCGTGGTAGAATTCAAAGATATAGCCGTGTTAGTCTGCAGAATCTGTATGTAGAGAGATCTTGTAGCACCTTTGAGACTGTGCTTGAAGTACTTTATGAACGTTTATTTCAATTTTATTTTTCTGTTACTATCCTTTATTTTAATTCTTCTTGTTCATGAGTTGTGATTCATCAATCAGCTATTACCATGCTGGAGCGAAGGCCCCTGTGTTACTTTTTTAAATTATAGAAAGTAGCAGGAGTAACACAGATCTTTTTCTTTCTTCTTTCCATTCTTCTGACTATCACAGTGCTGTCCTACCATTTCTGGGACATTTCTGGGTAGGGTGGGAGTGGAGGTCACTACCTCAGGGATGCTCCCTGTTTTCCTCCTCCTTGAAAGGCTACGAACAGCAGCGTGGCTTTTCTTCAAATGAGCATACCCTTCATAAATGTATTAATATGAACAGTATAGTGTGCTATGTGTACTAGTCATATACTAGCATTAATATAATGCTACTAGTAAAAACCAGCTTTCTTAATTGTCAGCATCTTCAAAGAACTGACATACTTCTGATGTATTGTTCTCTTTCTCCTGGTCCTTGATGAGAGTATATATGCATGCATGTATCTATGACATTGCTGCTTCTGTTTAAGATGAGCAAAATCTGGTTTTCCAGATGTTCCAAAACTTTTAAACTCCTGTCATTCCTCATCTTAAGGGCTGCTCTCTGCCCATCCTAGGTGAAGACTGTGAAAGTCAGCTGAATACAGTGAAATATTTACTTCTCAGAAAATTAGAGGTCTACCACACTAATATCATTGGACTGTGTTGCTTCACACCTAAAAAGACTTTTACTACCACCCCACCTTCTGTCCACGTGTCTTTGCAAGGCACTCATACTGTATGTTCTTTCTTACTTTCCCTTTGCTTTCAGTATTTCACATTTATATACCCATCTTCTCTTGCATGCTGAAAACCATCTAGGTTCTCCATTCTGAGCATAGTTTTAGAAAGTAGTCTAAAATCTTAACTCTGCTAATAAATCTGTTCCGATCTCAAAATATACTTCTTTCTACTTTACATAATCACTCTCTCTTTTTTAAATTGACATTTTTTTTTAGATTGCTGTTTTGAGTCACCCTGATTTAAGTCTCCATTTAAAAATGGACCCAAACTCCTTTTTCTCAAGCTTTTCTTCTCACTGCAGCACAAGGAATGTCCCATGTGATGTACGGAACCATTGCAGCCCTGCTCTTAGTCGCCCCGCTCTCATCGGTGGTGACTCAGCTCAGCCAAAACCTGTCAGCAGTGCAAATGATATCAGGTAGCTCCACTCCACAATGTAGCAGACTCATTCCTGTTCACGTCACCCATACAAAATTGCTTGCACTTAGATCCCAGAAATTCCTTTTGGTTCCATTGAGTTTTCTGCGTAACTTTCTTATTACTTTTCCAGTCAATGAAGTGCAATGCATGTTATATATTCAACTAATAATAACTTTCAAAAATACATTTTTGAACATGCATGTTTTTTTTTAATGTTGGATTTATTTTAGTATCACTAACGCATGCATTTCATTCTCTTTAGTTATTTTGCAGCTTTATAGTTGCTTGTTGTAACTGAATTGATATTGAAAAAAATGAATTAGTTGAATTTTAGTTTGTAAAATTTGTTTCTATGCAATAGAGTGTAGAAAATATTCTTTAAAAATCATGGGTTTGGAGTACTGTGCTGTCCACAGTTGTTGCCATATGTTGCCACATTTACTTCATATAAATAAGAAGCAGAACAAAAGCAAAGCCATTGTATCTGGAGCACTGGTGATGTTGCCTTTCCATATTTTTAAAAGTAAATCATCAAAGTTGTAACAGTATAACATCCAACAAGATTTCTCTTCCTTTTTCATCCAGTACATACCACACAACAGACAAACTGTGCCTTACCTCATCTTTCTTTCAACAGTTCATGTGTCTGGCTCTAATGTGAGATATAGCACCATTTTTAAAAGCTGAGGGGTGGCTAGTCAAATGAACTTGGGTCACTACCTCCCAGCAGGATTATTGATAAATTTATCACATGTAAATGCAACTTATTGTTACATTTGCATGTGATAGGTCCTTTTGAAAGGCATCCTTTGTGTTCAACCCAAATAATAGTACACTTGCCCCTCTGTTTTCGCATGGGATCCGTTCCAGACCCACCCACCCTGCAAAAAAGAAAACTGTTGGCTTGAATGGCCGCACACTCGCCATGGACGCGTGCACCATTTTACACAATGGAGCTCGCTAGTCCTCAAAGAATCAAGACTACAAACTTGAGGTCTGCGAAAATGGAGGAGTGTACTTCCTTTTAAAAAAAACAAAGAAGGAATAAGATGAGGTATTATTTGAGGATTCCTTTTTCTTTAACCATGATTGGAATAGATGGATTATAAATATTTGGCTTCCTTTCCTAATTTGTCATGGTAGTGTCTCCCTTAATTAAGCTTCTAGTACCCTGATGCTTTAGAAAGGGGAAGAATAAAAGTCCTAAATGATGGAGCAGTCGTATATGTTCTTTCTAAACAGAGGTTCCAGCGTTCCTGAAAATGATCGACTAGCTTCAATTGCTGCTGAACTTCAGTTTAGGTCATTAAGTCGCCACTCAAGTCCCACTGAAGAACGAGAAGGTGATTGGGTTCTTATTAAAACTGTGATATAGCATATATGCATTACCCTCTGAAATTTACTAAATCATTTTACCTTGGAATATTATTCTGTCAAACAAGTAATTTAGCTTTATTCATTCTAAAATGATTTAAAAAAAAAAACACAGCTCTTACAATGGGAAAGTTTCCATGCTGGATCTGCTCTTGTATTTTGTTTTGATTTGTTTGCATTACTTACTTATGTACTAACTTTATTGGTGAACTTGCCAAGATTTTAGAATTTGCAATTGAAACAATATTCATAAAACCGGTCTAGCAATCTAAATTTCAAGAGAATTGGTAAGCCTGGAGAACAATCAGTTTATCAGATAACTGCAAGCTCTGATAATTAAAAAAAAAAAGTCACATCTAAATAAAAACAAGTGAGAAAAAAGGAAACCAAATGATATTCTTGAGGAGACTGTATTTGTGATCATCTCTATTAAAATATATATATATATGGCATGATTGAGCCCTATTGCCACAAATACATTGGCACACACATATTAAAAACAACAACAACCAATTGGAATTTTTGAAAAACAAACTAAGATCTGAACTAACAAGA
>CM034701.1:319271948-319283886 GCA_020142125.1 Phrynosoma platyrhinos
TCCTCCTTTAAAATTGGGTGCGGCTTATATGCCGGAGCGTCTTATATGGCGAAAAATACGGTACTTGAATTATATGATGCCTTTCTCCCAGCCCGGGACCCAAGGCAGCCTCTAGGGAAGGAAGCCACACAAAATTCAGATCTGATTATCCCAGGAAAACTCCTGTCTCACTGTCAGCTTCCTTCCATTTCTCCCATCAGCTGCAAATAGGAAGGTTCTGGAAGATGTTTTCTGGACCTCACATGATTTACTTGTTGTACACTGCCCTTTCAAGAGCCATGTAGCAATAGCAGCAATAGCAGCTTCATTTATATACCGCTTCACTATGCAGTCTTTAAGTGGTTTACAACTGTAAGCTAATTGCCCCCAACAAGCTGGGTACTCATTTTAGCGACCGTGGAAGGATGCAAAGAGTGTTTAGGGATTAGTGCAGAGTTTGTGCTAGATTGTGACTGGACATGGGTATACGGTGAACTTTAACGATGTATGTGACTCAACTTGTGAAGATATTTAGATGTCAAACCCACTGAGATGATGGATGGATAGTCTTGGTAACTTGGTGAATGCAGAAGTAGCCATGTTGCTGAAGTAGCCATGTTGGCTGTAAAAAATATATATCTGAAGTCCATATTTTTGCAGACTTTAACTGTCTTTCAAGACTCTCAAGCTTTTTCATCAGGCAAAGATGGAAAACAAATAAACATGTAGGGGAAGAGTAAGTGACAGTGTTAGAATTACATTTTGCTTTGAGGTGATATAGAGATAAGATCTGTGTAGATGAGAAAATTAGGCCACTCTCCACAGGCTATGAATTGTCTAGGGAAAAAGGCAGCAAAAGAAAGGTAAAATATTTGTTTCTCCATTTAGATAGCATCTCATCGCAAGTGTGGCCTAACTTTGTAATCTGCAAAATCTCTTCCTCTACACCGCCACAGAGCAAAAAGTAAATTCCAAAAAGTAAATGCTTTGCTTTCTTTTTTAACCATCTTTGCCTGATGAAGAAACCCCTGAACTTTGAAAGCTGCTGAATTTTGATACTTACCCGTAATTCCTAAAGTGTGACCATTAGAATATGTCACAAAATTCTGATATCTCCCAGTAAATCCCATTGGCAACTTTAGCCTCTGGCCAGTGATTGTAGTTCATCTTGCCATCCTTCATTTATTGGAAAAAGGATAATAATGCTTAACAAGGCATAATAGAAAATCCAGTACAAGCTCATAATCAGAATAATTTAGTTATGTACAGTTAGAAAAGAAGTGTATGCAGAAAATTTAAATTTGTAAGAAATTGAGCACAAAAGCAAAAAATAAACAGCAGGCAACTGTTTTGTATTATATGGTTTTTATGTCTGACATAATTCAGACATTAGGAATGGGAGTACACAAAAACTGGTGACAGAACATTTCAGTCTCCCTGGGTGTTCCATCTCAGACTTCAGAACAGTGGTCCTTGAACAAAAAAATTACAAAGGAAGACTGGAAAGAGAAACAGCAGAATTGGAATTCATCCACAAGACTACAGTCCATCAGCAATGGGTCTGAACAAATATAATGGTTTCCTGCTATATTACACACATTTCAGCAGTATCTAACCCCCATCCCCATAGGGGCACCCTTGACCTGTTCATCACATCACTCTGCTTCCCACACTCATCTATTTTCCTCACCTACAGTCTAGTGTCCACTGCCTTTGTTCACCAATGACCATTGTTAACACTGGACTTGCCACTTCATTTCCATACACAAAGAGTTTTGAATTTGAATTGACTTTCTCACACACCAATAGCATATCTAGGTTTGTCCCTGGCTTTTTGCTTCACCACATGCATCTGAGGAACTAGACTTGTCTACAAAAGCTCATGCTGCCAACTTCTTTCTTTCAGTTAGCCTCAAAGATGCTACATACTGATTCTACAGACTAACATGGCTATATATTTGAATGTTACATGATTTTAATTGTTGGATTCCACCATGTCACCATTTGGACTGGGTTTTGAGTTTAGCTAATCATGAAGTAAGGGTTGGAATGAAAATTTATTTCACAACTTTGCAGGCTACTACAAAAAACATGGTAGCTCGAGCAGTTAGGTATACCGGTCTGAGTACCTTCTCTCTTCATAGTGTATGCACTCTCACTTGTGGGAAGAGAGAATACAAGGCCATGTTCAATTTCCCCAACTACTTTATGAAGGCTTTGTCCTGGCTCGGTTTTTTTCCACTTCTCAGAATTAAATGTTTTTTAAACCTGGGAAGAAGAAAGAGAACAGCTACTAGCAACAACACAGCATTAATATCTCAAATGGATTCTCAGTTCATTAATCCTTGCTGATTACTGTAATAAATTGCCTCCTTTGGTTTGAAATCTTATCTGGAAAATCATTCTTTTCTCCCTTTTCAGGAGCAAACATCTTTCTCACATCATCAGGGCTGATTAAGCTGGGAGATTTTGGCTGCTCTGTAAAATTAAAAAATAATACACAGACAATGCCTGGTGAAGTAAACAGTACTCTGGGGACTGCAGGTAGGTGACAGCATACAAAAATACCAAAACAAAATCCCTCAAACCCTCACTTGTGGATAGTGTTAGCTAGTTGCCAGTAACTAAATCGTTGTGTGCTGTTTTGTGATGAAGTCACACAAGGGTTTTCTAGGCCTGATTTGTTCAGAAGGGGTTTGCCATTGCCTTCTTCTAAGGCTGAGAGAGTGGGACATGCCCAAGGCCACCCAGAGGGTTTCCATGTCTGAATGGGGATTTCAAAGCCTGGTCTCCTGAAGTTCTGGTGGCTCTGTGGACCTTTGTCATAATGCATTATTTTACTATAACAAAGAGAGACTCATATACTAATGCTGCTAGTGCAGGTTTCCCCTTTCACTTCAACATACATGCATCATTGAGTGTATGTAAATCAGTTCCCTCACAATGTATGGGGTTGCTTTTATACACTAGATATCCATGTGTGGATTCAGAATAGAGGGAATGTGAAGATGGAGAAAAAAAATATCCAAAACAACTATCCAGGAGCCTGGGCAAATGCTTCACACTATCACTATCCATAAATATAAAGTACAAAATGAGCTCTGGTAGTAGTGTTGCTTTAAATTGTCCAAAGTATAATACAGTTCTCCCTCTGTTTAAGCGGACTTTGAGTCCGCAGTCTCAGTCCTTCGCGGACTGGCAAGCCCCATTGATTAAAATGGTGTGCATGCAGGGGCAAGTGGCCATTCCAGCCAATGAGGCTTGAATATCTGTGATTTTCCATTTTTGCAGGGTGGGGTGGGGTGGGGGTCCGGAATGGATCCCCCATGAAAACAGAGGGGCGAGTGTACTTCTAAGTTCTTTTACAGTAATGATTTCTTCAAACCTTGTCTGTCATGCAAAAAACTATCAAGAGAATTTGACCCCACTGATTCCTTGGGTTGTACTTATGTATGCACAAAATTATATCACGTGCTTGGATGTAGGGGTATGAAAAAGTCACAGTGTCATTCACAATTGGTTTCTCCGTTTTCCATCAGTATGATCATTCTCTTTTCCATTTCCACACTGGGCTGTAAGACTCACATTTTTCCTTTCATGTAAATTTGTGCATATTTTGTGGGCTTTCCCCCAAAATGTATCCATTTTTGCATGCATTTCTGTAATGTATGCATTTTTGTACACATTTTGACTGAAGCATTTTTGAAAAAATGTACACATTTTTGGCTGTGCACATTTTGAAATGCATGGCATGGTTCTGTATTCATTTTTTCCTCTCAGAATGGGTTATATGTCCTAGAGAGGAAATTTCCGAGGAACATTTGAATTTCAGAAGGAAATTTATTTTTTTCTGCCTTCCATTGGCAGTCTTGAGAAATGTGACATATGTATTTCCATATGGAAATGTGACTTCTATGATTTCCCCCCATCACTTTTCCATAAGGAGAAACTTGAAGGGGGAGGGAGAAAAGCAAAACATGTGAAAAAGTTTCAAAAGTAATCATTAATGACTTCCTGGATCCAGTAAGCAAACTGTGCTTACTAGCAATGAATAGCTTACTATGATCTGTTGACCATGCTTTGGTTTCTCAGGTGAATTTTTTTGTTTAGACATCTCCTGTTCCTTTTGTTGCATAAACTGATGTGATCATGTATGTTGTTTCAAAGCATACATGGCTCCTGAAGTGATAACTAGAGCTAAAGGCGAAGGTCATGGGCGTGCAGCTGACATCTGGAGTCTAGGCTGTGTTGTGATTGAAATGGTCACAGGGAAGGTAAGCATACTGTATGAGATTTATAGATTGAGATATAAGCAAAATGTAGGTACCAGTTATATGGCAGTTTAAAATATCCTGTTCATTTGTTTGTTAGGATATTTCTTTCATTCCTTAAATACTAAGTAGTAGTAGTAGGAGGAGGAGGAGGAGGAGGAATAATAATAATAATAATAATAATAATAATAATAATAATAATAATAATAATAATAATAATAATTTCTTCCCTGTCACTCCCCAGGGCTTAAGACAGGGTACAACATGGATTAAAATATATAACTGGCTATTAAAACATAAATTGAAACACATAAACATAGGATTAAAACAACCGTTACATGTTACAGTCATCCAGATTAAAATATACTGATTTAAAATTCATAGTTTAAAATCAGCTGGGTAGGCCGGCTGGAAGAGATAGGTCTCCAAAGAATTTTGGAATTTCTATATCCAAAGAACTGGAGTAGGGATGGCCCCCAAATATAACTAAGAAACAGTTTAAATAGTTTAAAGATGTTTTATGTAAGAACAATTAAATCCACAATCTGATTTCACAAGTCCATGTTTATTCAGCCCCAAAGACTTGGGTAAACATTCACATTTTAACTTTGGCCCAAATCAGGGCAGCATTGGAAGCCATGGGGTCTCCTAGCCTAGGATAGTCCACAGCTGCTTCCTGTGTTCCCACATAGTGTACACTTTGGAACAGTTGCACACAGAAGAAGGCGCTGTTGGTAGAACTAAAAGTTTATGCAGGCATATAAAAGGACAGGCATGTCCTCAAATCATTGAGTTTTTTGAAGAGGAATGGCATTTAAAACTTCTGGCAACTTGGCATTTTTGTTTCATTATTAAAAGTCGTGGATGAGAAAATCGGACACTTTCTGGGGCCCCATAAAGCTCTGGGGCATTTTCACAGTGCCCTCTCCTGCATTTATCACACAGAAGTGCACTTTTGATGTATATTGGCTCAATAAGCCAAAATGTGAATAACCTTTGTTAACTGGCCCCACTATCCTGTTCTTCTTTCCTTATTGGTACATTGATAATACAAGTCAGGAAATTTTCAGCTAATCTTAGGGGGGTTGCAGACTGCCAGAAATAGTGCAAATTGAGTCCACTTTTAGGGTTAGGGTTAGTGCTAGGGAATCATGGGAATTGTGTTTTTTTCTGAGACATTGAGCCTTCTCTGTCAGAGCTCTGGTGCCACAATAAACTACAGTTCCCATGATTCCCTAACCCTAACCCTAAAAGTGGACTCAATTTGCACTATTTCTAGCAGTCTGCAACCCCCCATAGTTTCCTGATGTATCTCAATCTATATGCTGTACCTGCCAAGTTTGGAGAAGTCAGGATGGTAAACCAACATCATATTGTGTTCTAAGATCCTGGCTTACTCTGAATCTATTAGTGGTATTTTTCATTGTTTTTAATGCCCGTAGTTTGGATGTTACAAGAACCCATGGCTAATAGAAGACTTTCTGGCTTCTTGCAACAGGCTTGACTAGAGAGGAAAGAGATGGCAAAGAAATAGTATATGCAGACCTAAAGACTTGTGTGCTTCCTGGCTTAATATGTTGCCCAGTTTTGAAGTTGGCCATAATAGAGCATAATCAAGATGGTTTTATATATTTGTCTTCAATGAGAATCTCTTTGCAGGGAAAACATGTACATTATTTTGTATGAATGGCTGCAGAAACATTTAGCTATCATTTCCCCCACTTCTTCAATAGGTATATGAATCAGGCACCATATATTTAATGTAGAAAATTGTGATTTATTAAGTAGCGTTCATACTTTATCAGGTATGTAATGGTATATGTTACTTAGAATGTTAAAATACCTACAGTTTGCAACAAACATTGTTTTTCTGTTGCATATAAAGGAAACATCAATCATGTTCTGAGCTGTTGGCATTCTGAAGATACGGTCATCTAAAATAATTAAATCAAAGCTGAAGCCCCACTTTATATTTAACCTACTAAACAGGCCATCTTTATATTTAGAGAAATTGGCAAGGGATAGCAGAATGTTTTATATGCTTAACAAAGTTAATACATTTAGAAAATACTCCGCAATAACTATTATATGGAAATAAGGCACATTCATTTTATTTTATTTATTAGGGACATATCTTGTTATATAACAATACCCCAATAATGTTGACTTACTAGCACCATGCTAGTTTTATAGAATTCCCTAGCTTCTAATGTACCCTATAGTTCAGATGTTTGGGACTTCAACTCCCAGAAATTCCAGCCACCTTGGCCACTAAACAGGGATTCTGGGAGTTGAAGTCCCAAACAAGACCAAAGACGGAGAACCACTGCTGTTAAATGCATTTTAAAAAGAATAAAAATAATTACCCATTGAAAATGGTTCTTTCCTTTTGAAATTGCCGTTATTTTCATTAGATATTTATTTCTTGTTTTACTCACCACTGTGGATAATGTTTATCATTTATTTACCTACATTTGTTTGTGTGTGAGAGATGTATGCAATAGAGTCATCTACACTAATTAAGTTTTTGGCTCAAGTTAAAGGGAACAGTTTATGTAATGCTCTTTGGTGTACACATGTTGACTCTTAATGTTTATTTAACAGAACAGAGACATAGCTATGCATTTTCATCTTGGTCAAAATTTTTATACAAAAGAATGTGGAATTGGCTATAAATATCTGAAGTCAGACTTAATCTTTAGGGTTCATACTGAGGAGAAATGGAGTACTAGAGCCACCACCAACCAAGTGTTAACCAGTCCATGTGGAAGCAGAGCTTTTAAAAACTGGTGCTCTTACTTTGTTACAGAGGCCCTGGCATGAATTTGAACACAACTTCCAGATTATGTATCGAGTAGGAATGGGCCACAAACCTCCCATACCAGAAAAGATAAGTCCAGAAGGGAAGGACTTCCTTTCTCATTGCTTGGAAAGCGATCCAAAGATGAGATGGACAGCTAGCCAGCTCTTCGACCATCCGTTTGTCAAGGTTGGTTAAGCTTGTGTTCTTCATGTTACTAATGATGATCAGGTTCACAGGACAAATGCATTTGGCCAGGACCTGGATAGAACAGAACAAAGTCTGTTCTTCAAGAGCTGAGAATTTCAGATCTGGTCTGCATATGCTAGTTCCACATATCTTGTTTTCAAGGACAACAGAAAATCAATTTCTGAAAAGGTACAGTCAATTTTGGATGCAATTCTGTATGAACAGGTCATTAGCCCTTCGCTGTAACTATACCTGGTAATGAAGATCTTGGTGGCCCTAGTACTTCATTGTGAGATGGAAGATGTGTAAGTTCAGTCTCCTTCCTTATCATGGAAGATTAGTAGTAAAATCCAGCCCAGGATGTTAATGGAGTAGCAGGTATTTATGTCCCACTTGTAGAACTGGCTGTAACATGCTCCCATATTTGCAGTTTTTGGCCTTGCTTCCTGTGTGGTAACAGCTGTTGATAGGATCTCAGTAAAAGACTATAAGAGGAAATCAGTCATTCAGCTAACTTCTAAAAATCAATCTTAGGCCAAGTGAGAAGATGATATTATCCATGATAATGCACTCCAGGCATAGGCTTGCAGTGTCATTGCTTATACAGCTAAAATGGTATCACGCTCACACAAGTTGGAGGTATCCACATGGAGCCCAAAAGTTTGCAGAAATACAAAAAGTCTGTAGGAGAAAAAAAAATCTCTTGACCCAAAAATGTCCAAGAAAGAATGTTGTCTGGCTGTCTGGGCAGGGGACATGTGGAACTGGAAAACTTGAGGGGATGGAATTAAGAGGCAGCAGTCCTGAGTATTAGTAAATTTTATTTTGTCCTAGTCTAAAACAACTTTCATAAATGCTTCTCAGTTTATTAGAATTGCTGGGAACTTCTGTGTTTTGTATGTGTCAATGCACAGATGCAGGAGTCACTGGGAGGTAACAGAATAGGAAGAAAGATGGCAGAAGACAGGAGTATTTCTCTTTCCTTCTTACTAAAAGTTACTTCTTGTGTTTGCAATACAGTGAGGCTGCCATATCTGCAGTGGCTTGGTTCCATGACTTCCCAGAGATACCAAAAAATATGGGTGCTCAGGTCCTCCACCATTTTATGAATGGGATCCCCTGCTTACTTCCACAGTCTGTCCAAGCAGTCCCAGGGCAGCAGCAGAGGTGGCAGCAAGCCCCAGCCACCAGGCACACACTCCTCAGGCCTGCAAGGTGGCTGGCTAACTCTCCAGGGTCAGAGGAGAGTGATCTGGGTGGGTGTGAGTCTGTACATAATATGGCATAGGGCTGTAGCGGCATCTTGCCGCAGCTGTTATCTGCCCCTTCCACTCGTGATGCTTGAGGCTGTAAAAGCTTGAGGGTGTTGTGCTGATGCTTACATGCTCCCCAGAAGTGGGGGAGCAGGAAGAATTTGAGGCTGGATCTTGTTGCTGCTGTTGCCGCCACCATCCCCTTCCCAAAGCTTCAGGCTTTTCAAGCTCTTCCCTGCCTCCAGGCCGTGTTGCTGCTGCTGTTGCTGCCACACACACTCCTTGAAGCTTGGGGCTGTGGGATGTTGTATGCATGCTTGTGCATTCCCCAGAGGCAGGGGAGAGGTATGCTCATGACTCTCTGCAGCCTGGGCTATCTCTCCCCCGCCTCCAGCGAGCACATGACCACCAAGAACTTCAGGAGGGCTTGGGGGGTAGCAGCAATAAGGGCCGATTGACAGATGAACATTGTGTATGTACGTGAGTGAGCATGCACACAACAGCCTCAAGCTTTGGGGCAGGCAGACACAGCAAGACACCACTGCTGCTATACACCATGTTACTATTATACAGCCTTGTGCCTGCCCACCTTTCTCCTCCGACCCCAAGGAGCTAGCCAGCCAGCCACCTCCACTACTGCCCTGGACTGCTTGTCACCCCAGTTGGAAGAGATCTCAGGTACTTTTAATTTTATTTATTTATTTATTTGCAGTCCACAGTGGGTTAAATCTGCAGATTCAGAGCCGGCAGATGAAGCAAGCCCATTGTAATAGTCAGCTCCACGACTTCTTCATTAAAATGTTATCATATCGTTGTATATTTGACTGAAGTGAGAGAACCAAGAGCAGACATGGAATACTGTC
Source organism: Phrynosoma platyrhinos (assembly GCA_020142125.1). Taxonomy (NCBI): domain Eukaryota; kingdom Metazoa; phylum Chordata; class Lepidosauria; order Squamata; family Phrynosomatidae; genus Phrynosoma; species Phrynosoma platyrhinos. Next base: position 319,281,304 of record CM034701.1, read on the forward strand.
TCAGACAATTAAAAGTTTTAAAAAGATGTTGTTGTTTCCTCTTGCCCCAGAAAAAATGGAATAGTCAGTCTGTATGCCTGTGAGAATATGTACAGAAATTTGTAGTGATTCTGGTCAAGCTGTGGTTTCATCCTTACGTTTGAGAGAATATTTTATATTCTCTCAAACGTAAAATTTTATAAATATTTTTATAATATTTTATAAAAACTGTAAAACTTTATAAAAATATTTTATAATATTTTATAAAAACTGTTCATTCTTAGTAAAAAATCAAGAAAGGCAAACCTATGTATTTATAATGAAAAGATGAGCTCTGTCAATATACTTGTTCTGAGCTGGGAAGGGTTAACGGTTCTTGCTTATGTGTCAGGGTTTTGAAATATATCTTCAAACTCAATGATTGTAGCATAAATCCCAATATTGTCTAACTCATAGTGTTAGTTTATAGCAGACTAATTGGTTTAAAACCCTTGCAAACCCATTCAGGACTTGGGTTCTGTCACCAGGCAATCTTAGGTAGGCAGTCCCTATAGTGCATAGACCATTTAATCCAAAGTTTTAAGTAATGTCTTCACATATATAAGGACTAGAACAATTGAAGAAATACAAATCGAGTGACTTTATTTTATCAAGATGGTAACTGCTTTTTGACTTCCTGATTTGACTTGCCGAGATCATTGCCAATGAATGAAAAGCACCCCTTCTGCCAAAAAACGGCATAGCCTTTCATAGCTTTTTTTGAACTTGTGTTCTCTGTTCTCTCCCTGTTCCTCTAATTCACCCAAGGTGTGCACAGATGAAGAATGAAGTTACACACAATATGTTGGCCTCCTGGATTCTGGTGAAATCTCTCTTAATCACTACTGTATGTAATATTTACATAAAGACTGTTGAACACAGTGTACAAACGCAAAACCTAACCATGATTGAAGACTGCACAAGTGATCCTTGTCACTTCTTCTGCTGCTCTTATATGTTTCCCTTGGCACACCTTCCTCTCGTGACAGCGCCCACGACTTTAAAGAAGCTGCATGTTTCAGTGAGAGTGCCATTACTACTGTAGAATGGACCATGACATTATTTTTGTCCCTTCTCCACTGTTTCTCATATGATTGAGAACTTGTAATGTTAATATGTAGTATTTTTTGAACTTTCTTGGTTCAAAAAAAGGAAAAAAACAACAAAGGTTAGTGTTATCAGACATTCTGGACCTTGTTTTTATCTCCTGTTTGTTGAGTGCACTGACTGTGAACTTCTACTTTTTTTGTTTTGTTTTTTTATTGGCTAGCTTCAGATTTGTTATGCAAAGGCTGATTGATGAAATTTAAAAAGCTTTTTCTCAATAAATTGTTTATTTTAGGATGCCTGTTATTCTTTATTTCATTATTGAAATTAAGCTTAATGGGGAAGTTCCAGCAGGTGCAGTTTTATACACCTTGTCTCTCTTTGCCCTCTCTCCCTCTCCTAAATGCAGTGGATCCTTGGTATCTGCTGGGGTTTGGTTCCTGAACCTACCAAGGATACCCAACTTCATGGATGCTTGTCCCATTGTGCCTCATATCAAGGTTGGCATATTTTAGTTAACACTAGAGTTGCTTCTGTCTGTGTGGATTGGAGCAGTTGAATTGAAATATCATGTGTTCCTGGTGATTTATTCTCCATTTCTCTTACTGCAGCTTCCACCTCCTTTCTAGAATTTGGGGTTCGTCTTCGTACGGTTCTTCATCCCATGTGTCATTCATTTTTTCTTCTTTTTATATAGCTCTTCTGTGTATTGCATCCATCATCTTTTTATTTCTTCTTGATCTTGTAGTATGTTCCTCTTCTTATCATAGAGCATCCTGGCCCTTGATCATTAATGTCAATAATTGATCAATCATTTAAAGGAAGACCTGTAAATATTACCATAATCCCAAGTATACCAACCACAGAGGCAGAGGAAGAAGAAATTGAGAGGTTCTATGAAGGAGTCCAGGAAGAATTTGACAACACACCAACACAAGATTTCAAGCGAATCATAGGGAGCTGGAATGGTGTGTCCCTTATATAAAATGGTAAAATCAAGGTTTGCTGTTTGGATTTTTAAAAATATATATATTTTCAAGCCATGGATGGTTGAATCCACGGATGCAAAATCTGTGGATATGGAGGGCCAACTGTATATATTTTAGTAGAAATTACAAATATACTTCCATTTTAATGTATTTTTATTTTTATATAACAAACTTACTTTTGTTAAGGCAAATTTTATAACATACAGTTGCTCATGGGAAGTAAGCACTGCTACTAAACTGTTCTAATTTGAACAATGTTGTTTCCTTATAAAATGTTAAAATATGAATATACAGGTATGTGCAAATGAAAATACACACGCTAAATAAAATATTGTTATTAATGTGCCATGTTGGGTCAGGGAGACATGATGTAGATATAAATGGGGGTCTCAAGGGTAAAAGGTTGGCATACCACTGACTGTTTGTGCCTCTGCCTCACTGGAACTAGAAGGAAATGGGAATGATAATTAGGTATGTATATAGTTTACGTTTTATGATTAAATTGTTTCCAAGGGATATGGTAGAAAGG
>CM034701.1:319309777-319322388 GCA_020142125.1 Phrynosoma platyrhinos
GCCCACTCTGGTTCTATAAAAATGGTGTGAAGAACTATATTGCAAGAAGTGATCAAGGGGGAAAATATGGCTGACATTTCCCCTCAACATTTATTCTAAATCCATTCTTCTTCAAGGCCAGAATAGCAAAGAAAATTGTATGAAGAACTCTGAACACACTGCTTTGGAAGACACCAGCTTAGAAATCTCAAGCTGAGGCTATCTGAAGGACTGTATATTCCTGTATGAGTTTGGTCCAAGCTCTAAGATCTTTGGAAGAGGAGGTTCTCTCAATCCCACCACTTTTACAGGCATACATTTGGTAGGGACATGGGAGAGGGCCTTCTCTGTGGCTACTCCTATACTCTGGAGTTCCTTTCCTAGGGAAGCTAGACTTGCTATACTTTCAGCAGCAGCTGAAGATCTTTCTACTTAAGCATGTATTTATAGACTGATTGTTTTACATGGAAACTGTGTAAAACTGGCTGCTGTTGTTGTGTGCCTTCAAGTCATTTTTGACTTATGGTGACCCTAAGGCAAACCTATCATGGGGTTTTCTTAGCAAGATCTGTTCAGAAGAGGTTTGCCATGGCCTTCCAGAGGCTGAGAGCATGTGACTTGTCCAAGGCCACCCAATGCGTTTCCCTGGCTGAGCTGGGAATCGAACCCTGGTCTCCAGAGTTGTAGTCCAACACTCAAACCACTATGTCACACTGGCTACTGTGTTGCATAATTTTATTCTATTTTTTAAAAAGCTTTAAATGGTTAATTTTACAGGCAGTTTAACATTACTTTACCCTTGATATTTTGGTACATTTTTAGCTACATGTGGTTTTATTTGTATTTCTTTTTATCTGAAAGCCACCTTGCATCCCAATCTTGGAAGAAAGGCAGGGTACAGGTAAAATGACTGACTGATTAAGTAGTACAATTCCCCTCTTTGTAGCATGATGGCTTGATATTTTCTAATGAATTTGAAGCACAATTGTCCAAACAAATGGATGGTGGAATGGCCGATCTGAAGTGTAAGTGTGTTTGGTGGGGAGGGAATTGAGTGAGGAAGGAAATGGTGGGAAATAGTGCCATACATAATGGCTAGTACACAATTCACAGCAAAGTTGTAATTGCTGGATCAGCAATAGAAGAGCCAGCAAAGGATGTGCTTTGTACTGTATAGAAGAAATCAGCAGAACCATTAAGCTCCCAGGGAGGTCTCTCCTTTCCTTTGCTCTTCTCTCCTGCTCATTATGAATGGCTGCTTTTTCAACCATTAAGGAACACAGTCTAACATAAGCATTGTAAGAGACATTGCTATTAAAAGAGACTGAAATCCATGAAAACTGCTGCAAAATAATAAACCAACCTTTTCTTGATAGAGTTTGTGAAGCCAATTAGAACATTCCTGCTCATCTTCTGGTACTTCCTCTAATGGAATTCGTCTACAGATGGTAAAGAAGAGAAGAACAAGCATAAAGAAACAGAAGGAAATGCCATTTAAACAGTAACAACTCAACAAAAATTAAAGCATTAATGGACAAATAATATGTCAAAAGGTACAGAAGGATGTATTGGCTGTTTTGAGTTTTAACATCAGCTGTTTGGCTTACAAATGCAATACATCACTCAGGAAATGAAAGAGCAAGGGGAAAATACTTGCCTGACATATAAATCTGCGTGGTATTTCTTCCCATTTAAAACTCCCAGCAAAGTTGGATTCTCATTATTCCTAAAGTTCAGCGTAGAGTCATACACAGCTGAAACTGCAAAGGAAGACATCACACCGTGATTGCTGCCACAGATAAGTTTTTATTATTACTGAGTCACCACAATTAATATTAGCTAAAGTTTACCAGCTCTCTCCAAGTTATAACTGTGGTCTTCTACAGTGAAATACATATTTGCATTTTAAAAAAAATGTTTTAGCAGTTTACAGTTTAATGTTATGAGACGGGAATAATGCATGTGAGTATGATGCTACATAGATGACTCCCCCAGAAATTAGTTCAAGTTACAAGGAGGAATCCAAATCCATAAAATACACTGCAAGTGCTATTGAGAGGATTTGTTGTTGTTGTTAACCTCAGGCAGATACACAGTGAAATCTGCCCCATCATGTGACTAAAGCCAATCAATGTCTAGGACTCCATGATGCTAGATGTGACACAAGGGTTTTCCAGAAATTTTGAAGTCATGGAGGAAAAAAAACTTTTTTTCTGTGCATTTTTAGGGGGAAATGGGAAATTTTTGGAAAAAATAGAAAAATGTGATTTTGAAAGTTTGTTACTTTGGGAACACTAGATTGTGTTATGTATAAGTTGATTTGGCATAAAATTATCTTATTTGGTATATTAAAAGTACAGTATTCAAGCTATAATTACAAATTCCTTTTACATTTAAAAATGCTTACTTTTTATTACAAATAAAGTTACAAGGTCTTGAACTGTAATGAACACTTGTACTGAATATAAGAGTGCTAACAATCCCAGGTGGCTATTGTCATAGATGGTGATATCCACTTTCTGTACATTTTCTTCTTCAAGGGAAAGTGGTCTTTGAATGGTGAAAATGGAGTTCAACCAGACAAATCCCTCAGTCAGATACTCCCTGTCATTTCTCTCCACCACATCGGGAGAACCAGAATACAGACCAACCCTTGCTGGAAGGAGGAATTCACAGAAAATCAGCAGCCTTTCTGCTACCAGTATAGCATGATGGATAGCCATGTTTTCTAGTTTCTGGTTGCCAGGCCAGAAAGCAGAGAGGTGCATTAGGCATGACAACCAAACATTAGTGAACAGAGCAGAAGATAGATAACCAGCTTCCATTTCTTCAACTAAAAGTTTGGGATAATTTTAGATTTCAATTGTTATTTGACATTTTACTAATAATGGAAACTTAAAAACAAAACATAAATACAAAAAGATGAAATATTTGAATAATTTTCTGACAGTACAACTCATTTTCAATGCATAACAATATCAATGGGTCCAAAAAAGAAATGGAAGAGAAATGTGTAGCAGTTCCATTTGGCAGAAGAGTTGGAGCAGAACAGGCGTTCAAAAACTCCCTATTTCCAGCATTAAATTATATAAGCAGCAATTATTTGTTGGTGAGATATATTTTGTGGCTCTGGATCTTGCTTATATTGTTTTACATGTATTGCTATGAAACTGCATAACTGATGCTGGAAAGACTGATTTGGGATAGATCAGACTAAACTAGCTGCTGGCTTTCATCTGCCAGTGATTAATCAAGTCATGAACAGGCAGAACAGGAAGTAAAACTTTTCTCTTTTCCACTTACATTACCAGGCATGTGAGTATGAGTATATGAGAGAGAGAGAATCCGGAACTGTGCTACTCCACTTGAAAAGGAGGCAGAGTAGGGGGACACTGAGCAAAATTTTGATTTACGGCTTCTCTTACCAATGGATTTTTTTTAATAGAGAAAAAAACTTTTAAAGTATCTCAGTTACTTTGCCAATTGAAAGGAGATCAAGTTGAAATTTCCGCCCCTTTTGCTTCTCATCTGATCACTAGGTACCTAAGCCACACCCAAAGCATGCCAACTGACCACCCAAAATTGGCCAATAAAGTAGAATTGAATGATCACACTGGAAATGTAGCAGAAAAGTAGCAGGAAAGGAGGTACATAATTAGTGGATTTTTTTGTTAAGAAAAAAAGAAACACTTTTCAAACAGTATCCCACCAGGAGAATAACAGAAGAGGAAAATAGCATGTGATAAGCTTCAACTAAAGTGATGTAATTGCAATTTGCCTGCCTAGTGCAATAGAGCCCCAAGTCAAAAGTCTGAATAAATGAAGAAAAAAGACAGCAGCTTCAGAATATCAGTAGATCTAAAATGCTGTAAATAAAATAAAAATGAAATAAAGAGGCCTCTAGAGGTTATGCTTTTAGTTTCTGGAAGTGATGGGCAATCACAGTAGCAGTGGCCTGCAAAGCTGAAATGCAAGGTGAACCTGAATTAGAGATCATAGGAATGCTCAGAGAGCTTTATATACCAGTTAAAACAGTCCTCCTACAGGGAAGAAGAGTGGTGCTTGCACAGCTGTCAATAACCAAGACCAACAAGGCCAAGTCAATTCACAATTGGGCTTGTTGGTTTTCTTCAGTTCTGCTACCAATTTTTAAAGGGCTGCTTGTCATCAACAATTGATCTTTCCCTGCCGACTTGAAAAATTTGCTGGATTGTTTTTCTATTAACATTTTCATCCAGGGTGGAAATTGCTGACATTTTCTCACTGGGAAGAGTGAAAAACATAAATAAAGCCTTTTACCTTTCACCACAACTAATATTATTCAATTCTAAATATACAGTTTTAAAAAATACATATATAACATCCCTCCCCTTGCATGACACAGCAGAGCAAAAGTGTGCTTGTTTGTATGTAAGTCACAATATGATTCCTGGCATGTCCTTGAACAAAGTACTATTTGGTGTGTGTGTGTGTATGTTAAGAGCCATCAGATTATAAAGATGAAACTGTCTCAGACTATAAGCACAATTCATTCCCTTCCTAAACCAATAACACAAAAAGTGACTTCAGAAAAAACAGAAGTAGCAGGGAGAGGAAAGATGAGATATGGTGGTGATAATACTGTACCTGTTAAAGTGAGAAACTGAAGACAAACAACACTCTGATGGAAGACTGGCAACAGATTTAGAAACAGACAATGACATGAAAAGAGCAGGTACACAAAGCAATCTGTTTGTCCAATTGGGGCTGGGGTGGATGGGTTAAATACACTGTACTTATTTAAGTGCCACATTCAGTATCCAAAACTCTTGTTATATAACCTAGTAGTGGAAAATATCTAACAAAAGACACCGACTGCACAGAATCATTGGATGTCATAATTGAAAGGAAAAGGAGGAAAACTTCACCAGATGTTCGAGTATAAAAATGAGGACAGGCCTTGAGTTACCTTTGAAGGAGGTCTACATCGTCATGTTTGAACGGAAATGAAATCTGAATTCTTACATCCTCACCCCCAGAGAATAAAATAGTGTAGGTCAGGAAATTACAGGCAATGTTACTGCTTACACTTGTGTATAAATCTAATACATGCTCCATTTCCTCTGGACATCTAATTAGACTGCTGAAATAGCACATTCAACAATAAGTAAGAACAGTTACCCTCATATAATATGTTAAAGTCTAACATATAGCAAAGGGATTGAAAAATTAAAACTTTTAGCATTTCTTTGGGCCTGCAAACCTGTGAAAAATTAGAGTAAATTAGCTACCTATGGAAGTGTCCAATTTTAACAGAATTCAAGCTCAGAAGAGAACACAATTATATGGGATATCATAGTAAATTTACATTTCAGGCCCTTGGAGTAATTATGCCTTTAACAACAGAAAAATATTTTGAGTGACAGATGACATGGAATGACATATATTCCATGGGACAACCACAGACTGCTGAGTCAGGAGCACATGGCATGAGGCAAAGTTGCTGCAAAGTTGCATCATGCAATGTGGCACAAAGCAATGACTCAGAGCCAACTTTCTATGTAAGTAGACCAAGAGATTGGTCACGTGGTTAGTTAGGTTTGTTTGGAGAGTTGGAGAGTTGTTTGGACCAGATGTCGGAGTAGCTGGTTGGAAAGCGATGGAGAGGAGTGTGTATATACATTGTATTATATTGTACACATTGCAACTGAAGATAAAGCCTCCAGAAGTTTGGATGAATCAACCACATTTGTGAATGTTTCTTTTGAGTGTAAAAAGTGGTCAGTGCATTGCCAAAACCAATAGCTGGGTTTTTTGTTTTTGAACTCTGCTATGATATTGTTTCAGCTGCATCAGGGTAGACCTGTCCCCAGACTGCATTAGTATTTGTTTTTCCCCTCGCCAACACACTCTGTGAAAATTGTCAGCAACATAAAATGTTGGGTATTTCTGCTGCTTACAATGCATACATGTACACATGCACAGATCCACTATTTCTTTGTATACAGTGGTCTCTTCCAACTCTATGATTCTATAAAATAAGCTTAAACATTTGCCAATACTCAACTTAAGCTGCTGGGTGTCTCACAACAAACCAGAACATAAAAAGGAAGGCTGTTTTAAAATGAACCAAGTGAAATTCACAAATATGCCTAATTAAAATGCTATAATGTAATCAGAAATCTCAGATGTATTAATACTAGTTGAGCAATTTTATTTTTCATTTATTTACTTGATGCATTTCCCACTTGCTGATTTTTTTAAAGACAGCTTATATTACATTGTAAATACAACCTCTCACATAAACCCAGAACAGCAGATAGAACAAACATGTTAACATTCACAGCAGCTGCTGCCATCAAAACTCACTCTAAAATTAGTACCAATTTTAAAAATGCACCATTATGCATTGAAACCTTTATTAAAGCATTTTGGACTTGGGCAGCTGGGGATCTCATAGGAAGGGTTCATAACAACCTCCCAGAATGTAGAAAGGATCTCAAGGCATGGACAGGTCTGTTATGTCCTTTAAGTAGATAAAATAGACGATTAATACCATAAGCTCAAACAAAGTTAATAGCCTGTTTCAGATGTGATGACCAAACCATGGTTTGATCATCACATGTATCTCATAGACCAACTACTCCCCTGCTGTCTAAGCATGCCATCCTCCAGTTCTTGGTTGGCTCAAATCATCACTTGCTTGTCATATCCAGCAAACTACAGTGAATGCTAATTAGGAAGGCCTCCAAACCATGGTTAATTAAAGGCAATTTCAAAACATGGCTTCAGCACATGAATTGAAACAATTACTATTTAGTTCTTACTAAACACAATTTGCTCACTTCAGAAACTATTGGGTAAGCAAGCAGTAAAGAGAGAACACAATCTGGATAAGAGAAGGGAGCCCAGAGGGTATTCATACTTGCCAAACCATAGTTTGGCCATAAACATGGATCAGAGTGAGACACAGCAATATTATTATGCTCCCCCCCCCATATATACATTTATTTTATTATTATAAAAGAAAATTTAGTTTAAATTAAATATTATATTAAAAATAGTTAAAATATTTTAAATATATTAAAATACTATTTTGTGAGCTTCATTCAAAGACGCTTATTTTTCATACCTAAAATAGCTACCTGAGGACATGGCAGCACAGAATCTAACACTGAGGAAGAAAAATATTCTTTATTTTCACAAGAAGTTGGTTTTTTAGCTAAATCTGACACTAAGCAAAGGACTTTAATATGGACAACCTCTGTCTTCCAGTTGTGGCAGCCAACTCCCAAGATTCTTTTTGGAAGCAAATAAAAATTATGGACAGAAAAATCAAATATGAAACTAAAATAATGTGTGCTCACATCTCATGGTTTTATTCATCATGACTGCAAATGTCACCCAGAGACATCTTTCACAATAAAGGACTGTCTATTACAGATAAGCATTTTAATTGAATGCATGCAGTGTCTCATGAATGGAAGTTTGCCCAAGTTAAAGAAATCATTGCTGCTGTTACTATTTTATGCAGCAGTTCATAGCAGTTTACAAAAAGTATGTAAATGACAAAAGGTTAGGTCCTTGCCACAAAAAGTTTACATTCTAAACTGACAATGGTACAACAAAAGAAAAGGAGAATAAGGGTAACAGGAGTAAACATGAGCAAATCTGCTACAGTTGGCTATGAGTTCCAAAGGGACAAGCCAAACAATCCTGTTTGTGAAAACAGATGGGAGAGTTTTGAACAATCACATCACTGTTCAACGAGTTATTAAAAAGACTTTAGAACAAACCAGGATATTAGACCATCTTGAAACTATGGTTTAATTTTCTGGCTTGTTCTCAAACTGTTAATCACAGTTTTTTGGTTTGGCTCAAATGGAAAAATACATAAGAGACTTCCTAGATTGCTTGATTCTGTTCCACAGGAAAGAGAAAAGTGTATATGAATGCATCTAGGACATGTGGAAATCAGGATTTGAATCCCAGCTCGGCTATGGAAGCCCACTGGGTGCTCTTGGGCAAGTCACACTCTCTCAACCTCAGAGGATGGCAATGACAAACCTCCTCTGAAGAAATTTGCCAAGAAAACCCTATATTAGGATCACCATAAGTGGGAAACGACTTGAAAGCATGCAACAATAATAGAGCTATTTTAAAAGGTTTATAGAAAAGCTGGCTAATTTAGGGGCTGATGTAAACCAATTTCAATTTGTTCCTCAATTTCAATTCTATTTAATTGTGGAATATAGCAACCTGTGCAAAGAGATTTGAAATGTCTTATAATTTGCTCTATGTGCCATTCCTTACCTACATTTCTCAAACACTGGACAGTGACAGCAAATCCCTTTGTCCGTGGCAGGAGATGATACTTGAGCTTGGGGAGGCCTTTGGCTTCAGCCACCTGCATGCTGATTTCATGTTTTTGCTCTGTGAATCTTGTGCCTTCACAGTGAATCAGAAACTGAAAAAAGGGAGGGAAAAGGAATATGCAGCTTGATAAGGAAGATAAATGAGCAATACTGCCAACAACAAAATAAATGAATAACTGAAACCAATTCTTTGTTTTAATGTATCCTGCTGGGCAGTTTACCCAGAAGAAATTATCATTGTAGATTCACATGCATTCATGCAGAACTGCAGATAAATCATAAAAGTGTGCCTGTCTAGTAAGGAATAATGAGCATTAAGCCACAGAAGGCCTAACTGCTAAAAATGAGGAATGCCAGCTGCAAAAAGCGTAATACAGTTCTGCAGCAGATGCAGGCTCATGGCTCAAGGGGTCGCCATGCAATAAGGACTAGCACAGTCATGTATTTGTGCCCTATTAACACCTGAACAATCTTTCCAACTAGTTGCCCATCTTTCTTGTCTGGCTCAAGAGAACAGCTACTTGTAATAGAATGGTTGTGTTATTTTTAGAGCACAAAAGTAGTACCACTACCACCACCATCTCTTTAACATGGACTTTTCAATGGCTTTTAGAGGGCTTAATGCTATATTCAGGTTTTAACATGATTTTACTGGATGTTTTGTTAACTACGGTGAGTTGCTTTCCTTCTACTTTCATTTCTGCAGTGGACAAGAAGACAAGCAGTTGGGGAAAGATTCAACTTCTCCTCTGCAGGAAAGGGTCTGAGAAACAAAGGATGAGAAGTGAAGTAAAGTGAAGACATAAAGTGTTACACAACTTATTTTGTTTGCTGACATGTTAGCAGATCTTTGGGCTTTTTCCTAGTGTCTAAAATGCCAAACATTCTGAATAATTCATTCCACCTTAATTATGAGATAATAAATCATTTCCCCTCTTAATCATGCCCTTTGCATGGCAGTTTAACAAGAACATGAAACAGAAAGCACTAGCTTCTCTTAATGAATCTTGACATATATAGAATATAACATGTTCCACATTCAGAGACTTCTACATTTTTTATTTCCTCTAAGTAGACACCTGCACTTTTACTCAATATATTTATGCAAATATTTTTTATGGTTTCTTTGCAGGAATATAGACAGTATCCATATGTTTTCTTGTCCTCAACATGAAAAGGTTTCTCATCACATCAAGATCGTGTCAATAAGATTTTGCAAACCTTGCCACAAGATTTTTAATTGTTGCACAAGATTAAAACTAACAGCACTTTCTGCTGTTCTTGTTTTTTTGTATCTGCAAACACCCCCCCAAAAAAACTCACCATATATAAAAATTTGTGATGTTTTTGCAGAAAGTCCTGAAGTGTAAAATATCATTTTAAAAGGCACAAAATCTACTTGCCCAGTGGGGAACCAATTCTTTGAAATGTTTTCATTCACATAGACTTTCATGAGACTGAAAAAAGTAAAGATTTACATCCCGTGCCTCCTGAAAATTAAATAGTGATTAATAACGAATTCTGCCAATATTTACCCAGAAGTTTTCAGGATAGTCTCGGAGATTAAGCAGGCCTTGCATCACAGTCTTTCGATCCTCCTCCCATTTGCGCTTACAAAAAACCATTTCAAGAAAATACCACATCCACCCAATGATAGGCATATATGAAAGTTCTTTCTTTGCAAGTACTTTCGAACTCTGCAAAACAAAAGAGCATATGGGAAAGGATTGATGAGTCATACAGAAAAGTAAATACTTCTAAGGGTACAGTAAAGGAAAGGCAACTAAAATTAATAAGACACCTGCATTTTGGTTCAATATGGACAGGATGCCACTAGCTTCTGGAGAAACAATTCCAGAGTAGGAATTGAATGACCACAGTAAATGTAATCAGGTTTAAGGCAGAGTGGTCAACTGTGCAGTGGCCAGGGAAGGATTTTGCTCAGCTTCCATCAGCTGTATCACGTCCACAGCAAGCCCCAATGCCTCTCTTTTCCTCTGAAATAGCACAGGGTTCTGGGGTATTTGTGAGTATGAGGTGAAAGCATTTTTGTGCATTTTCATGCATGGGACAAGGGCTGGTCTGAAAACTGAACAGGTTTTTAAATGGGGTGGTGGTCTCCAGGAACCACACAAGAGCAACATGGAGGCCACAGATCACTTTTGGCGCACCCCTGGTTTAAGGTCTGGTTTCAGGGATCATCAGGTGCCATACACTAAGCCAGCAGCCCCAGAAAACTCTCTTCATCTCACAAAATGTGCAATATCAACAGTGGGTTTCAGAAGAGACAATTATTTTATTTTATTTTATTTTATTTTGCTAGAAAAAAAGTGGTCCAGGGATTCTGGAGGCATCAAGGGCCACAAAAACAGAGCACTTGCTAATTTCTCTATCTCTGCTCAACAGTATATGCAATCTCTCGATAGAGAGACAATTTTTTTAAATAGTTCATTGTGTCAGACTGGATTGCTTTTAGAGTTCTGTTTGCCTCATTTAAACTCTTGATTCTGTAATAAATGTGCATTACCTAGAACAGTCAGTGAACTTGTTTTAAAAAGGCAGTTATATGCTCCCCATAACTGGCCCCAGTCAGCATTCTGGACTCACTTAAGTTTCCTAACAGTTTCCAAAGCCAGCCCCACATACAGTGTGTTACAGTAGTACAAACAGGATGTAATCAAGGTGCGTGTCACCATAGCCAAATCTGACAACTCAAGGAACGGGCACAGCTGGTGCACTACTTTTAACTATGCAAATACACTTCTGGCCACTGTTGAAACCTAGGCATCCAGATTCAGAGTTGAGTCCAGGAGCACACTCAAGCTGCAAATCTGAGATTTCAGAGGAAGTGCAATCCCATCCAGCACAGGCAAAGTCCCTATTCCCTGATGTGCCTGTTGACTGACCAGGGGCATCTCTGTCTTGTCTGGATTAAGTTTCAATTTGTTTGCCCTCATGTAGTCCACTGCTGACAACAGTCATTAGTTCAGTACTGAGACAGTTTCCTTGGAATCAGATGAAAAAGAGAGGTTGATCTGATCTCCAGATGATCTCTTTCAGTGGTTTCATATAAATGTTAAATAATATGGGGGACCAAACAGAACTCTGAGGGACCCTAAAGCCAAAGGCCAGAGCATTGAACAAGAGTCTCCCAGCACCACCTTCTGAGTTCATCCCTCTGAAAAAACAGAACCACTGTGTAACAGTGTCCCCACATCCCCAAGTGGTGGCCCAGAAGCATACCAAGGTCAATGGTATTCAAAGCAGCTGAGAGGTCCAGCAGAACCAACCGTGACACACTCCCCCAGTTCTCTGCACAAAGGCGACCAAAGCTGTCTACCCCATAACCAAGCCTGAAACTAGATTGTAATGGATCTAGATAATCCATCTCATTCAGAAACCCATGAAGCTGGGAGGCCACCACACACTCCAGGACCTTACCAAAAATTATTATTAGAGATTGGCTAAGCGAAGATTGAAGAGGGCATAAAAACAGAAGCCTTCTGAGCAACAAAGCACTGGATTTTATTCTTGGCAAACTGGTCCACCTTGGCTGCTAGGCAATTGCTGATAACCCGACCTCTTATATGTGATAAGATGAAGCTTTCTTGATGAAGCTTGTTATCTAATACCCAAGAGAATGTCTGTGTAGAGATAAGGTTAAACAGACATGCTAGGAGAGGGAGTGTAACATTTTAGTAGCTAATTCTGAGAGGTGTACATTTGCTATAAAAACGTTGCCTAGACTTTCAAGGTCTATGTAAGCTGTGCTGCTGAGAAAAACATATTTATCTGTGATATCTTTGTTACCAAAATAAAATATTAGTATAAAGGTGCAACTTGTTCTCCTGTTAATTTCCTGATAGACCAAGGCTTAAAATACTTAAGGGGGATACTGATGTTGATCTAATTATTGGATAGGTTTGGGCTTAGCAACCTTGGGAGCCTAGGTGACCAACACAGCAACTCTGAGAAAATCCACACAGAGCCAAACCAACAGGTATAAGGCAAAGAACCTTCAATCTTCATATCTCTATCTATATCTATATCTATATCGGGATGGACAACACCTGCGACATCACACTTCTAGTAAAGCTAGTTTGCAATTACTTCATTTGGTACATTAGCTTAGCTTAGCTTAGCTTAGCTTGTGCTGCCAAATATGTCCTCTGTGCTCAATGCTGCTTATTACATTTACTCAAATAAAGCTTTAAAATTCATGATCTTAACTTCTTGATATTCACACTTCCCATGTCCATATAGAAGTCAACTGAAGGA
>CM034701.1:319326542-319341836 GCA_020142125.1 Phrynosoma platyrhinos
GCACAGGTAATTGCTAAAAACAAAACAAAACACCCAACCTATTTGGCCTATATCAGATCTGGGGTGGAGGAACAAACATAAATTACGATAGCAAACTGTGCCTCCCCCAAGTTTCTAGTGATGCAATTTGCCATTATGCACCCTTTTTAAAGGCTGTATAGCTGTCAAGGAGTTGGAGGGAGGAGGCTTGGGACAGCACTGGCAGCTCTAAGGGACTGCATGTTGTGCACAGGTCACCTTTGTCCAATCCTTGTTTAGCTTGATGTTCAGGGTCATTGTCATTAATGCAAAGAGCAAAAGATTATGTTCACATATTCTACCATTGAACTAAATAAAGTTCTTGTTGTTAACTGTCCTCAAGTTGACCTGACTCATGGAAATCCATGGATGAGTCACCTCCAAGTCCCCCTATCCTCCACTGATCTGCTTAGGTCTGGTAAATTCAGAAAAAAATACTCAAATTTATCTTCACATCTTGGCTTATGTAATGTATATGCCTCTCTTTCCCCCTTTTTTGATGACCCAAACAATGTGCCATATAACAAAATAACTGGTTTTGCAAGAATTTCACCTTAGCTTTTGTTTCCTTTAAAATATGAACTAGTCAATATGAACTAATCAATGAGCTAGTTGTAAGAGCCCTGGTGGTGCAGTGGTTAAATGCCAGTATTGCAGCCACTCACAGTCATAAGGTTGTGAGTTCGATCTTGCAGGGCTCCAGGGTTGATTCAGCCTTGCATCCTTTCAAGGTTGCTAAAATGAGTAGCCAGCTTGTTGGGGGCAATTAACTTACACATTGTAAACCAGTTAGGGGGTGCTTAAGTGCACTGATAAGGGGTATAGAAATGTACTTGCTATTGCTGTTGCTAATATATTTTATTCAAAGTTTCTATAAACTAAATATCAAAACTGTCACCCTGGGGAAAGCACTTTGAAATCTTTTGTTAATCTTATCACTTGCATTGACTCCAGTGCTACTGCCATCTGCACTACTCTGTGAATGCAGTTTGAGGCCTATTCCTGACATGTGAAGCTACCTAAAACTGGCCCAGAGAGCTGGGAAGTGGGTAGAACTACTTGCAGTTGCCATAGCTCTCTAGTGCCTGAGCAGAGTATTATGGTAGCTACACAAGCAGCTTTTTGTCAGCCTCAGGAGGGAAATGTGAAGTCGGCAACATCACACTTGTTTGTGGATAGTTGTCCTTTCACATAGATGAGCAGCAAAGCAAATTGTTTTTTTAAAAAATTATCTTTATTGAGTTTAAAATACATACATACATACATACATACATCAAACAAACATTTGACAACGCATCCCAGACAAACCCACCCACCCCACCAGACAATACATTTAATAACTTACTTTAACATAAAAAAAGACTTCCTGTCCTCTAAGTTTTGGTGTATTTTGTACCATATTCTTTTTCCTTTTACTAAAGCAGGGGTAGGCAACCTAAGGCCCGGGGGCCAGATGCAGCCCCCGAGGCCTTTGGACCGGCCCCATGCCAGTCCTGCCACCGCCGCTGCCGCCCCCCACCATGATGATATTGATTATTGTTGTTATTACTTGTCCCTTGGGTTTTCTTGGCAAAATCTCCACAGGGGTTTTGCCATGGCTTTTCTGGGGCTGAGAGAGTGGGCATGCATATTTTTTAAATTTTTTAATTTTTTTTTTAATTTTTAAATGTTTTATTTATTTATTTATTTATTTATTTATGGTGCTTCAGCCCCCCAATTGTCTGAGGGACAGCAACCCGGCCCCTGGCTCAAAAAGGTTGCCTACCCCTGTACTAAAGGTTTGTGATAATTATTAAACTTCTACTGGTGCTCCTATCTCACCTCTTTTTTCTGTGTTGGCTGAAATAAAAATATTTACATAAACTTTTTCTATCAGATTGTGTTCAGTGATGAGATCGATTATTAGATAATTTTCTTAACTATTTGATTTCACATTAATTTCCAATGGTTAAATATTTTGTTTTAGTATGCTGTTCCCAATAGGTATTCAAGAATTCTGTAACTGGTAATCAATTTTTATCAAATTTTTCTGTTGAACCATGTCTTATCAGATGTATGTGTTTCCATATCCATTCTATCATTTCCGGGGACTCTGTTTCTTTCCATTTTCTCACATAAACTATTCTTGCCATGATGATCATGTGGAATAAAATCCTTCCATATTGCTTCTCTAACTCTGAATCTAATATACTTGAAAGAACGTTGTTAGGTCTCTTTGAGATTTTGATTTTAAAGATTTTTGAGAACAGTCTATGGATTAAGGTCCATTAATATTTAGCACTTGTTCAAGACCACCATATATGCATCATGGTACCTTTTTCTCTCACACATTTCCAGCAAATATTGTTACAGTTCACTCTGATGCTATTCCTACTTTCCCCTCATCATCCTCTTCTCCTATATTCAATTTCTTTTCTTTTGGACCTTGACGTATTTATTTGTTTAACTCTGTCTCATAAGTCTGTAAAAACCGATGTGTTTTTTGGACTTAGGGCCTTTGCATACTGCCAGAAATAGTGCAAATTGAGTCCACTTTAACTGCCCTGACTCAGTGCTAGGGAATCATGGGAACTCTATTTTATTGTGGCACCAGAGCTCTCTGACAGAGAAGGCTCAATGTCCCAGAAAAAAAAATACAATTCCCATGATTCCCTAGCACTGAGCCAGGGCAGTTAAAGTGGACTCAATTTGCACTATTTCTAGCAGTCTGCAAAGACCCTGAGTTAATTTGTTTTCTTTTTTGTGTAAACTTAAACGATTAACCTTCCTGAATTTCCCATTTATATACCATCCCATTTTTATTCAACACCTTAGTCAGAAAAAAGCATTCTTTCTTTTTTTAAAAAAGCACTTTATCCGAAATGTCTTTAAATAGCAAAATGTCATTGTCCTCTATTTTTAGTCTAGTATGAAAATGCTGTTGCAGGATTGCTTCTTTGATCTGAGTCCTCACAAAATAAATTACAATGTGCTTTGGCAATTTCTTTTTGTTTCACTATCCAAGAATTAATCCTGAACATTTTATCAATCTCTGTATTAAATTTCACTGGTTCTGTTCCCATGAATTCTGCTAGTGTAGGAATAATTCTTTTATATAGAACTTCATCTTTCTGTTCTGGTGGGCCTCTGATCTTTAAGCATCTTTCTCTATTTTTTTTGTTCCAATTTGGTTCTTTCTTCTGCTTCCACTATTTGGGTGGAAGTTAGTTTTCTAACCTTTTCTTCTAATTTTTTATTCTCTTCTAGGTAATTTATTCTTTCTTTTTCCTGGGTTAATTTCGTTGTCATTATAGCTATTAATTGTTTAATTGCCTTCATCTTTGTCTTTAGGTCTTGTCTAATTTCTCCTCTAATTTGTTTTAGTTCCTATTTCCTTTCTAACTTATCTTGTTTTAATTCCTGCCTGATTTTTAAATTTTCTCTAATACAGTAGCCCATCCAAATCTGTGGAAGATCCATTCTGGCCACCACCACCCAGCGAAAATTGCAGCTCGCAAATATTCGAACTCCATTGAAATTAATGGCACTCACCCCCCATTTTGTCCCCCTCCATTAGCCGCCTGTGAACGGGCAAGGGACGTGGACTCAAAGCCCATGGAAATGGAGGGGTCTGACATTTTGGATGAATCTAAACATGGTCTCCTCATAGTGTGATATGAAGCGGTATATAAATGAAGCTGCTTTTGCTTTGCTGTTGTTAGCTTTTTGCAGTTTGTTTCCTAGTGATAACAGCCATTTTTTAATGATGATTTTTGATAAACTTTACTGAATTGTCTTTACCAAAAAATAATGGTTTCTTAAACTATTTACACTTTGTATGTACCTTCTTACTTAACTACAAAACAATCAACTGTACAAACCATTAATTAATTAATCAATCAGATAATTTGTTAATTTACCAATTAATCAATTAACTACTCAAACCATCAATCAGTCAAGGAGTTGATTATTAAACAATATTGAATTCTAAGTCTATACCCAATCAGACAATCAATTTGTTAGTTAATTAGTGGATTAGCCAAACAATCCAATAGGCAGTTGATCATTAACCAGTAATAATTTTCAATTCTATCCACAATTAATTAATTATCCAATTTATCCAAGTCATGAATAAAGTAGTTGATCCTTAAACAATAATGATTTCTAGTTCTGTACTCACTCAAGTTGATAGTTTAATTAATCTATCTCTAATATAGTTCAATTATTTTCTCAAACAACCAATTGCTTTCATTGAACATCAGAAAAATAAATGCATCTATAAAGAGCCTACAATTAAGCTTTCAGTTAATCAAGTAATTAAACAGTCAATTAATCAATCCACAAGTCAGATTTCACATATTTCAGTTCCAAAAGAGGAAAGAATAGTTTTTAAATTTTCCACATTTTCATCCAGAAGGTGTTTCTCTTCTAATTTATATGAATCCAACCATTTGTCCAATCAAGATCCTATTATGACCCACAAACTATCACTGAGTAACTCACAGTTCTTGGCTAATATTTTCTTCTCTCCCATAACAGTACTTCTTTGTTCAGATTACCTTCTGCGATGTTCCATTTAGCTTTAAAGTCTATCCCTTGTTTAGATCACTCCATTCTCTCTTTTAGCCATTCTTTCTCATGCATCTGTACTTATCTGCCTGTCTTTTATACAGTGAATGTTGACCAATAGAGGGTTCAGACTTCTGGGTTTGTTTGAGCTTGTCTATCCCAACAACTCTATGTCGGCCTCCCGTGGTTGCTTCCCATTTTCTTTTTTCCGCTTTCTGTCTCTGGCTCCTCCTGTTCAGTTAATTCTTGCTCTCCTAGTTCTTCTCATGAGTAAAAATTTGGAGCCAAGATCTAGACTGTGATAGGCAGGGCGAGCCGGTTTCCAAAGACAGATGCATCTGATTACAGTAACTAATGACCTCCTGTCTCCAGACACTAGGTCTTGACCATGCCTTTTTTAAAAAAACAAAAACAAAAAACCAATGGGATATTTTAAACTCTTTGAAAACAGCTGGATCTCTCACTTTACTAGTCCCAAGGCACCCAAACAAGATGTTTGTTATTTTTGTTTTTCCAAACCTGATCAACTTCTTTACTGCCTTAATATCAGTCAGGCAAATGTTCTTTTTGCCTTAATATCAATAATTAACAATCCCTCTTTAATTCTCCTTAAGCTTGCACCAGGTGTGATGGCTTCAGCCTTTAGCTGCCCAGGGTAGCTTTGTTGTTAAAAGTCTGTTACACCGTAACTTAGAGGCTTAGATGATGCTGTGTAAATACTAAAACATTTTTTTAAAAAAATGTTGGTGGCTACCTATTTTCCGTCATCCAACAGTATCTTCAACATGGATATGGTCTGATCCTTAATCCCCTCTGCTCCTCTGAGAATGGCCTCAGGTTGAAAGGAGAAGCCGAAACTGCCAGAGCAGAAATTTGGATTTTGTGGAACCCCTCTGACACCTCTATGCCAAGGATGATTTTGGCTACTAGAAATAGGCCCCAAAAGCCTTATTTCTATGTTTAGCAGGTATATCTCAACAGAGCTGCTGAGAACACATCCAGCCAGTACTGAGACCCAACCTTTCACACAAATGAGCAGCAAAGCAAATTGTATAGTGAGCATTAAGAACTTTCTAATTCTGAAAAGCAAAGACTAGTTCATTTATTATTTACACATACATGCACACACAGACACACACCATATATGCTCTGTATAAGCTGACTTCATGTATAAGTCAAGAGCAGATTTGGGGGCCAAAATGATGGCTTTTGATATGGCCCATGGATAAGTCAAGGATAAAACTTAGGAGCATGTAACTAACGATGTAAAGAAGGAAACAAAGGAAACTAATGCAAAAGAGCTTACAAAATTCCAGCAGGCATAACTGTTTGTACTCACCCTAAAGGTTGGATGGATGATTAGGGAACTCCAGTAAATGGGGGAGGCGACCAGGTGTGGGCAAGGCTAAGAAAATGTGCATATGCCAAAAAAGATGTAAAAGCAAAGCAAATAGCGACTACATTAGCAGTGATTACGGCAGGTAACCTTAATGTGATAACTTTACCTGATTTTAACCCAGAAAAGCTGACTAACATACACAAATGTCTTATTCAAATCCTTCAAAGCTCAATTTCTTATCGCTGGAATATTATCACTGGTCCCTTTCTCTGACCAAGATGGCAAAAGGTGACATCTTAGTCCATTCTTGGAGAGCAACCCCGTCTATTCTCTTGGTGCCCCTTTCAGGGGAAGCACCAAACAGCCACCGTAATTTTCCTGCCCAAGAATTCAAAAGGGCTAGAAGTAGTGCCACAGCAGACAGAGTACAGAGAGCCAGTGTTTCTTTTAACTTCTCCCAGGATATATTTTAGCCATTCTACTCAGAGAAGGGCATGGTTCCTTTAAAAAAAAAGAGTTAAGGTGCAGTACTTACATTGACCCGTGGATAGTTTCTTGGATCGACTTTTGCCTAAAATTTATAGACTTATACATGAGTATATACAGCATATATCTTTTTTTCAATTTATCATCCTTATGAAGAGTTTTCAATGCATCATTTCTTTTATTAAAATTTTTGTACAACTATTTTGATTTAATAATTATCATTTGAAACCATCTGGTCACTAACAAATGAAAAGAGCAGCAGGATCTTAACAAGGAACACTCATGTCAGTTAAATAAATAACTTTTTTCAGTTTTAAATGTGAGCACAAAAGCAAGCCATGTTTAGGCCTCATACCATTTCATAGAAAAGGACATTCCACAGCCTGGTACAAGCAGTCAGAAAGGCCTAATTATACATCTCTACCTGCTGAACTTTGGCCAGCAGGAGGACAATCAACAAGGCTTCAGGCCCTGAATAACCAGTCCACACAGAAAACATGCATCTGGAGTGATGTGTCCCCAAAATGCATTCTCAACAAAACCAGCCCTATCATTAGACACAGCTAAGCTAACAGTCTCAAGCAGCAGATTTGTGGGTATCACAAAGGAGCAATGAATTATTTATTTAGACTGTTAGAGATAGGGAGGGACACTCCGCTGCTTGTGTAAGGTACTATGCACCCTGATATATGTGTATTGTATGTGCATGTGTGGGGAGAATTAATGCCATCCGCCAGTCTGCCTCAGGAAGCAAAATAGATCAGGCCTCTGATATCACTCTGTGCATTGTGCTCTAATCCAATCATCACTATTATGAATACCAGCAATACACATTCACAGCTTATTAAGAATTTGATAAATACCTTATTTTCTGGTGTATAAGACTACTTTTTAACCTGCAAAATCTGGGGTTAAAGTGGGGGGGGTCGTCTTATATGCCGGGTATAAGGAGGTTCATGATAGGTTTGCCTTAGTGTCATCATCAGTTGGAAATGACTTGAAGGTGCACAGCAACAACAACAGTTTTGGAAGTCATACTCTTCCCAAACTCTATATTTTAACTGGAAAAGTGGGGGGGGGTCGTCTTATACACCCAGTCGTCTTATATGCCGGAAAATACGGTACTTGTTTTGCTGCTTACTCAGTACTATTGAAACAGGTTAATAGGAAGCACCTAACAGGTCACAATTTGCAACCATCAGGGGTGCTTGACAGACCATGAGTTCTACAAGCCTGAAGAAAAACATTTTCAGATATAGTTCATCTCTCCTCTGAACAGTTCTAAGCTTCCAAACCAGTAACAGCAAAAAGCATACAGTCTGCACAAAAGGAATGAAATCAAATGAGCTGCCAAAACTCTGGCTAAAAACAGAGCTATGATGAAAGGTAATCAGTTGAAATACTAGTCAAAACTCACCCCTAAAACCCCAAATCTTTCACAAAAGCTCCAACCACAGAGAAAGTCGATTTCAAAGTTGTGATTAAGGATTACGATGGCATTCTCTTTCCCGTACTTGTGGTAATTCTGTGGATCCGTGTAGAGGGCGCAAGTAGTGCCTGACCACCATTCCAGCAACATCACCAATTCTGGAACAAACAATAACAAATCAATGAATATACACAAGAGGCATGTCTCTCTATTACCAATTGTTAGAACATCCCTCTTTTCTTTTCTTTTTCTTATCTTTTTTTTGGCCTTCTTGGGGAATGGTAAAATTAGCTGAAGTGTTTTGAAAATTTACTTTGAGGACTACATGGCCCAGTATCTCTCACCCAGTTTTGGGGCTCTGATGGGTAGTGTTCTTAGATTCTAGAACCAGCAATCAAAACATGCTTGTAATAGGCAAAGCCTTCCTGTAGGAAGGATAAATAAAAGAAAAAGAGAACACTGGTTGAAAAAGGGGGGTAGTTTTCCATGGGGCTCCTGTGTTAAATGTCATTTAAGAAGGCAGACCTCTCCTGAAATGGAAACTTGGGCTGGAGAGCTTCTGTCCTCAGGGAACTCTGGTCTGCTGGGTTCCTTTTCTGAAGCACATTGCATCCATCCAGGACCACCTTCACTAAACATCATGCATGTAAACATTGCTAGGGATTTTAGTGAAGTCACTGGGAAAAGTGGCAACACAAACTGTCTTTGTCTAATAAGATGATTTTAAAAACATATCCCTAGTACCCTAAACAAACTGTGGATTCCAAGAATTTTCAGGAAAAAGGCGATTATCATCATAGGTTTGCCAAAGGAAGGTTGGCATTCATCCTAGCTCAGCACTTTCTGAAAACATTTGCTATTTTACCAGAAGAAAATATTTCCTCCTGTTTGGGCTGGATCTGACTTCACCTTTAGGCATCCTCGAGGCTTTGTGTGATGTTGAAAACTGACCCACTTAACAGTTGTAGGATATGCTTTACTGATGATAAATCAATGCAGTTAGTCTACAGGAGAAGAAATCATCACAGACGTTTACCTGATTCAATTCCAGCATCCCCTCAAAGCAGTCAGTAAAATGAAGCCCCAGACAAAAAAATTAGATCCACACTATCTCAGAGTCAACACTGCAGATTCTGGTAGGATAATGGATCCTCTGGGCTGGGGTGTACACAAACACACACACACACACACACACACACACGCGCGCGCGCACACACACACACGCGCGCGCGCACACACACACATCAGTGCCAGGCAACTGCAACATGGATCCCCAGGTTTGTATAGGGTAGAACTAAACAGAGAAAACTGGATTGCACAGGCATAACCCATATCCCATCTTAATAGAAATGAGAATAATACAGACAAATGTGTTCCCAGATGCTTCTGTACCATTAAATTACCAAGCTTTGACCAATATAGTGATGCTGATAAGGATTCCTAAATTCATAATCACATCCACTACATTTCCCTCACCCCCAACAGAATTGGAAGATGGAAAGGATGCCTCCAAAGCCCCCATATGTATGGGGGAGTGCACTTTTTTTTTATCAAGGTTTGCAGATACAAAGGATCCCAGTAGTCCAAAAGCCCTGAAGGTGTTCTCTTTTTGCAGGTCAACATAGCTGCTCACAGGGTTGGCTGTTTTGAAGGATTTGGGGTTTAAGTGTCATCCACCCTACTCACCAGGATCTTGCTCCAACTGACTATTTCCTGTTTCCAAAACTTAAAAAGAGTTTGAAAAGAAGGAAATTTTCAAATGATTCAGAGGTGACAGAAGCTGCAGAACAGTATTTTATTTCACTGACTAGACATCAGAAATGTTTTGGGAAAGGTTAGAGAAACTTCAGAAATGATGTGCCAAGTATGTTGCTGAACTTGGGGGTGAATATGTGGAATAGTATGTTAAGTTTCATGGCTCTAGGTCATTCCTTTCTTGGTCACCCTGAGAACTTTTCAGTACCCCCTCATATTATTAATTTACCAGAAACAATTGCAACTAATTTTAGTGCATAGCCCTACAGATTTTTTCCACCACACTCTCAGGAGATTATCATTTGGGGAAAAGGATGTTGTTTTCCTGTCCTTGATGCACAATCACACAAAAATTATCAGGCAAAGTCATGCTTATCTGGTCATTATCCCATCACTGAAGTGGAATTGTCCGCAATTGTGCAAAAGACTATCAGATGATGTCGCACTTATCCCATCATTATCTTGTCAGTGAAGCAGAACTGTCCTGTCATTTTTCATTAATGGAAGTTTACATTATTCAAAAGTGGCAGGACAATTCATTGATGGGATAATGACGGGGTAAGTGTGACATGTGTGATAGTCTTTCACGTGATAAGGACGGGATGAGGACGGGTGTGATCCAGTTCACTCCCATCCTTTGTCTCCCCCAAATAATAATCTCCCCAGTGACTACTGCAAAAGCTGAAGACATTTCAACAAGCAGGTACTCATCAAAAACTGCTGACATTACATTATGGAGCAAGAATTATTAAACCACCTAATCATTTTGCCTACTGAGTGTGAACATGAAATTAACTCTGAGAGCTTATTCATAATTTTGCAATGAAAAAGCTTGCCTAATGTTTGTATCCGCACTTGTCCATTATAATGAAAGGATCAAGACTTCAAAATGGGATAATCCCCCTTCATCATTACCAACTAATAATTAATGACCAATTTACTAGGTGTTGTTAATAAACAAAGAAGCAAAAGTGGGTATTTTCCAGAAATACAACACAGGTAATTGCAGGATTAAGATAAACTTTAATGGCTCATGAGATTGTTGTTACTCCCAACACACATGTTGTTTTTCTTTGAGCTGGGCTTTCTTCAATATCGTTAATAGTGAGACCAGAAAGAAGAAACAAGAGAATAGGAATAGTGGATTATTTTCTAATCTCAGCTGTGCTTTAAAACGTGGCAAACCAAGCACAGAACAAAAACAAAACTTCTTTTACAGTGGCTTTATTACTTTTTATTTTCCACATGTCCCCTGCAAATAGGTCCAGTTTTACTTTAAGATAGAGAGGCAACAATATTCTGGGTAACAGAGAATTCTGTTAGAATTCAAAGCATAAAAGTCCTCGACAGGTTTACAGATTTGTCAGCTGTGCTCAGGTCCTTCCCTTTGTTGTAATAATGAACTGATCATAAACATTACTAATTCTGTCCTCTGTATAATCAGAATCCCTAGGCCACTTGGCAAATGGTGAAGGGTGTTAGGAGTTGTAGTACAACACCTGAAGACTCGGAAATCAGGAACATGCATCCAGAAACTGGTTCTAACAAACGTGTGCAGCCAGCAGAACTCCCCATTGCAGATGGCATTCTTTAATTTTACTATCTCCTGCTCCCCTTTTCATAACATAGGATGCCCAAAGCATTCTGGGGAAATTAAGATGAATGGCGACCGCTTTTCCATGGCTCCTCTTCAGAGCACTAGGCACACACACCCTACTGACACACTCCTCTACACCACAATCAGCTCACAAGGGGCAAAGGATTAATAGAATGGCAACTTGCCCATGAACTAAACTGATGGAAAATGTATGATCTGTTGCTTTTTTCTCTAGAGCTCTCACTTAGTACTAGAGTACCAACACAGCATCTTCTGAAGGAGACACAAATGTCTGCATTTTTAAATTGCTAGATCTAGACCTAATCGTTATTTCAAATATTTGTTCTGTCTCACATTCCTATACTTTATACTATACTTTGATAAGACCTCTTGCAAAGCAATCCACTGAGAGCCACTGCTAGGGCTAAGATTTCAATGGAGAAGAGAAGGTTGGGATTGTACAAAAGCTATATATTTCAAAGAGATACCTTTTCATTTCGCAATCACCGTACCAATGTTAGCAAAACATTGTCTTGTTTTTAAGACTTTACACTTTATTTTTTGCAAAGCTACACTTGTCTATTACACTTGTGAGTAAAATCAACGGTTTGCCCAAAAGAGAAAAGTGATCACACTGAACAACCTGCGCAAATGATACCCTTGAGATCTTGTTTGGCATCCTCAGGCTCAGTGCCAGCACCTGGCACTCTTTAGAAGCTGTCCTCACCCTGGCAACCCAGTCAATATAAAATCTGCCATACGCCTGTCTGGCAGCAGCAGTAGCAATGAAGCATCTCAACTTCTCATAATGCACTCAAGCAACATACAAGGGGGTACTGTAAAGTAATAATTATCACCCGGAGGTTATTATGGTATTATGATGAAATTTTGTCAGTGTCATCATTGGTCCCTAAGTCCATGATGTTGAGAAAATCCACTCTTTGTGTCCTTTATTTTTGTTACAGGTTGTGCCAGAAGTGACTAAAATGTAAGATGGAGAAGATTGAGGCTCGTAACGTGATACAGTTCCTACACTTGAAGGGTAATAGTGCCCAGCAAATTCATGAGATGATGGTAATTTATAGAAACGATTGCCCATCTTATGACACTATTGAGAGGTGGAAAAGGAATTTCCAAACTGGTCACATGTCCTTCACAGATAAGCAAAGACCTGGAAGACCATTACTGATGGACGATGCAACCACGTTGAAGAAAGTGGAGTATTTAATCCTGGAAGACAGACGAGCAACCATCCAAATGATCATGAATGAAACTGGTCTCAGTTATGATAGTGTGTGGAAAATTATTCATGACAAACTGCACATGTCTAAGGTGTCTGCACACTGGGTTCCACATTTGCTAACCCCTTTCCAGAAACAAACATGGTGTGTCCTTTCAAGGCAGATGTTGATGCTATTGGAATAGGATGAAAGAGGATTTTTTTTTGGTTGTCTGATAACCATGGATGAATCTTGGATATATCAATATGATTCACAGAACAAAACTATGAGGATGGAGTGGAAGCGTGCCGATTCCCCTCCCTCCAAAAAGGCAAAGGTGCAAAAGTCAGCAGGGAAGGTCATGCTCTCATTTTTTTGGGGGGACTGTCATGGACTCATTCTCACAGATTACCTTGCAAAGGGACAAACCATCAATGGCACAGACTACAACAATCTTCTGGACAAGTGAGATGCTCTGAAAAAGAAACATCACAGTATGATCTTCAGAGGCATCCTAGCCGACAATGCACCAGTTCACTCTTCTCAAGTTGCAGTTAACAAAGAAAGGGAATGTGGTTTTGAGATCTTGCAGCATCCGCTTTATTCTCCTGAACTCGCACCAAGTGACTTTTTCTTGTTCCCAGAAATGAAAAATCTGTTGTGGAGTTGGTTGCCAATTTGACAACACAAATGACATTATTCATGAAATGGAAGAGTAGTTTAAAGAGCAATCTGCCGACTTCTCCAATAACGGTATTCAGAGGGTCAAGAAACACTGGGGAAAAATGTGTAAATTTGGATAGTGACTACATAGAGATAAGTTAACAACTATAAATGAAAACAAACTTTCTGTCAATTTTTTTTAAAGGTGATAGTTAAAATTTTATGATACCGCCTCATAGTAATAGTAATAAAATGTATTCGGTCTTTGACCAGTATAAATGATACCCCCTCATAATGTATCCATCAAAAAGTTGTTGCAATCAGGTAAGCTTGCAAGCTTAATATCCACCAATATAATAAGAGATCTACTACTGACTGATGGATTCCTTACATGTGAAGCTAGCTCTGACTGCTGTCAGCTAATGTATTTCAAAAAACACAGCATTGTTTATAATCTCATATAGACATCTGGAGGTGTGTTCATGTCCTGTCTCATTATCTACCTGTGAGGTACCCAAAATCTACACTAACATTCAGTTTATCACAAAGTGGCTGGCCTGCTCATGCCTGTGTAGGTGGTGAACCTGACAGTTTAAGAACCTATATCTGAACTCAGCTACCTGGAGTCATCTTTAACTGAATGCCTGAGGCTCTAACAAAAGGAAATGATTTCAATGATTTCAGTTGATTTCAGTTTCCACAGAAATGATAAGGAGCATTATTCATCACTGATCTGTTGTTACTGAATTCAGAGGCTCATTAGCAGCATTTATGAAGCCAGCATCTTTTAAATTAAAGTAACAGTAGTAATACTGTAAAACAGCATAATATTAACAGCTCTGCCAGGATCTTCCTCAACATACAGCAATAACTAATTCTTCTCACACTCCCTGTCGCTTAAAGGGATGCACTGTTTCTATGCAGCAAAGCAAAACATCAGCATTGCAAAAATAAAATGGAATGAAATACAATAAAATAAGCACATGCACAGTCATATACTATCCATGTGTTGGCAAATCTATGGTATGTGGTCCATCTCTGGCATGCAAAACCATTTTGGAGGGCACGCAGAGGGATGGGAGAATGGAGGAAGAGGAGGAATAGGCATGTGCCTGCTCCTCCTCTTCCCCTGCCCTCCCGTCACTTCAACTGCCTCTCTAGAGATAGTTAAAGGCACAGGAGGGCGGGGAACAGGCACACACTTTTTCCTCCTCTTCCCCCCCCCCCGCCACTCTCCCGGGCCTTCAGCTGTCTCCAGAGAGGGCAGTTGAAGGCACAGGAAGTAGGGAAGAGGAGGAACAGGCATAGGCCTGTTCATCCTCTTCCCTTCCCTTCCGTTCCTTTAACTGTCTCTGGAGAGGTAGTTGAAGGCCTGGGAGAATGGGGGGAAGAGGAAGAACTGGTATACACCTGTTCCTCCTCTTCCCTGCCATCCCAGGCCTTCAGCTGTGGGCCTGGACAGGGGAAAGAGGAGGTCTCAACCCCAGAAGGCAGAAGTCCCATTCCCCTGGAAGTCCTGTCCCTTGGCACCAGGTAACACCCAGTGCCGGAACACCTTTAAGTGTGGGCACTCAGTCTCTAAAAGGTTTGCCATCACTGTACTAGCCAATGTTTTCTTCATTTCATTTTATTGTCTGAAATTTTGAAATCTTTAAGGAAGGGAATGGCTGGCGTCTTATTAGGCAGTTACAATGTTGCAATCTAGGCTTACAACCACATAACTGTTTGGTAGTCTCATTTACTATTGTGGCACCATTGCCTTGGCCACAAGTGTTACCCCATGCCCCACAATCCATCTTAAAATCCACGAAGCTGTACCAAGAGACAGAGTTCAGTAGTATCAGTGAATATGGTGCTGAAAGATGACACATCCAACTCCATCCCATCCCCAAGCTGCACATCACTGCTCACTGGTGAGAAGGAACTGGATGTGTCTTCCAGTGCTCCATTAACCAGTGCAGAACTCTGTTCCTTGGTACAGCTGCCTGAATTTTATGATAGATTTTTGGGTCTGATGCCGATCCCAGCCAAAATTCTTTTGATTTGTATTTTGTACATTTCTCTTTTGAAAATAACTGCCTACATATAGGATTGTCCAGTATCAAACTGCTGTTCAGAGCTCAGTGCAGTGATCATTAAGTAACTATAACAATCCAGAATGCTGCACTGATCCTATTAGGATCCTGTTAGGATATGCTAATATTTGATCATATTTACCTCCAGTCCTAAAGCTGGCACA
>CM034701.1:319352703-319371627 GCA_020142125.1 Phrynosoma platyrhinos
ATAACATGATGACAGAGTATAGCTTCTGCAAGAGGAAGTGAAGCTCGTCATAGTTGGGAAGACCCAATTACTTTCTCTCTTTCTTTTCTTTTCTTCTCTCTCTCTTTGGTTACTGGTATTCTTTGTTTGTAGAGCCAATGTGCTGTTGTGGTTTGAACATAGGACTGTGACTCTGGAGACCAAAGTTCAAATCTCAGCTCAGCCATGGAAGACCATTGGGTGACCTTGGGCAAGTCATACTGTCTCAGCCTCAGAGGATGGCAATGGCAAAGCCCCTTCTGAATAAATCTTGCTAAGAAATTCCTGTGATAAGTTCGCCTTAGGGTTGCCATAATGGAAACAACTAGAAGGCACACAACTACAATTCTTTGTCTGCCATCAGCAAAGAAACATCTTGCCTTACCACTACCTTGAGATTACCCAGATTTGCCACAGCCAGGGGAACTCACAGCAACAGGTACATTTGCAATGTCTGAATCAGCAAAGGAAAACAAAACAAGCTTTGATTTTCAGTTTGTAATTATCACAGGGGATTAAATGAATATTTCAGATGGGTTCCTGGGATTTTCCCAAGATTTCCCTGCCCCCCCCCCCCCCGATCCTGAGTTCAAAAGGAACATCCCTCCACTATTTATTGCATTGCCTGATTTCTTTTTCTGTGGTAACATCACTGCACTGGTATGTGTACTTGAATATGTGATGATAATCAAAAACTAAGACAATTGCAGGATTACTACTTTCAATTAGACTAGAAAGCTTTCCAAGTTGAAAAATAGAAATTAAAAATATGTTACCTGATCACAAGGACAAGAACCAGCATGGTACAGTGGTTTGAGTATTGGTATGACTCTGAAGACCAAGATTCAAATTCCCATTTGGCCATGGAAAACTACTGGGTGATCTTGGACAAGTCACAATCTCTCAGCCTCAGATGATGGTAATCGCAACCCTCCTCTGAAGAAACTTGCCAGGAAAACCCCATGATAGGTTTGCCGTAGGGTCACCATGAGTCGGAAATGACGTGAAGGCACACAACAACAAATCACAAGAAACTACTGATGTAGACTTTTGCTTAATTATTCCAAAAGCTCTAACTCAAATGGAAGATGATATTCCCCTCAGCATCTTATCTGCTTAACCAGATATTTTCCAAATCCTTAATTCTAATGGTTACCCCTGGTTTTTAATGAATAGTTTTATTAATTTTACTTTTTTATTGTTTTATCCTGTTAACCACTTATTATTTTATTGTCCCTGGTTTTCTTGTCAACTGC
The DNA here is from genome assembly GCA_020142125.1 of Phrynosoma platyrhinos. Classification (NCBI taxonomy): domain Eukaryota; kingdom Metazoa; phylum Chordata; class Lepidosauria; order Squamata; family Phrynosomatidae; genus Phrynosoma; species Phrynosoma platyrhinos. The sequence continues at coordinate 319,353,978 of CM034701.1, forward strand.
TTTGGGATTTTTACATGAAAATCTATATATACATTTTGGAAATACATAAGTAATAAAAATTAAAAAGAGATTTCTCAAAATAAAGAGTTTCAGCTGTAAATCTCTGAAGCTGTTCAGTCACAGCAGTTTGCATAGCAACCAGCTGCGTTGATTTGATAGGTATGTACATGAGAAAATGGGGAAGAATCTACAAGAACAAGTAGGATATTTCCCACCTCACCCACAATATTAGAAATACTTTCAGTTGTTCATCTTCTAATGTGCTATATGCCATCATCTGTCAACAATGCCTTTCAGCACTCTATATTGGGCCAGAAGATAAACAGACATAAATCAGACATTATGAATGGGAATACACAAAAAAACAGCTGCAGAACATTTCCATTTTCCTAGGCATTCTATCTCGGACTTCAAGAAAGCTGCCCTTGAACAAAGTAATTACAGACTGTAGTTAATCTGTAACTTAAAAGTAGTTAAGATTGGAAAGAGACCCAGCACAATTGGAAAATATCCACAAATTCCAGTCCATCAACAGTGGGTTGAACAGAAACAATGCTTTTTGGCACACTACACAAATTATAACACTAGTTAACACTGCAGTCTCATGAGGGTGCACTTGGTCAGTTTATAACATCCCTTTCTGGTTTCCAGCCATTATCCAAAAAACCCCTCCATCATTCATATTGTCATCCACCCACAGTGGCCCCAGGCAACATCTTTCCTCCTGCCTTTGCTCCTCAAAGACCATTGCTAAAACTGAACTTGTCACCTCATCATCATACCCACAACTTTTGCATTTCTATTTTATTTCTATTCATTCAGCTGTATATAATGCCTGTTCCTGGTCATTAGTTCATTCCATGCTTATGAGAAAATAGAGCAGGGCTGCATTTACATTTCTGAAACAGTCGGCCCTCCACATTCACAGGTTTAACATTCACGGATTTGATTATGCGCGGGTGTCTGAAGGGCAATTGTGCTTCCCCAGCCTGCATGGCTGGGAAGGGCTTGCACTCCTCTTCCATTCTGGGCTTTTTCCTAAGACAGAGCAGCCAGGAAGGGTGCATGCGCTCCTCATCCTCCCTTTCTTTGCCTCACTTGCCCAGCCACCATCTGGCAGTCCTAGGCAGGCATCCGGTTGAGTGCATGGGTGAGTGAGGAAGGCAGGGGAGGCCCCCACCATCACTCATGCATATTCATGTTTTTTCCACTTTTGTGGGGGTCTTGTGCTCCTAACCCCCACAAATGTGGAGGGTAGACTGTAATGCAGTGTGACACCACTTTAACTGTCATGGCTCTATGCTATAGAATTCTGGGATTTGTAGTTTTCTAAGGTATTTACCTTTCTCTGTTGGAGAGCTCTGGTACCTCATAAAACTACAAATCCCAGAATCCCATAGCATTGAGCCACAGCAGTTAAAGAGGTGTCAAACTGTATTATTTCTGCAGCACAGATGCAGCCTAAGTCTATATGAAAGCTTATATTACCAACTTTTTTTCCAGTTAGTCTCAAAGGTGCTATAAGATCTCTTTGCATACTGATATTCCAGACTAAAGCTAGGTCTTTGAATAGATATAATTCGAGAAATTCTATCCCTCACTATATTTTGAAATCTGTCTTCCATGTTTAGATAGAACTGTGTCCTTAGTATTTGAAATATGTATTTGAATGCTTTGACTCTACATTTAAAAAATTAACTGCTTTAATTATTTTGGGGGTGTTTCAGACATCTGTTATAAAATTGCTCTTCACATTCTTTCACATCATGACATCTGAAAAAAAAAGGCAAGTTTTCTTCATCTCCTTCACAACCACCCCCCCCCCATTTTAAACCAAATATCCACTGGAGACTAATTTACTACAACTCTCCAAATAAAGTGATCTGCAAGCCACAATTTGTATAGTGTAACTTTATCCTGAGGTGAATAATGTCCCTTTGAAATACACAAGAACAGTTATTAGCATTGTCTTTATTTATTTATAAAGAAACCAAGGAACCAAGACAATATTAAAAAAAACAAAACAAAAAGAAAGCCACCAGGCATTTGTTCAACACCAAGTACCCATTGCTATTCTTTGGTTCCTTGAAAGGCAACTGCACCTGCCATCAAAGCAGGTTGTAGAGGAGAAATGTCACTCCTAGGTAGATAACTTCCAGGGAGCCTGTTACACAGCTGGTTCACAGAATTCAGCCCTTGTTTGCCATAGAAATAGGTAGTTTCAACAAGAAGACTCCTCTTGGTTCATGTTCCCAAAAGAAAAGAAGAAAAAAAAGGGGGGGAGATATCTCTGATGACAAAATGTGGAAGTTATATGAATCTAATTTGTTACCTTTTGGTTCCCCCTTTAAAAAGAGGTAAATGTAAGGCCGTGACATGAACATGTCTCGTCTTTTGCCAACCACCCCTTTCCCAGGGAGAAAACTGCTTTAAAACATTTCTGTTGATTCCAAGTGCAAATCACGAGAATAAACTAGTATGGTCATGGCAATCTTGCTTTGCTTCAGTACACTCATGTCAGAGAAAAATGGGGCCTGTTAGAAATTTAGCCCTGTTGACAATGGATAAATCATCTTACAGGTAGGATAGCATTCTCCAACTATGAAATAAACTAGATCTTTTCTGCAGTAATCTTCTCTACAACTTGCAGAATCTGGAAAAAGCAAAGTTCAAGGATGTATCCAAAGAACTAAGATCTCTATGCAAGCCATTTAGGGCTTTAAAGGTCATAACCAACACCTTATACTGGGCCCGGAAACTGATAGGCAGCCAGTGAAGAGATTTTAATACAGGAGTTATGTGATCTCTTCGCGATGTACCTGACACCACTCTGGCTGCATATTTTGTACCAGTTGAAGTTTCCGGACCAAGCATGAGGGTAGCCCCATGTTGAGCACATATAGCCTGTCTTTCTCCTGCAATGATAAAAACATTTTTTAAAATGAATAAATTATCATATAAAAACACCACTAATTTAAAACAGTAGAAAATCAGTTAAAAACATGAAAAAATGGATCAACCTATTGTTGAGAAGCTTTACAAAATCTTTGCCTTAACACAGTTTATGGTTTCCACTTTGTATTCTGGAGGCAGGCATTTTGGGGAGTATTGTTTTTTTCCCAAACAGCAGGGACCTTCAAAAGTGGTGAGGGAGAAAACCACAGGTAATATGGAATTAAAAGCAGAGATCATATTTCATATTGTTACCTTTTAAAATGCCACTTGCAACCTCTTGGAAAATGAGGCAATCAACAGCAATATATACAGGCTGTATATTGTATATCTGGCTCCCTTCCCAAAGATAGAAATTGAATTGGCAGATGCCAATATACAGGACAAACATTTTCAATAGCTTCCTGAAAGAATAAGGAACAATTTTTGCAAGGGTTAACTGTTCTACCTCCCACCATTTCACCTCAGCCATAATATACTCCAATGCCATCTTTCAAGCATGTATTTGCTGTTGTTTTATTTTCATGATTGAACTTTGCAACATCAGATTCCATTACCTTTACCGCTTTGGCAAATAAAGACAGCTTCCACTACTGATTTCAATTTATGTTCTTCCCAGACAAATGTACATAGCTACTACAATAAACAACAAATAAGAATAATACCTGCTTGGCTATAGATTTCTTAACATAAGTTTGCAACTTCCTTCTCTGCAGCCACACTAAGAAAAGGCGTATGGGAAGGCACTTCCAGCAATAACATAGGAACGGCATCAATCTCTTCTAGCCCCTTGACCAACTCTGAAGAGGAGAGTCATGTCCAGGAAAATAAAGCATACAGAAATGAGGGAGAGGAATACAGAAGGGCTTGTGACAGGAGCCAGGTGGTACCAGCATGGCCAAAGAAAATACAGGGCATGCATATGTGAGGGGGCAACAAAAACCTGATACCTCTCAGGTCACTACACTGTTAGCTAAAGCAAAACTCAACAGAACATATGGTTTATACCTGAGGATCCAGCAGAATAATTTTAGAAGTAGGAAGTCAAATGGCATAAATCTCCATCCCACATTCAAAATATATAATTTGAAAACCCAAATGAACATAAAACATGCAATGTACCTGTGGTTACTGTAATACCTGGTGTTCCCTTTCTTGGGGACCGGAATGTGTATTGAGCATTTCCAATCTGTGAGCCATTGTTTTGCTTTCCATATTTGTTGACAAGTTTTAGTTAGAACTAGAGTAAATTCTATCTCTTTAGATGGAAGCATCAATACTGGCAAGCCATTTGTTCCTGGCAATTTATTTCTCCCAAGTGTTCTGAGTGCAGTTTCCATTTTAATTCCTGAAATTGGACGTTCATCCTCATATGGTTCTTCCTCAAATGAATCTGCCATCCTTTCATCTCTTTTACATAGTTCTGTGTATTGTTTCCATCATCTTATTTCTATTTGATCACATAATTTGTTCCCCTGCTGGTTGAAGAGCATTCCACCTCTTGGTTTAAATTTCCCTTGATTTCTCCAAGCTTGTATAAGAGGTGTCTTGTTCTCCCTTTTTTGTTGCCACTTTCTGTTTCACTGCATTGATTATATAGTAGTTCGCCTTGTCCATGTGCACAAGAGATTAACAGCATTCAGAGTTCTGGTGCTATTTCTGCCTCCTTTTACTTTTGCCTCTCATCTGTCAACTGCTTGAAGAGTTCAATTTGTCATCTATTGAGGCTTCTCTTTCTTTTTCACTATAGATAGTGTCTTTTTGCATTTCTCCCTGACAGAGGGGGGATGCAGACAGGAGGCCCTGGACACGCCTCGGCCCCGATCCTCCCTTTTGCCACCTGGGAAAGGAGGGACAAAATGCTGCTCTGTTCAGAGCTGGCAAAAAGGGTGCCCTTTAGCGCCCCTTCCAGCGCAGCATGTCAAAAGGTTGCGCCAAAAGGATGTCCTGACATTGCGCACCTTGCATAACGGCGCGTGGCGTCAGGATGTCTTCGGAGAGGGGTTGAGGTGGTCGGCATGCAGCTGCCCCTCCCCATCCCTGCCTCCAGGACGGCCCAAAGTCCCTGGCTTCAGTCCACAGTTCCTTTGGCTCCCAGTCAGTTAGGGTTAACAGTTCAAGTCTATTTTTCATGCTATCTTTAAATTCTAGGGGGATGTTCTTCAGGTTATATTTTGGCATGAACATTTGTTTAGTGTTCTTCTTTGGCTTTATTCTTATTTTTCATATTAGTACTGTGCCACAGTCTGATCCTGGTCTTATTTTTGCAGAGAGAACCTTTCCATCTTCTGCTTCCAATTATTTAACTAATTTGATTTTTGTATTGGCCACCAGGTGACATCCATGTAGACAATCACCTCCTTGGTTTGCTTGGAAAATATGTTTGTGCTGAACAAACTGTTGACCTTGCAAAATTCAGTCATTCCGTCGCTAGCATCATTTCTTTATCCTAGACCTAATTTTCCTAGCATTTGATTTTTCTCTGTTTCCTATTTTCACATTCTAGTCACTTATAATTCACAAAAAGTCCTGTTTTGATGTGTGATCACTTTCCTCCTGGATTCCAGCACAGAATCTTTCAATTTCTTTTCCCTCTTCTTCTTAATGTCAAAACAATTGTGCATCTACCATGAGGCAAGCAATGCAAGCTCTTTTCTGTATGAACTTGGAATTGTTTGTGTGACTGAGACAGTGTAGCCTTCAAGAGAACAAGACTGAGTAGACCGTAATGTAACTAAAATCTTCCGAAGTGGTAAGCTATCATATGATTCCAGTTATTGTATTGATTAGACTAGGTCTCTGTAAAGCATGCCAGGTCGGCATCCTCATTGTGAATTTGGCTATGGTGCAGATGAATCTATGCTTGCCAGCAGCCTTCAATTATGTTCCTGCAAAACCTTTAAACCATCTATTCTGTATTTGAAAAAAATTGTTTTGATCTGTTCTAACTTTTAACACAAAAATTTGCATTCAGGCAGAAAAAAATGAAATGCACAGATACAAGATGGGGGGGACACCTGGCTTAACAAGAGTATATGTGAAAGGGATCTAGATGTCCTAGTAGAAAACAATTTGAACATGAGTCAGTAATGTGATGCAGCAGCTAAAAAGCCAATGGGATTCTACCCTGAATCAATAGAAGTATAATGTCTAGAGCAAGAGAAGTAATAGTACCACTCTATTCTGCTTTGATCAGGCCTTACCTGGGATACTGTGTCCAGTTCTGGGCACCACAATTCAAAAGGGATATTGATAAACTGGAGCATGTTCAGAGGAGGGCAACCAAAATGATGAAAGGTCTGAGAACCATTAGGAGTGACTTAGGGAGCTGGGTATGTTTAGCCTGGAGAAGAGACTGTCAAGAGGTGATATGATAGCCCTGTTTGAAGAGATATTTGAAGAGATGTCATACTGAAGATGGAGCAAATTTGTTTGCTGCAGCTCCAGAGAATAGGACCCAGAGCAATGGATTCAAACTACACAGAAACAGATTCCACCTCAACATGAGGAAGAAGTTCCTGACAGTGAGAGCTGTTCAACAATGGAACACATTTCCCTTGGAGTGTGGTAGAGTCTCCTTCTTTGGAGATTTTTGAGTAAAGGCTGGATGGCCATCTGTCAGAAGTGCTTTGATTGTGAGTTCCTGATTAGACTGGATGGCCCTTGTGGTCTCTTCCAATTATGATTCTATGATTCTGCCTCTGTGGTTGGAGCATAAATTTGGAATAAGGTTATATTGATGGGTCTACGTGTTTTGCAGCTTTGGACTTTTATATTACCTCTGAGCATGTCAGTAGCTTAATGTCCTTTCAGCCCGAGTTCACTAGCCACAGCACTTCTTGTAGTTGTCCTCTAATGTATCCCAGTAGCTCACTGAATGCCACCCAACCTGTGAGTTCCATCTTCTGGCAGTATTTCTTGTTTCAATTTGGATTGCCCCATCATAAGGATTTCATAGTAAAAGTTCTCCAAAAAGAAGGTTTACCTGTGCCTCCCTCCACACAGTACACACAAGCATTAGCTATGGTGCCGCTACCATCATCTCTGAGACATCCTCTTACAACTGTTTGGCACATTTAGTCTGGCTTCTCAGCAAAAGCCTGTCTGACATGGGAGACCCTACCTGCAGTACAGTTTCCATTAGCATAGCCTATTGCCTCACAGGAGCATGCATTCCTACCACCATGGATAGGTGGTAGTGGGCTATCTTTCAGATAGGTACACTACAATATTATAGTATTATGATTCCACTTTAACGGTCATGGCTGTATCCTAGGATTTGTAGCTTGATGAGGCACTAGAGCTCTCTGGATGAGAATTATAAATACCCTCTCAACTGCAAATACCAGGATTCCATAGGATGTTGCTGTGGCACTAAAAAGTGGGATCATAATGCCATAATACTTTAGTGTGAAAAGGCCCTCAGCTGATTTTAGTGTGAAAGGGTCCAACGATCCTCACAACCATTTGTACATATTAAACATGTCATAGTGAAAGTAATAATAGGAAAGGAAGAGCAGCTATAAAAGAACTAGAAAAGATCTGAAAGATATTACATCTGAGCACTAAAGTAAAGTGTATTCCTCATCACCATGTATGGATGCAAGAGTTGGACTATGAAGAAAGTGGATAAGAAGAAAATAAATTCATTTGAGATGTGGTGCTGGAAAAGAGTGCTGAAGATACTGTGGACAGCCAAAAAGACAAACAGGTGAGTCCTAACAGATCAAGCCTGAAATCTCCCTTGAAGGCAAGATGATCAAGTTGAGACTGTCTTACTTTGGACACATCATGAGAAGGCATGATTCATTAGACAAAACAATAATGCTAGAAAAGGTGGAGGGATGTAGAAAGAGAAGACCACATGCTAGCTGGATAGACTTCATTAGGGAGGTCGTGGGTCAGAATTTTAGAGGACCTAAGCAGAGCCGTGGAGGACAAAGAGTCTTGGAGTCTCAACAAATGAGTTCTATAGTGTATTTTATCCCTTTTTGATCAGAGTGGGCTATATTTGCAGTTACTGCCACTCTTAAACCCTTGCCAAGTCATGAGTATGGGTGCAAGTCGCTCTGAAGCTGGGCACCTCATTCTGACCTAAGAGCGAGTCACAGCTGCACCACTCAGCTCACAAGGACTGCACAGGAAGGCAACCAAAACCCATGTCCAGGAGGCGGTAGCAGTGGAATTCTGTGCCAGAATACTCTGGGGACAAGCAGCCCCTAGAGACTACAGGGGAAAGCTGTAATAGAGATAGGAGAGACAGCCAGGATTTGGGGGAGTTTTATTTATTTATTTATTTATTTATTTATTTATTTATTTCATTTATATCCCGCCTTTCTCCCCGGAGGAACCCAAGGCGGCTCACAGATAAAACCTTTAAAATTGCGATAAAATTCAAAAGAATTAAAACGTCTAAATCCAATATAAAATCACATAAAATATACACAAGTTAAAAACCTACATGTTCCATAAAACCACCCTGCTATGCATTATATGCAAAATGCCCACCTGTATAAGAATGCTTTTACTTGCTGGAGAAAGGCCAAGAGGGAGGGGGCCAGCCTAGCCTTCTGAGGAGGGCATTCCAGAGGGTGGGAATAGCCACCGAGAAGGCTCTCTTTCATCCTCATCAGGCGAGCCTGTGATCTTGGTGGGACCAAGAGAAAGCCTTCTCCTGCCGATCTTAGGGCTCTCACGGGTTCGTGTGGGGAGTTGTGAATTATTAAGTAGCTCAGGGGTTAATGTGTGATCTATTTTTGTCTTAACAAACTTCTACTTGCTTATTCTTTTTTACAACTGTGTCTGGCTGTTCCTTTTAGGAGAATCTGGTCACGCTTACAGGACAGCACAGCCCATCTACTGGTCCATATAGCAATCACCTTAAGGCCCAAGCACCCAATCCAGGGAAGGGCAAGGGGCAAGGTGAGTGACAGGAACACAAGTGTTTAGAACTGTGGGGCCAATCTGGAGAGGGGATCCATTACAGCCCATTTTTAATAGCACTTTCCCACACCCCTGTAAAAAGCAGTTTAGCACTACACATGTGCAAACAAAAAGAATTCATTTTGCTGGGCTCCTACAAGCTTTAGAAAGTGAATATGCATAATGGAATCCTGTTACTGACTTCTGCAAGCATACATTCCCATACAAAAAATGTTGAACATTTTTGTCTGATGTCTGCATTCAGTTCAAGGTTGTGAAAGTGAAATTGTGCATGTGTTTCCATTGTGCATACAGAATATGATACACCCCATTGTGTTTAGCAGCAAAATTGCACAAAGGCATGAACACTGGAATGTGCAACTGCATGCACATTTGTATGTGCAGCCACATGCAGCATTTGTAGTACTTTATTACTAAATATAAGGGTCACACAGCAGAAAGAATGTATAACTCTACATGCAGAGATTTATACAGATACTATACAATTCCAATGTATTATCTCATCATAATAGATGATGAGATGATCCTAATAAATTATAAAGATGCTGCTCTTGAAATTCCAGATTGGGCCAGAATAGATACAGTCAAGGAAATCTAAAGGGCTCAGGGGTTGAAGAAATAGCCTTTGGGGCTACTTATGACCCCAGGGCTCCACTTTGCTCATCTCTATTACAACGTGAACTCTCACAGCATATGGGCTAACAGTTAAATCTGGACTTCACCTCTTGCAAAATGTAAACATGTCTTAGAACACTGGTTACAAGCTCTGGCCCTCCAAATGTTTTTTCATCTCCCAGCAGTGCCATCCAACATGGCCACTGGTCAGGGATTCTGGGAGCTTAGGTTCAAAACATCTAAAGAATCACAGCCTTAGAATGCTGTACTTTGCAAAACATGGTCATTAACAGTGGAGTCAATGTTTATCTGCCATTCCTGATCTTATAGAGCTCATTAAGCTTACAGAAACCCTCCAGCCTCCCCCACTGCATTGTTTCAAGACTTCAACTGTATGCCAGAACACTATGCTAATACATCATCACTTTTAGCAACAAGTACAATTGCCCTTTGGATATTCTTTTCAAAACTGAACTTTTAGCAAAGCTGAGCTTGTGCTGGCAGAGATCCCTCTGTCTAAAGAGAAAATACACGTTTGAATAAGAAAAAAAAGTGTTACACTTCTTGTGCTTTCTTCCAGAGATTATTTTATCAAAATATTTGATTAAAACTTTTATTTGGTGAAAGCAATATAGAACACTTTACAGATTTAAAAGCTGCCTATCCCCCTAGTAAAAGCACCTCTGAGTATTCTTTGCCTGAGAAAAACATATGAAACTAATGTGCCAGACATCAACAGGCAACCTAAAGGCACATATACACACATTCCCCCAACACAAATCTTTACTAAAACAGAAATAATGATATAAAGATATCTTACGGCTTGAAAGGCAGTAAGCCAGCTTGCAGTTGACCTTCCTGAAAAGTTGCTTGTTGAATGGCCAGAGAATTAGAGTGAAGAGCTGAATGAAGTTGATTATTAGTCCTGAGGCAATAAATATATAACTGATAAGAAGGTGGAAAATAAATTGAGACTTCAAAAACCCAGTGATGTCCATGGTTTAAGGTGACAATGCAAGGCCTCCACAAAATGAAAATCCAGGAAGTTCAGAAGGTAACTGTAAAAAAGGCAACAAGAGAATCCTGCCATTAGAAAACACCAGCTTTTAAAATGTTACATTTGTTTTAGCTATTTTCTGAGCAGCAAAATATTTGCATGTCATCCACACACAAAAATGTTACAGAGGATTTCTTTTTTTCATCTGTGCCAAATCCCAGATATTATTGTAAACCTGATATTGTATCTGTCTGTTTCTCAAATGAGGGAGTCTACAGCCACTATTCCATATCCTTTAATTAATCTTTAACCTTAGCAATAATGTATCCTGAAATACACTACATCTTACAGCTTGAAGTGTTTTCATTCATACATAAGCCAAACATGAGCACATATATAGCTAGGATTGTGAGGGTTGGAAAGTTAGAAAAATGGAAAACAAAAATGTTAACCATTCTAGAGCACTATATATTAGTTTTTAAGGGGTGATTATTTTCATAATTCAAAAACAGATTTACTCACACCTGTAATGGCTACAGACCCTGTGAGAGTTCATAGCCTATGATTTGATAAAACAACCATTTTCAAAGCTTGGCCCACAGCTGCCCTGGCACTGCATGGATAGACAGAAGAAGCACTTTACATTACTTGAAAAAGCACTTTAGCACCAACCTCTAGAGATTCTAAAATCCTGGTAAAGAAATATATATTTATTATTTAAACATAGCCTACCCTTTAGACCTTAAAAAAATCACTTTAGAAACTCCAGCAATAAACCTTAAGAATTTCATGTGCCCTTTCCACCTGACTGCCAGCAAGGTCTCAGCAGCTTATACTTAAGTTTCTACATGAACTGCAGAACGTGATAGGTGGTGTTATCACCAATATCTTTTTTTTTCCTCCAAAGTCAGTAATATTAATAACATGCTCCCCTTACCATTTCCTTTCTGCTATCATGCCTGATGAAAGGAATAAACCTTCTTGACAGATATCACCAGGCAAAGGTTATAGCTCTGGAAATCCTCTTCCCACATGGGCAAACCAAGGAAACTAGGACAAAATGTATAATGACATACTAATAAGGGTTCTCTCACAGAGCATGGAAAATGTACCTTTTGGACTACAATCCAGAGAATCCCCAAACCAGTGAAGTCATGCTAGCCAGGGGGTTCTGGGAATTACGATCCAACAAAGTGTATTTTCCAAGCTCTGCTATCTCTAGTTTTCTGTGTTTTTTTCAGGTTGTGTGACCATGTTCTAGATTACAGGGGTCCTCAAACTACAGCCCCGTGGGCCACATGTGGCCCACCGAGGACATTTATCCGGCCCGCCTGGTGTTTTTGCCGCCGCTGCCTGTCCCAGGCCCACAAGCAAAGCAGCTTCATTTATATACTGCTTCATATCACACATGGGATGTCTAAGCGGTTTACAACTGTGAGCTGATTGCCCCCCAACAATCTGGGTACTCATTTTAGCGACCTCGGAAGGATGCAGGCCTGAGTCGAGCCTCAGCCCTGGCTGGTATTGAACTCGCAACCTTGTGGTCTATGAGTGAGTGGCTGCAGTACAGACATTTAACCACTGCACCACCATGGCATGTCTGGCCCTCCAATGGTCTGAGGGACAGTGAACTGGCCCTGTTTAAAAAGTTTGAGGACCCCTGTTCTAGAAGAATTTATTCCTGACATTTCGCATTTCAGAGGGATGAAGATGCCAGCCACAGTTGCAGGCGAAACATTAGGAATAAATTCTTCCAGAACACAACCACACAGTCCGAAAAACACACAGAAAACACAGAAAGCCTTCAACTTTACATCTACTGTCTCTGTCTGTATGAGGAAAAGGTGTCCAGCATCAGATTGCAGATGCCTGTTAAACTAAGAAGATCCAGCTAACCTGACAGCCCATGGTACAGTGGTTGGTTGGTGGACTCAGACTGGAAGGACACAGTTCAGAACCTACTTGGCCATGAAACTCACTAAATGGGCTTGGGCCAGTCATGATCTCTCAGCCTGACCTACTTCACAATATTTTTTATTAATAAAATTGGGGAAGGGGGGAGGCAATATACACTGCCTTGAACTGCTGAGAAGAAAGGTTCTAAATGTAAAACAAACAAACAACAAAAATTGAAATGACATGAGCTTTGATATAGAAATTGATAATTAAAATTACTGCAAAGTAATAATACCTGGTTGTTGTTGTGTGCTTTTAAGTCGTTTCTGATATACGGTGACCCTAAGGCAAACTACCATAGGGTTTTCTTGGCGAGTTTCTTCAGAGAGGGTTTGCCATTGCCATCCCCTGAGGCTGAAAGAGTGTGACTTGTCTAAGGTCACCCAGTGGGTTTCCATGGCTGAGCCAGGATTCGAATCCTGATCTCCCAGTGTCCTAGTCCAACACCCAAACCATTACACTACACTAGTGTTCCAAAACACTAACATGAAAAAATAACATACTAATGTGAGAAATCGTGACAAAATTCTTGAATCCATCAATTTGATGGTGTACGCAGCTTTTTTTTGAAAAAAAGTATTTACTGATGAGGGTCATGCTCCAAATTAGTAGAAATATCCTACTAGCCCTCCATCAAAGAAAGGTGTGTGCTGAATAATCAGACAATCAGCCTCTTCATCACCATGAGCCACTCAGCTCAGAAATGATGTGAATTTACAAAATAGCTGCATTACAGAAGCAAAAAGATGCCTCTAAATATTCAGTTTAGGGGGGTGGAGTAGAGGGGGCTGGCATTCCTTGCACTTGTGGTATAAGAATACAGACGTGGCCAAATGAAAGGAGGAACTAATAGTAGGGGTATATAGAGTTCATGAAGGGTGCACCCTAACACTTTCTCTAGGCTCCTTTCATTCAATATCACTGTTTTTCTCAAGTCATTTTGATGGAAGACTGCCTAGAAACCATTTAGTAGCAGTTCTGAGTCCTTGAAAAGTTAAGAGTTTATTAACAGAAAGACTGCTGGACCTGAGGGGAGGTTTTTAAAGCACTCTGACATGGCACAAATCTCTGCTGTTTTGGAAAAAAGGAGAGACAGAAAGCAGTAGTACTAGAAATCCCATTGGGTGCACGCAAGTCTTTTGGCACAGCTAAAGTAACACTTTGCAATCTAGCCCACAGTAATAGAATTACTCCAATGGAGAATATTTGAGGTCTTGTTTTTGCATCACCCCTAATCTTAGGTATGCTGATAAAGAAAGATCAGGTATTTCCAGGTGAAAATGAATCAGGCTGCAGTGTCCAGAAAAAGAAAAAAAGGAAAAGGAAAACACACCCTTCAACCAACATACTGGGTGCTGCTGTTTTGCGCCTTCAAGTAAATTCCTAACTTAAAGCAACCCTATTCTAGGGTTGTTGTTGTTGGGGTTTTTTGTTTTTTGGGGGGCAAGATTTGTTCAGAGGAGGTTTGCCGTTGTTTTTGCCCAGGATCACCCAGTGACAGAGGGCCAGGCTAAGGCTCTGAGGCTTTATTTTACCTGTGACCCTCCATATCATCAGCCAGCTCCGAGCCTAAATGAAGAGGCTGCCTGTACGTTTTTTGGTTTTTGTTTTGTTTTGGGTTTTTTTTTTTGTATTGGTGGGATGGAAGGTCTTGAATTACATCAGGACATACGTCCATCAATCAACAGTTCTGGGAAGAGGTTAGATGTTTTAATTGGAGAAGCAATTCAACTAGTGCAGGGTAATGGAAGATGTAGCATTAGTAGGGTGAAAGGTCATTATAGAGGAAGATGCGATGCGATGCTTGATATCCATCTCGCCTTCCATTTGTCCTGCTACCCTAAAAGATCTGGTGAACATGCCTAACCAGCCGCTGAACCTTTCTCTGCTCTTATGTAAAGCCAGGTCAGTGAGGAGTACGTCTCGTATTATCTATGACTTACTGATAGATCACAGTGCTGACCTGGCATGTATCACGGAGACCTGGCTAGGAGCAGATAGAGCTGTAACCTGGGCTCAGACCCTTCCAGCTGGTACTCCGTCAATGAGCAGGTAAGGGAAAGCGGGTGAGGGGGGGTAGCAATGATCCATAAAAACAACCTTGCCTTAACCAGGATACCTATCAATGCATTAGACTACATGGAATGCATTTGCCTTAGCTTGAAGACCAGGGACAGGCTGGGGATTCTCTTGGTTTACCGTCTGCCCCATAACTTAACAGACTCCCTAGCCGAGCTGACACAACTAGTCTTGGAGCTGGTGTTGGAGTCGCCTAGGCTATTAGTCCTGGGTGACCTCAACATCCCCCTGGGGGCTGGTTTGACTAATCTTACCGGTGCAGTTCGGGAGTTCATGGTTCCCATGACAAACATGAGCCTCTTGGGACCAGAATACTTAAGGGATCGCCTTCTTCCGTATTGTCCGTCCCACACACTAAGGTCCTTGGAGATGAAACTACTACAGCTAAAAAATCTAGGCTAACTTCAGTTAACCAGCGGGCCTTCTCCACTGCTGCTCCAAAGCTGTGAAATGACCTACCGGAGGAGATCTGTCACATCTCTACTCTTACAGCCTTTAAAAAGGCTCTTAAGACAGATGTCTTCTGGCAGGCCTTCCCAACTTAACTCCTTTCCCCGCACAAGGTGATCTACGTCACTCTATCCACCAATTATCTTTTTCCCCCTTTTAAATCTTTTTGTATAGGGAGGGTTGGGAAGGGACTAATTTTGAATTTTATTGTATTCCATGCACTTTTATTGTTGTAACCCTCCCGGATTCCTTGTGATTGGGCGGGCTATAAATAATAATAATAATAATAATAATAATAATAATAATAATAATAATAATAATTGTTGTTGTTGTTGTTGTTGTTGTTTCTCCTGAGGTAGCAGGCCTTATGTTTTCCTGAATGTCACAGAGGGAGAGGCACCTGTCCTAATGCATTCTGACAACCTATTTCACTAAAGCATATTTCTTGCTTCACTGTTGACTGGACAATTTAGAACTATTAAATAACTAAAGAAATCTAGAAAATCATTAATTTAATAAGTGAATTAGGTAATTCCATGCTATGAGTTTATTTCTATATATAGTTTTCTGGAATATTTTTTAAAATTGTCAGACAGGCAAATAGCTGCTGTGTTCTTTTTTCTAAAAAAGGTTTTATTTCAATTATGATATAACAGCAGGAAATTAGGGTTTCAACAGAGAAAAAACTTATCCTGTATTCAGTGTACAGTAATTAAAGTTCTGATATACTCTTATTATTAATGGGAAACCCAGCTGCTAAAATGATGAGAATTTATAATTTCCATTTCTAATATTAAAAAGGAACTTGTAGGGGGAGCAGCTCACATGTATTGCTACGGGATGCCTATGGATTCCATAAACAGTAAGAAATTGGCAGGGCAGGTCTTAAAGTTAATCATGTTTGGTATGAAATTTAATTTATGGATCATAAACAATGAGGCAGGGAAAAACATACCAAAATCATTCAATACCAAAGGGAAGAAATCAGAACTTATTTGTTCATCTTAGAGGGAAATGCAATGGTTCTAAGGTTTTAAGTGGGTGAGGAAAGAAGCCACAAGAGTTTATGCAAAGGAAAATAATGCAAAAGGTATGCATTTATTTGAATATTTCTGCACCCAGAAGGATCTGAAACAGAAAAATAAAAACATACTGTATATACTCATGTATAAGTCTAGAAATTTAGGTCAAAAAACTCATCCCAAAAACCTGGGTCGACTTATCCATGGGTCAATGTAGGTACTGTACTTTAACTCTTATTAAAAAAGGAACCATCCCCTGATGAAAAGCAAGTGTCAGCTGCTCCGGAATCACCAAATCCCCTTATTTTCTCATCCATCCAGCCTAGTATGAGCACAAACAGTTATGCCTGCTGGAACAGGGGTAGGCAACCTTTCCCCTTTAAGGGCCGAGGGAGTTCAGCTCCCAGAAGCCTCAGCCATGTTGGCGAATAGTCCCATGTTGGCCAATAGCTCCTGGGATTCTGGGAGCTGAAGTCCCTCGGCCCTTAAAGGAGAAAGGTTGCCTACCCTTGTGCTGGAATTTTGTAAGTTCTTTGGCATTGCTTTCCTTTGCTTCATCCTTTAGATCAGGGGTAGGCAACCTTTCCCCTTTAAGGGCCGAGGAACTTCAGCTCCCAGAATCCCAGGAGCTATTGGTCAACATGGGACTATTGGCCAACATGGCTGAGGCTTCTGTGAGCTGAAGTCCCTCGGCCCTTAAAGGGGAAAGGTTGTCTACCCCTGCTTTAGATCCTTTGTTACATGCCCCTAGGCTTTACCCAAGACTTATCCATGGGTCATATCAAAATCCATAATTTTGGTCCCAAAACTTGTCGACTTATACATGAGATTGACTTATACTCAAGTGCATACGGTATTTTCAAAAAAGGCCAGCAGGGAAGTTCCTTAATAGCAGGAATCCCAGAACTGTTTATAAAGTTACGGGTGGTTTGGCAGACTCAAAAATGGCAAGCAGATTATTATTAATTTTGCCTGCCTGCAAAGGGAGGGCAAATTATTCTTCCTGTCCATTATCACTGAAGCATCTTTACGTAGGAAGCCCTTCAGAAGCACAGAATGTATGGATCATTGTCCTCCCTATGTTTAGTGTAGCTTACTCCCAAGTAAATGTAAATAAGATAGCAGTCACCTTTTACTACTCCTGGGAGGACCCAATGATAATCACTCTTAATATTTCTCAGTGCTCAACCACTGAGTACACTTCCAAGTGATAAACCCTGTGGAGAATCAACTACACAGTGTCCTAGTGGTTTAATTTCAGAGGGTGGTTAGGGCTCCCCCCCACAGCAAAGTCTTGAGTGAGCTAAGCTTCTCCTGTCCCCCCCTTTCCAGGGTACATTTGCAGGGTCCTCCCCAAACTCTACTCATTTTTCTATGAGATAAATAAAATAAAATAAAATAAACTAGGTCTATCGCTCCCCTCTAATGCCTTTCTTTAGTTTAGATCACTCTATGAAAGTAGATGCTGTAAATCATATTGGAGTAATGGAAATATTGGTATTGTGTTGTATGTTGAAAATGTGCAGAGAAGCTAAGTGAATTTCTAGATAATGCTGGCTTCACTGTATTTAATTAGTAGTGTGAAAGGAAAAGATGTCAAAAATCCAGTCTGACTGCTGCTACCAAAACAAACTCA
>CM034701.1:319401039-319430011 GCA_020142125.1 Phrynosoma platyrhinos
TGAGTGTCAAAGAGCATCACTGCAACACTCATCATCCACACACTGACACATGCAATCCTCTAACATTCACGTGTCTTTATTGAAATCCTGCATTGTAGGTTTTCTTAGAAGTTTGATGTTTGTTTGACATGCAGCTTGCTTTGTCTTTACAAGTCCCAATGTATTGACAGTTCTGTTGAGATGATGATGATGAGTGGAATCGACTTGGGCAGTCACAAATGGGTAACCATCATAGTTATGTAGTTATGCAGTGACTCCTTGTCCAGCCCTCATTCCAGGCAGGAGCTGCTGTGATTCATAAAGGACTGTTTTAGTCGATTGGGAAATAGCTGACTAATGGTCCCATCCATCCATCCATCCACTGAGTGATCTCTGGTATGACAGGCAGAAAGAGGGACCTTGTAGCGTTTCCCACTTGTGCCAGAGATAGCTGAGGGACTTTCACAAACTCTATGTATCTTCTAAACTTGAGCCCTGGTGGTGCAGTGGTTAAATGCTGGTAGTGCTGCCACAGTGTTGTAAGTTTGATCCTAGAGGAGGGCTCCAGGGCCCACTCAGCCATCCATCCTTTTGTAGGTCGGTAAAATGAGTACCCAGTTTGTTGGGGGCAATTGGCTTACATCTCTTCCGGCAGGCCTTTCCAGATTAGCCTCTGCTGCACTGATACTGATTTGCCCTGTCTACACCAAGAAAGATAGATGTCTTGCCTCCAACTACCTCTAATTTTAGCTAATTTGTTATTTCTTCCACTTTTAATTAGTATTTTATATTGCTATATATTTTATGTTGTTATTGCTTTTAGTTTGCTTCTTTTTATGATTGGGAAGGGGTTGGGGTAGGAGGTTATTTAGAAATGTGGTTTTTAATTGTATATTGTATTTTATTTTTACTCATCATCATCATCATCATCATTTCGTAAATCGCTTAGGGAGAGCTAGTTCACTGATAAGAGATAAGTATAGAAATGTACTTGCTATTGCTATAGAGACACTGGAAAGATCATGAATATGAAATAATCACAGATGTGTAAGTATAGATTATGCATTCATAACTGACTTGGTTGATGATAATAATAATGGCTGGAATCCTGTATCAGCTACTTAAGTATACTTAACTGAGGCTCAAAACACACTGCAGAAATAGTCCAGTTTGAGACTGCTTTCAGTGCCCTGGCTCAGTGCTAAGGAATCCTGGGAATTGTAGTTGATTGTGGCACCAGAGCTCTCTGACAGAAGGCTAAATAAAACTAAAGTTCTCAGAATATCCTAGCATTCAGCTAGGGCAGTTAAAGTGGTCTCAAAGTGGATTATTTTTGCAGTGTATTTGCATCTGCACTGTTGAAATAATCTACTTTGACACTACTTTAACTGTCATGGCTCAATGCACTGGTGCTACAACAAACTACACTTCCCAGAATTCCATAGCATTAAGCCATGGCAGTTAAAGTGGTGTCTTTGGCAGTGTTCTGTGTCCAGAGACAAGCGTAGGTTGTTATCATTCCTTGTTTCACCCTTGAGTTCTTGCATGTCCTCAGTGTCCCCATTACAGACAGGCAGGAGGCATCAAAGTCTGTTTTACATTAGCCAATGTATTCCTAAAATCTGGACTGACCTCAGGAACCTAGGTACTGATCTTTAATTAAATTAAAGCAACTACTCATGTTGTCTCTTTGGCAAGTGAATGATATACTCCTGAAAAACTTGCCTGTGACACTTGAGATATATCTTATACAATATGTCCTTTCTGTCAGCCTCAGGTTCCAGTCAGTCTCATTGCAACGTGAAATCGAAGGCCTTCATGGCCACTGTCCATAGTCTTCTGCAGGTTTTCCAGGCTGTGTGATTGCATTCTGGAAGAGTTTATTCCTGACGTTTCACCTGCATCTGTGGTAGGCATCCTCAGAGAGATCTCTGCAGGTGAAACATCAGGAATAAACTCTTACAGAACATGGCTACATAGCCTGGAAAACCCAAAGAAATCTAATCTCATTGCAGTTAGTCAAGTGCTGATTTACTACATTACTGCACTGCTCTTATATTGCAGTGCAGTAATACCTTTGGCTGCCTCCTGTTGCATTCTGGGGTTTATATTTCATTGAGGCCTAAGAGCTCTCCAGATGAGAATTCTAAATGTCTCAAATAAGCATTATGTTATGTGGGAGACCAATGTCCTCAGTGTTTAGAACTGGCTTCGAATGCCTTAAAAGCAGTTTGACATTTAGTAAACAAGGCAGCTGATTTCATATAATGTCTGTATTTCAGAAAAAACCAAACAAGGGAAATCTGAATGTACATGCATAAAATATGGTATTGTAAAATAGAAGTGCAACTTTCACAAAACACATCAGACATCCCTGGAGAAAGCAAATTAAATTCCCCAATGTAACTCCCCTAACACTTTAGAGAAGGGCTGGGCATGTATTGGAAGCTAGGGGCCCCAGGAGGTAGGGAAGGATCACATTCCCTAAACAAATTCAGGGTGTTTTTTTTTTGCCCTCAAGCACCCTCAAACACATTATATTGTGTGTGTGTGTGTGGGGGATTTACCATGTGTTTGGTGCCCTAGGCCATTTTGCAACAAGAAGTATCCCAGAAGTCACTTCTTCTTCTTTTAATTATTATTATTTAAGAAAAAAGCTTTCCTGGGTCTAAAATGGCCTGGAGAAACACTAACATGGCAAAAATGCCCCTGTAGGAAATTTGGAGTCCAAATCATTTGCCCACCCCTATTCTATACTCAAGTTTACACTTCGCCAAATATTGTAATCATCTGCAAAGTAGATATGGCCAGTAACATATTTCTTTAACCAAGGCAACATGGTACTTTCCATGCATGGAAGTGTAATGAAAATTTTAAGCAATGTCTCACTGAATATATGAAACAACTCCTCACCCCAGCATACACTGAAAAATGTGCATACTATGGGAAGTGATGGCAAATAGACACAAAAAACAAAACAAATGCCATTTTTGGCATATCTGTGACTTTTGAACTAACAATTTGTCTGGGAATACTAAGCTACTGTAGAAGAATCATGCTTTTAGAATGGAAATTGTGATGTAACAAGCCCCGATGCTGGATACAACATCAGCATAATTGAAACAGTGGTGAGTAGCCCAATTTTGCACCCTTCATAAATATTTTATTGGTCAAATTTGATAACAGAGATCCACCCTTAGAGCAAAGAACAAACCAATTGGAAAAAAAGTTGCCACTGATAACATGGCCCATATTCCCATTTGAGGAAGGTCAGGAGTGAACACTGGCAGCTGGTGGCTTCCATGTCATTGGGTGAATGAATCTACTCTAGGATTTAGTTCAAACTTCAAAGGTACTGGACTGAGTTTGAAGATTGGGTTTAGTATTTTGGACAGCTCCTTTAAAGTTAGATGGCAAATCAGAGCAAACTCACAGCCCCACTAACATGGAAGCAACCACATGTCAATGCAATAGATATTTATTATTAGAGCTGGCAGATAGGCAATAAAAGAACAAGGAAGTCAGGCTATGATCCTGTGGTGGAAGCAGCTGCAATTGTACTTCTGTGGGGCACATAACAAAGGATTGAAAGGATGAAAGTATCAGTTTGCGGTTGCGTAAGCTCTTAGATGAGCAGAGGGCTTCATCAATCAAACCAGTGATCTCCCATGCAAGTTCTGTTCCACTCCAGGCTGCAGTTCCAACACCACTCAAATTTGCACTGTGGACGAGGGCACTTCATATGCATGCATCCCCCTGGAGAAAAAGACAAATATCGCCACCACCAAACAAAAACAAAATAAATAAAAATGAGAAGGCATTTTAGTAGTAGCAAAAAGAGTGAAAAATCTGACACATATTTGGTTGAACTCTGTTTACATGGGTTTCACTATAGCCACCCCTCTCAATATATTAAATGTTTCGTGTGTAAGGAGAAGCAGTACTCTTGCGAGATTAGGCAGCTTTCCACATAGATGAAAATTTTGTGTGCTTCATAGCAAGCTGTACTCAGGGACTCAATGAATAACAAAATGAGAGCGCATTTTGCATTTATCACAAGGTGCCCCAAACCTTTTGGAGAAAGAGCATGGGGAAGAAAAGGTTAAGAGGTGATATGATAGCCCAGTTAAATATTTGGAAGCAAATTTGGTTTCTGGCAGCTCTAGAGACTAGGACATGGAGAAATAGATGCAAACTACAGGAAAAGAGATTCCACCTAAACAGTAGGAGGATCTTCCGGACAGTAAGAGCTGTTTGACAACGGAACACCCTCCCTCAGAGAATGGTGGAGTCTTCTTCTTTCGAGGTTTTTAAACAGAGGCTGGATGACCATCTTCTGGGGGAGCTTTGATTGTGTCTTCCTGCATGGCAGGAGGTTGGACTGGATGGGCCTTGTGGTCTCTTCCAACTATGATTCTATGATTTTTGCAAGATGATAGCACTATTAAATTGCATGGCTTAAAATCACAAAAAGATGGAAATGGGTCTTAACAGTCTGCCAAGGGCTGTCATAAAAGAAATGCTTTCTTATCACTGGTACCTAATGTCAGAAGGAGATCTTTGGCCATACGGACCATTGATCTGAAGCTTTTTTAGCATGGGAATAAATATTGCCACATGCTCCCCCCCCCCTTTAAAAATCATATTGCTCTTAATAACATGGAAGAAAGGGTAGGTAAAAAAATTAAGATCAGCAACTCTGTATTGTGCCTGGAACAAGCATTTGTGACTATCACAGTGCAAATCAAGATTCTGGTTTTTATTTGCAAGACTCTTAACAGCTTGTATTGCTGTCCAGCAGTCATGGGAAATCAGTAGTAGCTGGAGGCCTCCATGTCATTGGGATGATGAATCTACATTTGGCTTTAGCATGAACATGAAAGGAACTATCCATGAGGCTAAACCTATTTTGGGGGTAGGGTCCAGTCCCTTGGACCATATTTATTTTTTAGATAAAAACCCCGGGCATAGTCAGCATTCCAGCATCACGGAAGCTCCCAGCTGCTGCTGGAAGAGTACCATCTGCATTCAATCCACACATCAATATGGTAGGAGCAAGATCAAATCTGTTCACTTTGCAAAAAGCAAAAAAATACAACCAGAGATTTGCATTCAATTGATAAGGGGAACCCAAGCTCATGATTGCCATAGGGAGGAAGAACAGTGAAATGAAGTGCTGGTAATGCAGAGGAGAAGCAACAGCTCAGAGTTCTGGTAGGAAATACCAATATCATATTAAAAAATAAGGCTACTGCATATACTCAACTATAAATTGACCTCATGTATAAGTCAAGGGCAGGTTTGGGGGCCAAAATTATGGATTTAGATATGACCCACGGATAGGTTGAGGGTAAAACCTAGGGGCATGTAACAAAGGATCTAAAAGATGAAACAAAGGAAGGCAATGCCAAAGAAATTACAAAATATCAGCAGGCATAGCTGTTTCTGCTTGCACTGTTGGTGCTGGATGGATGAGAGAGTAAAGAGGGGCCAGTGCTTCCAGGACAGATTACACTCTTGTCATTTACCAGGGAATAGTTCCTTTTTAATAAGAGTTAAAGCACAGTACTTACATTGACCTGTAGATAAGTCAACTCAGGTTTTGGGGGTCAATTTTTTGAGTAAAATTTCTAGATTAATACGTGAGTATATACAGTATCTAGTGCTAGCTAGGATGTCCTGTATTTTGTTAGGTTTGTTTTGTTTTGCTCTTCTTTAACATTAGGCTTGGGTTTTGTAGTGTGTGTGTGTGTGTGTGTGTATGAAAGAGAGAGAGAGAGATAATGAGAGAGATTCCTAGTAGCATGAATGTTGTTTTGTATATTCTGCAGCTCTAAAGGGCGGCTTTACATGTCCACTGCTTATAGGCATGGAAAATTATAATGTTGCCATTTCACGATAATTCTAAAATAAATGCTTATGGTCCAGTCATCATAAGCATACACAGTATAGTATGTTTGGGAAGTGGGTTGCAAGTCATCAAAAAATTCTAGCAGCTTCAAAAAGCTGCTACATTAATTTTTTCCATAAGATTAGTGACAGAACACAAAATTATAAGATGGGTGTGGAGATACCAGAATTGTAAAACTCATGTAATCCAGGTGTAGAAAACAAACTTGACTTTTGAGCTAAGCCAGTGGGAACAACAGATAACCCAGACCATATTATATTGCTTTGGCTTCTGAGTAAAACTATTACTTTAAAAATGTCACAGTAGCTGTGGGATATGGTTCAGTTAAACCCACCATCTTTTTCTACTGGAACATGGCAACGAGGGCATGGTTTGGTTGTTTTTTTGATGGTTTCTTTGGAGGCCTCTTCCCACCGAGCCTGTATGGCTGCATGTTCATCAACTTCATATCCCTGCAAAGAGACAAGAAACTGTCAGCAAGATGTTGCCAAATACACACAAATGGGGCAAATGGCTGGTTTCCCTAGCTTGATCCTTTGCAAAAAATAGACAATGTCAGGATGGGAGTTGTGCTCCCAATTTATTGGAGGTCGTGGTGTTCCCATTGCTAAGAAGCATGCTCTAGATAACACATAGCATCAACTAATATCCAGCCCCCCCCAAAAAAACTCCCAAACCAAACCAAATGTACCATAACTTATCCAAACAAGGCCTTTTCTTTTCTGCATAAGTGCTAAACAGAGTTTCATTGATTTATTAGTCAACCACCAGCTTATTTTTTTTTTTACCTCAAAGCTTATGGGATGATGCTTCAAAAAAAGGCCTCAGAGGGCTACTTGTGGCCCATGGGTCACAGTCTTCTCACCATACTTTACGTAAAACAATAAAGCAATTGACAACCCTTTAACAGTCTGGACAGTGAACATTCTGGTCACATTCTTAAAAAATATGAATGCTGAGATCCTTCATTGTGCTTGTAAGGAACAAATCTATACTGACATAGTTTATACAGTGGTTGTGCTGTACTGCTTTTTGAATACTGACATTGTGCAACTGACTGCATATCTGTGAGTCTGCAAGCTTACTGTCCCACTGTAAATTGGGTACAATGTACAGTGGGTGTTGCTGCAGTCTCAGTGAGTAAAGTGGTACACTGAAGGCACTGATGAATAGTTATGCACTAGAATGCTTGACTGCATGGCTGGAATCTTGTTGGTTGATCCTACTTAGATCCTTATCACACTACACTGTTATAGCTCTATATTCCACTTCAACCATCATGGAAACATCCTATGGAATTGTGGGATTTGCTGTTTAGGGAGGAGCATTGAGAATTCTGAGCCAGAAGAAACTGGCCTCACTAAACTAAAAAACCCAGAATTTTGCAGAATGTTGCAGTTAAAATGGAATATAGCACTATAACACTTTCATGTGATAAAGATTCTAGAGTAGATCCACTGAGTCAATGATTGAACATTAAATAATGCATAGGTAAATTCAATTGATTCAATGACTCTATAGTCTAGACTGGACTACAACAGGATCTAGGTTTGTGTGAAAAAACAAACACCACACTTATGACACTCCAGTTACAAAACTATGAACTGAATATCTCTGTTGCATAATAGCCAAAAAGGCACAACTGCATGTGTATGACACCAACACACATGCAGTATGACACCAATAGGATTCCAGCCAGAAGTGTAGTTTAGTGCTATGTGTACGACACATGTGTATGATGTGTATGACACTAGTAGGATTCCAGCCAGAAGTGTAGTTTAGTGCTATGTGAATGATCTTCTGGCTTAGGCATTCCTTCTTTATCTCTCCTCCTTTGCAAAGGCTGCGGAATCAGAAGTATCTGGACAGACTCTGAGCAGTTTAAAATATCATTTGTTCAAATAAGCCAAGATCCAACCATGGTTTCAGCTTCTGGCTTGTTAGGATAAATCAAATTATAATTAAAACTTACTGCAGTTCAGATTTTTTGGATGAAAGAAAAAAAATGCAGCATTTTAAATATAAAGGGATGATTCTAAACAGCTCCCTGGGGCTGAGGTGGTCAGGGCTCCTCATCTTTAACAACTGTTGACAAGGAAATTTCATAAGGTATTGCTTCAAAAATTAAGTCCAACTAACAACTTTTGTACCATTTTACTTTGCATTCTGATTTTGAAATTCAGAAATACTGCAGCATTTAGGATTTTTGATAACTTTTAAAGGACAAATCTATCTTTAACTCTTGTAAAAAAATTAATGAAGAATTTTCACTTAATATTTATTGTTTTGTCAAATTTATCTGGTTTTCTGACTTTCCACTGTTGTTTTATTCTTATTTGTACTGAGCTATAAACTGTTGCATAGTGTCTTGCATACCTAAGATGAAGGGAAGTATATAAATATTATAAATATAGTGGGCCGGGAACCTGATTAAAATAAAACTTGCTTACAAGTAAGTCAGAAGCTGGACTTTACTAGAAATCTATAGCCAAGATCATAGTCCAGATTCCATGTAGAATTCTACATGCACAAAATAACAGAAGAGGAAAGAACACTGTATCTTATATAACCTTGATGGATTAAGTTACATTTCTGCTAGCCAGTGGATTTCCTGTAAATGCATTATTAGATTTTCTTTACATTCATAGATCATCACACTATAGAATATTTCAATTTCATTTTAGGTTGCCAGAGTGAGTCAGGGAATGATAAAAATAATCTAATAAAAGAATATTGATGGATGTCCTTTCATATCCTTCTTCAAATTCATTTGAGTAATACACCTCAACTGTACCAATTCTTAGCAGACTCAGGATTGCATTCCTGTAGTTTGGATCATTGCATTAAAATGATTAGTCTCTATTAATGACACAGATATAAAAGATTTTTATAATGTGTGATATACACACAGGGAATAACATCTATGTCTTTAAGCGAGAAGAAAGGAGGGAAAGAGAAGAAGAGAAGGATACATAAAAGGTGATTGGAAAAAAAATGCAGGCTTGTGTTCTGGAAAGATCATGTAGGGAAGAATCTGACTTTAGTCAATGTATCACCAACTTTTTTTAAAGGTCCAATTACTTGATTACAAAATAAAGAAATTAATATTTTATTATTGAGATTACAAGAAACAAGTTTCTTATAAATGGGAGAAAATAGAGTATATAAATGTACATAGTCTAAAAATAGGAATAAAATATGTATATTGAACAGTGAGGTGGAGATGGAAATAGAAAAAAGAAAGAGGACTATATGAAGAATGCTGTAAAGAAAGTTCCAACTATATGAATTGATAATGTGAGGGTTAGGGAGGGGGGGGAAGGGGAGGGAAGATAAAGAGAACATTGTAAAGATCACAAGGGAATAAGAATTAAAAATAAAAATTGCAGGCTTGTGTTCTGGGGAGATCCTGTATGGAAGAACCTGACTTTAGTCAATGTACCACCTTCAACTTTTTTTAAGGGTTTGATTTTTAGCCATCAGGATTTATGTTTTATGATTGAATTCTACTATGATAATCACAGAAATGTAGAAATGAGACCCCAAAGTCATCAATATAAATCTTTCAGAGGGAAAAGGGGACCACACTTTTACCTTTGGCCATCTTATGCACAACCAAAAACAGAGTGCACCAGAAGCAAGAGATGCTCTGTGTACAATATTTCATACTCCCTTGTGCCCCTGCCACACAAAATCAGTTACGGAGGGGGGACAAATGGCTTTCTATATGTTTTCAGACTGCCATTCCCATCAATCCTAGCCATCATAGCCAATGGTGAGTGATGGTGAGAATGGCATCTGGATGGCATTTTCCATCCTGTCCTATATAAACCAGGCATCAGGCTAACCAGTTCCCTCCTTTCTCGCCTTTACCACAACTGGGGCTAACACACCCTCATGCTATTTTCCCTGTTCCTTATCTAGCTTCTACATCATCTTTAACTGTACAGCAGTGTTCTTCCTTGGTTCCCCCCCCCCGTCATTTCATTATGATGAGTTAAATCCTCAATAACAGCAGCAACAAAGCAGCATATACACAAAAACTACTTGCAGCATTTTTTGCATATGTCAGAAACCATTACAGTGATTGTGCAACATTATTCTAGCAAAACAAATTAAGTCAGGTTTGTAAAAGGAGAACCTTCATAGACTAGGTGAACAGAATGTCTAATAGGCATTCCTGCTAGCATGTTTTGGAAAATTCATCACAAAAACCCACAGCAAAAACAATGTCTAAAGTTGTGGCTACCAGCTATGCAAAGCTGTATGATTACAGAAAGCCATCACCTATACAAAAATACCTTGCACGGCAACTCTACATATCTGCTGCAGATCCATTAAAAGGGAGAGCACTGTTCATTCAGTAGGAAGCACTGCAGTTGGAACAATAACATCCAAAATCCACAAAGCAGTGATATCTTTATTGGGACAACCAGCTGCACAAAATACATGCCATCGTAACTGAGAACAACCACATCCTGACAAAATGTAAGCCTGTCACTCTAACATTGTCATATTTTTCTTTTTCCTGTATGATTCTTAACATCTTTGCCTGATGAAGAAACCAGTGGAACATCAAAAGCTTGCATCTGTATTTTGTGAATTTTGTTTGGCCAATAAAGGTATCACTGTTTTGTGGATATTGAATGTTATTGTACTTGGTTGTATTGCCAATGTGTCAACCCCTGAAAATATAGTTGGAAGGGTAATAGTTACTCATGATCTTTTTGCCATCTTCTGGTAACAACAAGAACTGTAAGCTTAAAATCATTGTAGACAGTCACACTTCAACTGCTTTTACCATTTTGCATTCAACTGATCTCCCAGTTTCATTCTTAGAAAGACACCTTCTGTCTTACCCTAGACTTTTACTTGGACTAGCAGTGATTCATGTTATTGTAAACTATTAATAATAAAATGATGAGATTCATAAAAAAAAGTTTTGTGTCTGTTGCAGAGCTTGGAGAAATTATTCTTATGCACTACAGTTCTCAGGATCTCCAAGCCAGCATTCTGAGAACCTGTTGCCCAAAAGATAACTTTTCCAAACTCTGGTATGAGGCAGAAAAAAAAAAGTTACTGTGTGCTGATAGAAAGTTGTTTTGCTTTAAACATTTTGGCTTCAAATTAGAATGTTCTGTTTATCCAGCTTTTTGGATATCTGGTTGCTCTTGACCACTTTGATTTTACTTAGAAGAAGAATAAACTCTTCCTTAGTTTAATTCTGTTTTAAGGGGATGGGAGGGTTGGACTGTGGGTCCAGGGAATGTTTTTAACTTTGTCTGTTTTAAATGTTGTTACCCGCCCCAATTGCCGCGCAGAGGGGTGGTGTGTAAATAAAAAAATATTATTATTATTATTAAATGGTGCAAGTTGCTTGCATCTTGTATTTTAGATGATTTTAAGGATGTTGTCAACTGTATTCATGTGCTATTTTGTTGAATTTTGTGAAAGGTTAATGAAAGGTTTTCCATTACACCCAGGTCATTTGGCAGATCTAAAGAGGTGGTTACGAAATTACTGGTCTGGTGCCTCTTCTTAACTGCAATGGCAAGAAAAATGACAGCAACAGCAATAAGACATTCTGATCTCATTATGTTGTTGGGAGTTCTCATCATTCATGTAGGATTATGAAGGACAGAGAAGAACATATGAAGCTTGGGGGAAAATCTAAATTCTCCTCTGCTTAAGGAGAGGATTCTCAATCATCATCTTGTATTCCAATGAAAGAGGGACTATTTCTAGCACTATTCTTCCCAAACCAAATTGTCAAGTCAGGAAATTAGCATAAAAGCCTGCATTGTAAAAGCTAAAAACCTTGTCCACCCTTAAAATAGGCCAGATATGGGACTGTCTCTCCATTGGCAGACCATCCACATTTCTTCTGCAGACCACCATCCTACCATGTATCAAAGCACAACTGCCCACTGAATACCTAAGTGGAACAATAACGTTGAACATGTAGAATAAAACATTTTCATTGATTTAAGGTCCAATTTAGGGCCTTTGCATACTGCCACAAATAGTGCAAATTGAGTCCACTTTAACTGCCCTGACTCAGTGATAGGGAATCATGGGAACTGTAGTTTATTGTGGCACCAGAGCTCTCTGACAGAGAAGACTCCATGTCTCTGAAAAAACTACAGTTCCCACGATTCCCAAGCACTGAGCCAGGGCAGTTAAAGTGGACTCAATTTGCACTATTTCTGGCAGTCTGCAAAGTTAGTTTTTCTTTTAAAAATTTCTTCCCCCCTTTCCTGTCCAGTGGTCTCACACCCTGCTTTGCAATTCAACTGGGATTAGCATTAATTTGCTTGGATTTCAAAAACTACTGTTCTATGTTGTCCTGTAGATACTACCTTGATTATTTTTTACCACAAAAGCCAACCACTCTAATCTCTTTCGCAATTTGGACTTCAAGCCATTATGCCTTACTTTCTCATTTCTGTGAAATAGGTAACTTCATACGGAAATAGGCAGCTTCATACTGTGATCTTAGACTGCCCTGTGTTGTACAGTTTTATAGCATGTGGGCTGTGGGATAATATCCTCAAACGTCAGCTCCCTCTTCCCCTTCTTTGGTAATCCCTTTGGTAATTCTTTTGGTAATCCTAAACATTGCCTTCAGAATTAAGTCCAACTTTGCTCAATGGGAAGACTCTTATGTGAGTATGCATTGTACCATAGACTTGCATTGCAACTTTTTTTCGATGAGTAAATGTTTCCTCCCCCCCTTCCCTTTTCTTTTCTACAGAAGCAAAAGCTCTGAGGCCAGAGTCCTTGCTCAAGAAGACTGAGTTGGTTGTAAGGCAGGGATGGAAAGTGGCCGTTCAGATGTTGTTGAACCAAAACATTCAGTGTTTCTCACCACAGGCTATGCTGACTAAGGCTGCTCAGAGTTGTAGTTGAACAACATCTGGAGGGCTGAAATATCCCCACCTCTGCTCAAAGGGTTGAAGGAGGCCATAACATAACGCTTTTTATTCCACGACAGAAACAAGTGTGCTGGTCCACAGACCTCTCATCTCCCATATTTTCTTGTTTTGGTCTTTGCTTGAAACACCTTTTCAAAGGTGAGGTGTGTTGGAGCCAATTGGTAACTGAAGGAGTAGGTGGCATAACTGCAGGATCGGGTTGGCTGTAATGCGAGGTAGAGACCACATCTTTTTTCCTCCAGCATAGAAGCAAATGTCATAGCATCTAGGCCTTCTGAACCAAAGTGAGACACAATAACGTAAGTCCTGATGGCTGGTCTCAAGTAGGGTAGACCACTGAATCAGTTGTTGTGAGTTAACACACATGTCAATTCCACTGATGCACTAAGTCTACTCTAGTTGGGATAAAAGATTAGTATTTAGTCTTACATAGTGCTTAAGAATATTTAGGGTCTCTGCAAGACAGGAACATGAGTAGTAAGGTAGGTGTGTTGGCTTTGCCCATAGTGATCCCTTGACTCTGCCCCTGCTGATGGGTATTCTGCTCTTCATTTCACCAGGCTTAGTGGCACCAGCTGCCCCAATTACATACATTAGGAGCAGGAACATGTGGCCCATGAGTTGCATGAGGTCCACCAGGGCCCAAAGCCTGCCCCTCTAAAGCCACCTAACACCCAGACCCTGATTTTTCACTCCCTAATTTTTTCAGGACAGGCCCAAAGTGGTTTTGCTCCAATAATCTCCCAAACCTCTTTAAAGAGCAAGGAAATTGTCCGAAATCAGCCAAAAATGAAACCAGACGTGCTGTTACTCATTGCTGGTTGTGTCACTGTCACCAGTGCATTTAGTTGGGGGAGTACCTGGGTGAAACATAGCCTTTGCCATTGCTGATCCTAGCAGATATTTTTAGACATCATCATCATCTGATGACACCATCTTTTCAGAACTTTTGACATGTGCACACAAAGATACCCCTGAATAGGGAAGGATATTTGGTGATGAAGAGACTGCTAATGTTTCAGTAAGCACTTTGTATATATAATCTGCAGCATATAATCTAGACTAGATCAAAATATTTGTCAATAAATTAGAAACAAAAAGCTAGATAACTTCCAAAGTATTCACAAAAGCAGTTCTGTAAACATTAAAAATAATTAATACAGATTCACTGACAATAAGAAAATACTTATTAAAATAAAAATTACTGTATTCTGTAACCACTTCAAAGGAGTGAGTCACTAAATAGCTTTTCTTTTTAGTAATACACTGCCACCAAGTGGCAAGACATCAGAGTACATGAAGTCAAAGAAAGGACATTTCTAAATACCGTAATTGTAGGGAAAGATCAGTGATCAAATGCAAGCATGTCTCTTTGTGTGCATAGATAAAAAGTAACAGCCTTACCTCTCCTAATCCCAAAATTTATTCAAGTGAGGAACTACATAGACAATGTCTATAAACTTTTAGATCGCCAAAGACAAACAAATATGATACTGAAATAATTTATATAGCCTAGTAGTTCAACAAGAGAAGACTGAATGAACAAATATGCTTCTGTCTGTGGAGCTGATGCACAGTCAGATATACATCTTGGAAGCATGTTCACATCAAAATTATAATGCCCATCAAGGCCTGATGAATGCACAAAAGAAATACAATTTTATATATGTCCAGAGTCTATAACTTCAGGTATGCTATTTGTTATGTTTCCTTAATCCAGGATCAAGTTATGTCTCATAAATACTTGACAGTATGTTTGGAAATGCTTGTACTGACAAAAGTTACTGACAAAACAGTTTAGGAAAACTTGCAGAAATCAAACCTATCTTTTTTTAATCATCCAGTGGCAACAATAACAACAGTTCTCCACTCTACATCTGCACTGTTGTCTCTCATAAATGGCTTTTAGGAGGATTCAGCACACATAGGCTGACATTCTGCAAAGGACATATACACATGTAAGTTTTCCTTATGTGTGCATATAGCAATAGCAATAGCAAGTGCATTTCTATACCACTTAACCAGTGCACTTAAACACTCCCTAAGCCAGGGGTAGGCAACCTTTCCCCTTTAAGGGCCGAGGGACTTCAGTTCCCAGAATCCCAGGAGCTATTGGCCAACATGGGACTATTGGCCAACGTGGCTGAGGCTTCTGGGAGCTGAAGTCCCTCGGCCCTTAAAGGGGAAAAGTTGCCTACCCCTGCCCTAAGCGGTTTACAATGTGTAAGCCAGTTGCCCCCAACAAGCTGGGTACTCCTTTTAGTGACCTCAGAAGGATGCCAGGCTGAGTCAACCATGGAGCCCCTTGCTGGTATTGAACTTGTGGTTTGTGAGTGAGTGGCTGCAGTACAGGCATGTAACTACTGTGCCACCAGGGCTCCCTCTTTTTTT
Organism: Phrynosoma platyrhinos; assembly: GCA_020142125.1. Lineage (NCBI taxonomy): Eukaryota > Metazoa > Chordata > Lepidosauria > Squamata > Phrynosomatidae > Phrynosoma > Phrynosoma platyrhinos. Next base: position 319,416,256 of record CM034701.1, read on the forward strand.
GGGTGCTACTGGGGTTGGTATTCACTCCTCAGCACCCAAAGCCTGCTTGACCTATAGAAAAGCTCCTGAAGCTGTCTTGCACAGCCACATCATGCTTTGTGGTGAGTGGGTGAGATCATAGAAGCATCTGGCTATTATATCCACAGAGCTGGATGCAAAATGAAGACATCAGTGCTGAGATACCCATCTTCTCCAGAGGTCTCAGTGCTACTGTAATTATTTTGCATCTGACTACAGGGACATAGCCAGATGCTTCTGCTTTCCTGCTCACCTCCTATGAAGTGCAGATTGGTCATGTAGAGGCTTTAGATTCTGTTCAGTTGGGGTATTGTGGCAGCCTAGGGTAGATCCATATGCAGACTTACTATCCTACACTGAGCCATACAAGAGTATGACCAGTATGTGTTACTGTCTCACTTTGTCATGCTTCTCAGGACCCCAAGCAATAGATTAATTGGTGCTCTGGTATGTAACTCCTATGCTCCCTAATCCTATGGAAAAGCAATACAAGGTCTATAAAGCAACATCTGTGTCAACTTGAACAGTAAGTCTTGATCATCCATAATACACACAGGATTACTCAGACTATTAGTTCATCCATCTCAGGATTGCCTGTATCAGGGAAGGAAAACCTGTGACTCTTCAGATGTTACTGAACTCTTAATTCCCATCAGCCTTACATAGGACCTTATCACACGGGGTCCCAAGCAGAAGGTATCCAAAGGCAATCCAAAGCTAAAACATTTTTCCTTTCCTTGTGTCCACACATTATCCAAAGGCAATCCAAAGCTAAAACGTTTTTCCTTTCCTTGTGTCCACACATATCCAAAGGCAATCCAAAGCTAAAACATTTTTCCTTTCCTTGTGTCCACACATAATCCAAAGGCAATCCAAAGCTAAAACGTTTTTTTTCCCCGTGAACCGAAGTCAAAGGGGATCTTTTGACATTTGGTTTTTTGGGGAAGTAAGGCCCTGGAAAGTGTCGGAGGGAGGGCGAGGAACCCCTGCGGCCACCTCCTCCGAGGCCGGAGAAGCCTCTCAGCCGGTGCCTTGGGCCGGCTGGAGGCCTGGAAGGGAGGGCGAGGTGCGGGAGGGAATCCCAGCACTGAACAGACAGTATTCCCCCCCCCCGCAAAGGAGGACAAGGCAGGCAGCGCCAAAATGTGGGGCGTTCAAGAAGAGGAGGAAGAAGAAAAACGGGGGACGTGACCAATAGGTAGAAATTTATGGAAGTTCGTGCTGCTCAGTCCTGCTCCAAACGGAGGACCTTTTGGCATTCCTCCTTCGCCGCCGCCGCCTCCTCCGAGGCTGGAAGCATTGCGCAATAGCCGCGCAGGCAAAACAGATTCCTTTCGGAATCTGTCTCCTTCGGGTATTTTTCGCTTGCTTTTCGCTTGCTGGCCAGCGTTTGATAAGGCCCATAGACTGGCCAAGGGTATGACATGATGAGACTAAGGGCCTTTGCAGACTGCCAGAAATAGTGCAAATTGAGTCCATTTTATCTGCCCTGATTCAGTGCTAGGGAATCATGGGAACTGTAGTTTATTATGGCACCAGTGCTCTCTGACAGAGAAAGCTCAATGTCTCAGAAAAAAACATAATTCCCATGATTCCCTAGCACTGAGCAAGGGCAGTTAAAGTGGACTCAATTTGCACTATTTCTAGCAGTCTGCAAAGGCCCAATGTATCAGCACTTGAAGAACCAAAAGTCTCCAGCTCTCTATGCTGATTGGTAGTAGCTCTGCAGGTTTTCATGCTGAAGTCTTTCCCAGATGTACCTGGTGATGCCACTGTTGAACCTGAGTGTGTCTACAAACAAAACACATGCTGTGCTAATGAATTACAGCTCTATTGTGTTACCATTTGCAAAGAATGGAAATGCTGTTATGCATAAAAGCTGTTATGCATACCCTAGATACAGTTCCATAAAATATCTGGTGTAGCTTTTCTGGAAAGGATAGACAAGAATTAATAGTCTTGTCAGAATTCCCTTATTAACAATGATTTTGTATAGAAAACAGTATTTTCTAGCCAACAATTTTCCATAAAAATGCTTTTCTTTGTGCCAATGTTTTTGCAAAAAAGTCACAAAATGCTCTTCCCTCCTAAAAAAAAAAAGAGAGAGAGAGGAAGGAAAGAAGGAAGGAAGGAAAGAAAGAAGGCAGGAAGGAAGGGAAAATGAAAAATTCAGGTGGGGGGAATCTTGAAATCAAGCTTGGCCAGAAGAAAACTTTTCGCATTCTTTATTCTTGCATGTGAGAATGAAATAATAAAATATTTATATCCCCTTTCCTGAGCTCCATAGCCATTGGGTTTCTGGAAAAGTTCCTTCTGATAGGCTCTCTTCTCAGTCCTTCATATAGTGTATCTGGTGGACTGGTGCTAATACTCCAGGTAGCTCTGGGTTATTGCTTGGCTGTTATATTAACTTTCCCAAATAGCCTTGACATGTTACTGCTACCGAACATGATGCATAATTAAAATGGAAGCCTCCTGATCCAGACATTTTTAAAAGGGCAAGTGTCTATACATGTTTCAATGGTGATCTGCCCAGGCAATGTAGGCTTGATAAATGCCCATGGATATGCTAGGCTTGCCACTGGTGGCCTTATCTTTTTGCCAGGTGAATGCAAAAGATCCCTGCACACTGCATAATGTTATCTGCCCACTGGTTTATGTGTAAGAGTCTGAAGTCTGGAGGACCAAATTGGCATCTGACATCCTCTTAGTGAGTTACAATGGCATAATTCTGAATTATGCCATTGCAACTTTTTGGTCACTGCAGAGGTCAGAATTCTTTGTCAACCTTGCACAAGTAAAATCTCCCCAACCCACCTTTGTGCCAGACATATGTGCATGGTTCTGTCATGATGCGTTATGATACCATGGCATGATGATATATTAATATAATGTTGTGATAATCTGATGAGGTATTGGTAAGATGGATATGGGGAATGGCAAAATGTATTGAATATTAATCATTTGGGCGCTATGGGCATGGGAATGAACAGGGAGGCAAATGGCAACAGGATGAAGGTTTTATGACCCTGCTTTTCCTGCATGAGGATCTGTCTTGTATCGGAGGGGTTTCTTCCTCTCTTCCTTAAGGGGGATTGAATGATAAACACAGGAGGGAGAAAAGGGGACATGTAAAGTTGCTTTGATTGAGATCCAAGGGATCCAAGGAAGGGGGGGTTGGATAACTTGTATTCTTATGCTATGGTCCAGGGGAAAGAGCCCCAGTTCTGACATGGACCCTAGATGGGTGACTTCTGTCTCAATTCCTGGAATAAAAACCTTTTTTGTTTTCTATCACAACGAGATGTTCTTGTGATTATTGGGAACTGAGTTGGCCAATCCTGACACTTTGTTTAGCTGCAGCCCCCTGAACTTGGCTATTGCCTGGTCAGGGGATAATTGGGGGAGCAGTAGATGGGTGTCTAGCTATTTCCCTATAGCTGGACACAGAACAATGACATCATTTGAGGTCTCTGTGGATGCCTGTTGCTGTGCATCCAGCTGAAGGAAAATAGCTGTATTCTAGTTTGCTGCTCATCTCATTCTCCACAGATTAGGAAATGGGTGGGTTTCTAAGGCTGCAGTTTACAAACTCAGAAATGGTGGGAATGAATAGGAGAGTATAGTAGCTGTGTCTTGTAGCTACATCTCCTGTTGTACACTCATGGCTACAGACTATAATAGTGTCTCTTACATTCCTGCTCCTGAAGCCATCCATCCAGGAAAGAAGATAGGTGAAGGAGAAATGTCTGTATTTTTCCTTACAAAGGAATCTTGCAGCACTTTTGCAATAACTGTGCAAAATAATTTGTAGCATCAGCTTTTGCAGACTTGGTCTATAATGCATGGAAATAGACCAAGTCTACAAAAAAAAAACATGCTACATCTTTCACTCAGTCTCAAATGTGCTATAAGATCCCTTTGCATACTGATATTCCAGACTCACATGGCTATCTATCTGTATGTCTCCTTGTTTCCCTTGCCACATTTAGCATTGCAGTTTTGGTGGCTGCAATCCTCTATACATCTTCATTCTTGCCTGAAAATACAAATATTTTCTATTTGTGGAACTAAGCTAGAGCCAGAAGTGTATCCAAAATGTATGTCAAGTGAATAATAATAATAATAATATGCAAAAAGGGTACAATTTTACATATCTCCTGAATCTAAAACTTGATAAACTCTATTTGCTATGTTCACTTAATTCAGGATCTCCCACCCTGGCATGTTATGGAGTCATCCAAGGATCCTCCTGTCATACGCAGCCACCTTCATGCATGTCTAGTTTGAGAATTGCCATAACTGTTTCACTCTTGATTATATTTCCCCAAATAATTCTTTGAGCTAGGCTAGGTCAGAGCCAATTTTCAACAAGATGCTACTGAGATGCTATGGATGTGGAGCTGAATACCTTCTGGGCTGTGGCTCCTTGAGTTTCGAGGAGAGTGAGACATTCACCTTCATGGTATTCTTCTTTACAATCGCGGCAGAACACAAACTGGAGAAAAAAAAAAGCCAGAAGAAATAAAACAAATGTCAGGGAAAGAGCCATGATACTCCAGTCATAGAGGGCTCTACACCAGCTGATCTATTGTTTCTCTCACCCCATTACATTCTCATAATTGCTTCTAACCATGCGTTTTATTACCCAGTCTCTTCATTAGCACAATCCCATGTATAATTTTCTGCAATGAAATAAGATGACTTCTATTACAAAGGAGGTCCTCTTCTTTTTCCTTCTGTTCATAGAATCACAATCATTTGCAAATGACTGTGATCAAAGTGAAATAAAATGGCTTCAACAGCCTTTTTTGGAAGGAGGTTAGGACAGAATTGTCACCAAATTCTGTTGCTTCACCACTTAACCTCTGGGCGGGTAAGTGGGATGGTTAGGAGAAAGCATGAAAGGACACCACTGGTGAATTTTACATCATTTTTCCTGGAGAACAAGGAGGTCTTCAAATGCTTAATATTGCTTTATGAAAGAATGAAGATGGGAGATGGAATGGAGAATGAATGGGGAATAGAGTGGAGAACAGAGGAACTGCATTTCACAATAAAGGACCTGTCACAGTCAATGCCCAAATTCTCTACCTATTTGACACATAGACTCCCAAAATAATGACAGTCACAGTTGCCTTATACACCAGTGGCACTCAAAGTAGTGGTCCCTGGACTGATGCCCAATCTATTGGCTGCCAGTCCCTGTGAAATTCCAGAGAAGAAAGAAAGAAACTAGCCCATTTAGCAATGTCTTTAAACTTCAACAATTAGTAGGAGGAAAACAGTTATCCTTGTGCTGTAAATTCTGGAGGCTAAGCTTGTGTTAAAGACCCAAGAACAGGCTGGACCATTTTTTTTCTTGGGGAAAAGAAAGCAAAAACTGCGAAGCATCCAATGAAATACATAAGAAAAACTAGGGAGGCATGAAAAGATATTATGTTTATTAGCTAAAAGGCCTGATATGTTTTGGCCTATTAAGGACAACATAGAATCAAAATTTCAGAAATTTCTTAACCAGAAATTCCCAAACTATTTACTGGGAGAACGAACACATATTGGGCTTCTCAGCTAATAAATAGGCCATATTTTGATCATCTTGGGATTTTTGTATATTTTCTCTTGGCCAGATGGCAGTTCAAAATTCAATCCGCCTAGTGCAGGGAATGGCAACTTGTACCTTGCAAATGTTTTGAACTACAATTCCCATGATCCTTGACCACATTCTGGTTAGAGTGGATTGTCCAAAACATCTGGAAGGTACAAGTTTGCCTATTCTCAGCTTAAGAAAATACTGAACTATAGTTCTGTCTCAGTGGGAATAATATTCAGAACATAGAATAATAATAATAAATAAAATAATAACATTTATTTTTATCCCGCCCCTCTGCAACCAGAATCTGTCTGGTCTGAAAATTAATTCAACATGTTAAAAGTGAAAAACTGGAACATTAATTCCTCATTCCTAATTAAAATAATCACACACATTTAAATTAGTTACACTACCATCAACTAATCAATTAATTAGTTATTTGTTTGTTTCCAAAGTTTTTGTTGTTAACTACCTTCATGATGACCCATAGTGATCCTGCTGACTCATACTCATGACCTCTTTAATAGAGCCCATCCATCTGGATGTGGGATTTATACAAATTGGCAAGGAGGTTGTTGCTGTTGACCTTAAGGGCACATTTTTGTTGCTGAGACCTTCAGAGTGCTCTTTTTGTCATTTTAAAATTGTCTTCCATCAACCTGGATTATTTCCCCCCAGATGGACTACAAAGCCCATAATATGATGTTGCCTGAGAACAGTGTGAGTCCAACATATCTGGTAATAATTCATGCATGGAACCTTATTTTACAACCTATTCAATTGTTTTGTCACTAATCAGCTTTTTCTTCTCTCTGTCCCCTTCCCAACATGCATGCTGTTCACCTATCTTTCAAACACCTTAGTTACTAGGGAATGATGTTAAGAGTTAGTAAGGAATTATGTGTTTATTTCAGAGATATACTGAATGTTCAACAATGGCTGGCTAGCTAGAAAGTTCAGACAATGAATCAAAGGTGGAGAACGCTTAACCAGACAGAAATGGTTTGAGTGCCCCCAACTATATGCAGGACATTTTATTGCACAAGTGTATCCCTGAATCCCTTTAGCTTTCACATTCCCAATCAAGAAGTGCGATCTGTGAAAATCAGGGGAATAAGAGCACACCTTTTGCCCACTTAGCTCAGAATGGCAGTCCTGAATAGCCCTTTTTTTTTTTTAAAAAAAAAATAAAAATAAAGGACACTGGTTCAAAGTTCCAGCCTTAACACACCACACAACGTGTAACCTACTGAAGAAAGGAGAGGTTAAAAAACAGAATGGGAGGGTTGGGGGAGGGAAAAGCTGAGAGATGAAAACGTTGTGTGTGTTGTGTTTCTGTTTCTAGCTCTGCATGTGAAATAATAAACATACTAAAGGAAGGCAAAGAGGTTTTTGGCAGTTCATCCCGAATAATAATTTACAACATATTGTATAAAATACAATTAATATACAATAGTAACAACAATAAAATCAATAGAAAGAGCTGAAGAGCCTCATCCTCCAAACACTCAACACTTTTCAAGTTTCAAGGGCAGGGTATTCTGAAAGGGCCATGCTTGCTTGAGGGCTAAGCTAACAAATCACTCCCCTCTATTCCAGTCCTCCATACCAGGGCAGGACACATTTTTCTCCTTTCCATTCATCTTCAATTACACCCTAGTCACAACTTTCAAGTTAATTTCTAGTAATTGTTTATGCTTCTGGCTTTCAAAGTTTTCTCCATCTCTTTTCAGACTGTCATGATACAGCTAAGAAATTAGTGTACCTAGCAAAAGAGCCATGTGATCCATTTCCTCCAACCTCAATCCTTCTTCTCCTAAGACCTTCTTGTCTTACTGTTTCACTGAAGCTGTAAAGGGAGAACCACCCATCCTAATGAATCGTGACCCCACATCCCAAATAATTTAACTATACATCTATCAGGAAAACTAGCAAGTGAGACATGTTGGCGAGAAGAGATTTTAAAATATCAATAATGTGACAAATCAAAGAACTAGCTATTTCCAAACTTTGACCACACCATCCATTTATCTAGATCAGGGGTAAGCAACCTTTCCCCTTTAAGGGCTGAGGGACATCAGCTCCCAGAAGCCTCAGGCATTTTGGCCAATAGTCCCATGTTGGCCAATAGCTCCTGGGATTCTGGGAGCTGAAATCCCTCGGCCCTTAAAGGGGAAAGGTTGCCTATCCCTGATCTAGATGTCTATCTTTCTAGCTACCTACCTATAGGATGCCCCCACCTTTCAGCCTTCTATTATCTGATGACTTGCTTTTTTGAGACTTGCAAATTAAGGGCAAGTTCCATTAATCTGACGAGGACTTTGTCAGTTTTTGCCTATGGAGGCTTACCTAGGATTGACTGTGCCTAGGATTACCCAGGGACCACTGCTTGCTAAGTGGAATGGAGTGGGAGGGAAAGGCACCATGCTGACTGAGAGACCTTGCAAGCAGCATGCAGAGGCAGCCCCAAGCAAGCCACTGTAGTTCCCCTATGTTACCTACACGGGTCTGGTTTTCAGTTTCTGAGAATGCTGCAGTGCCTAACCTGCACTTTATTCCTCTGAGTATTTTGGACTTCAACTCCCGGAAGTCCCAGCTAGCTTGGCCAACATTTGGGAATTCTGGAAGCTGAAGTCCAAAACATCTGGAGAAACAAAATTTGGGAACCACTGGCCTAAGCTTCCTGTATATCACATTAATATATTGCCTCTTAGGGGGGTTGCAGACTGCCAGAAATAGTGTGAATTCAGTCCACTTTTAGGGTTAGGGTTAGTGCTAGGGAATCATGGGAACTGTTATTTTCCTGAGACATTGAACCTTCTCTGTCAGACAACTCTGGTGCCACAATAAAATACAGTTCCCATGGTTCCCTAACTCTAACCCTAACCCTAAAAGTGGACTGAATTCACACTATTTCTGGCAGTCTGCAACCCCCCTAAGTCTGCCAGACCCCCAAGGCAATGCACAATGAAAAATAAATTAAAACAATAAATAAATAAAATGATATCTTTGTATTACCTCTGTTCTCTTCCTTATAATGAAGAAATCTGCTTTGCTACATGCCAATAATTTCTGAACAATCATTTCTCAATTAATTTCAATGTCCTTGCTAACAAGATGAAAAGTCAATAACGCAAAATGCCACTTGGGAGTTACATGACTTTGACTCACCTTTGGAAGGATGAAGTATTTCTTAGTGGCTAGGTACACAGAAACCAAAATGATAAACCACTCTTGGTTTCTTGAAGCAGAGCTGGCTCTTGCATATAACAAATAGACATATCAGCAGTACTTGACACTAAAATGTTTATCTGCCTCATGTTTCATCTTTGCAGTTCCACTTTGTACTCTGTCACACTTATATTGTCAATTTAAGTACCGTAGGAAATCACAATTCATTGCAGCACTGCAGAAAGAATGCTTATGCAAAAAGCAACAGGACAGTGGAATCATTCCATTCCACTTTTTACATGGCAAAAATGAAGGCTGAGGAGCGAGGCACTGGAATTATACATTTTGCTTTTCCACTATTTGCTCCCTCTTGAGAACTTGCATTAAGGCTGCAAAATTCTCGGTAGCTCTTGATGGTTCTTTCACCTCAAATGACAGGGCAAGGTAGAGAGGAAACAATTTTTCTTCCCCTTTCCAGTTAGTAGCTGCTGAGGAAGAGAGAATGAAATACATTTGAAGCTATGGCAACACAGTGGTAGAAAAGTACAGTGCATACCCTCCAACATTTCACAGATGTACACCAGGACACATGTGGTCAAGCAACTTCAGAGTGTGGTCAAAATGGAAAAAGTTATTAATGAGGAAGCTCAGAAAACGAAGGACTGCTGCAGCAGTTTGATTTTGCCTAGCTTATAGGGAAGGGCAAGATTCCACCCTTCCTCTCCTCTCCACCCTCCTGAGTTAGTTGAGGCAAACTACTTTTGCACTTTAAACTTGGTTTGCAGCAACTGAAGTAAATTGAGGACAAAATGAGAGAGTGGGAGAAACTGGGATATTTTAAAAGCATCTGAAAAAAGTGGGGCAGCAGAAGATTAATTGGGATTGGACCTGCCAAAATGGGGCATTTGGAAGTTAGGGTAGAGGATGGCAATGGCAAACCCCCTCTGAAAAAACTTGCCAAGAAAACTCCATGGTAGACCATGATTATTCTTCTAAGGCAACCTGCCTTAGGGTCACCATAAGTTAGAAATGACTTGATGGCACACATCAACAGTTAAATTAACTGCTGGCATGAAACCAGGAGTATAGTTGATAACAATGAGAAATAATTTGGTTCAGGCAGGATTTCTGAGAACAGGTTTGGGCCCCAGTGAATTTTTTTGGGGTATTCCCAGCTAAGGGTACCAGGTTTTCCAAATAGTAATACAGGACAGCCCTATCAGTTTTCAGGCCGGCTCAAAACTGGCTAGTACATGTGAGGCAGGCCTTTATAAAGCCTAGCACAAGTCTTGCAATAGAAGAGCCTCTCAGGAGCATTTCAGAGTTGCACAAGATTAGAGATCACAGGAGTTCAGAAGTCTCAGAAAAGGCCCTCTTCACACTTCATACAAGCTTTATATGAATGTTCTATACCAAAGACAAAAAACATAAATATCCTTCTACTGTCCTGATTTGGCAGGGATAGTCCTGATTATTGCCATCCCACTTTTCAGCTGCCTTTACTCGTAAGTCATCCCAGTTCCTCTCTTTTCTTCCCACTTTCTCCCTTTGTCCACAGCTTACTTCATTTTGTGCAAACTGAGTTGAATGTGCAAGAGTAGTTTGCACTCACTTTACTCAGCAGTAGGATGAGGAGAGGAGCAGGCAGAATCTTGCCCTTCCCAGTGGGCTCAGGTACAGGTAAACTGCTGCAGCCACTCCTAGCTTGTGTTTTCTTTCTCATTAATAACTACGGGTATCTTGACCCCATTCTGATGTTGCTTGATCATACATGCCTGATTTTCAAGTGTAAAATGTTGGAAGGTATAAACACATACAAGATAGTCAGGTTCTGAGGTCTCTTCAGACTGGTGGACCCTGTTAATTTGTACTGGCTTCCCCCCATTTCATCAATCCCAAGGTGAGAAAAATGTAAAGCAAGGACTTGAGGGAGCTCAGGATAACTTTCATCTACTAACTGGGTCAAACTAATGGTGGCAGTAATGGTGGGGCTGCATGATTCCATGAGACAAGCCCTGAATGTAAATCCACTTATGTTTTCTCATTCTTGGCCCCTTTAGCCTGCTGGATATTCATTAAACACCTACACTGAGTTTCAGTCGCTTTCCTTGTGGCCATCCCTACCTTCACCCATCTATCTTCTAGACCAGCAGGTAGAAGGACAGCCTGTACCATGTTCCTCACATATAAAACCAGCCTGAAAGAGGCATATGTTCTTATCCTGTTTATTTATGGTAGTGTTTTTAATGCCCATATTTCTTATTTTTATTCCTTATGCAGTGAAGCCACTCAGAGTACCTTAGAGGCAGAAGAGTGGGAATAAATGAATTACTTAACAGACCCTGGACAGATTCACAAATTTATCTGTTTTAAGTGCTGATTGTGATTACCATGCAGTTGTCTGTTTTTTTTTTATTTAATATTTTATAAGCTGAATTTCCTTATGGAAGCCTTTTGAGACACACAGGCAATAGCTGTCAATGGAGGCCAGACATCAGAATATAGAACTTATGATGATTCACGAAATTCATCAAACCCACTGTGAACTGAACACGATTTTATGATGGGTATTCTGTGCATGCATGGTAGGTTTGCTAGCTGTAATTGACTCCAGAAGAACAAATGATTTCATGTGCAGCAACAAAAAGACAAAATACTGTGGGCCAGGTTGTTAATGAGCTAGTTCCTAAGGTGCTAGATTTGATTTGTCTCTTAGCACTAATAAAAGACAGGATGGGAAAAATGGAAAGACTCAACATAGTTAATCCAGGAGGAATGAGCCCTTGCGGGATCTCTTCTTGTTTGGCTTACAACCGATCAAAACAGTACGTAAAAGTACTTCCTTGGCTCATTACTTTGACCACATTACCCTCTCTTTTGCCTTCCAGCTTGAATGGTTTTCCATTTTCTGCAACAGCAAACACAAGCCCCTTTGTTTTTTTGGTCTCTTATCGCTTCTTCTTCCAACTCACCAAACATTTCCCACAAGCCAACCACTTCTTCAAATCTACCAAGGATGCTGGTCTTCATAATCCCACTCATTATATTTTAAGTGAAGCCCCTTTAGTGTTCCTCTAATGTTACATTTGCATGTGTATAAAAATGTGTCAGTCTCTACACATTGTCTTAATCCCATAACTTTTAAATACCTCTGGCCTTAGTATATTCAAAAACACTTATTTTTTAGTTTCTTTATTTGCAATGTTTATAAGCTATATGATAAGAAAGGTTAGGCTGGCCAGCAACATAAAACTGTACAAGTGAAAAATGAGCAAAATAATCTAAAGGAGCAATAAAAGGTGATGCAGCATAGCACTCAAATGGATATATGAATTATATGTCTCTCTCAGTATGCAGAGATGCTATTACTAAGACATTGTATTGCAAAAATATTTCTGGCCTGCAATAATTGGCTAAACCTGAGCCTAACAAGTTTTTGTTTTTGTTTTTGAGGGAACAGAGGATGTAATGCATGTATTGGGGCAACTAAAGGCAAGGAAGTTTAGTACCCTTCTCCTTTAGGCACTATTCAGCAGATTCACTGGAGTCAAAAGAGTCCTTATTTGCTCTGAATCAGGGCAGAAATTTCAGAGAATCCCTTGAGTGTACAGACTGCATGTTGGTGCAGGGGCAGGGGGAGAAACATTGGTTGGAGGGCAAGCCACTGACCCCTTCCCATGGAGAACTTCCAACTCCTTATGACAGCACTTTCACTTTCAGGTTTGCATAGTTCTTCTGGAGCTATTCATTTTACAGATGTATAAATTGATTGCACAAGTGGACATTAGCCTGACAGTTCCACGAGTACAGCACATCAATGCTCAATAGGATGGCCGTTGCCCCCACAAGCCATGGAAAAGAGGAAAAGAGTGTCCTAGGGAGTGTGTGTATAGTGCTGCTGGTATTGGCCCATTGTGGGTGCTGGTTATGCAGACAGCTCATCCTCCTCACAGATCTGGAAGCCTTGATAGTAAACCTGGTTTTCTTTTTTTAAAAAAATTAATTAAAAAATCAATAAAGATATCAATAAAAATATTCTAAAATATTTTTAAAAAATATTGTAAACCTGGCTTTCCCATCAGCATAAAGTTAAGGTCTAGAAAAGAAGCAACCTGTGAGGGGAAGAATCTCCCCTTTAAGGCTGTTTTTTAAATTTTAATATTTCATTGTATGCATGAAACATGTAACTTCCTTTGTGAGGTGGTGGGAGGTGTCATTTTACACTATAGTACAGACTGCAATCAATTTACACATCTATAAAATGAATAGCTCCAGAGGAACTATGCAAACTTGAAAGTGAAAGTGCTGTGGTAAGGAGTTGGAAGTTCTCCATGGGAAGGGGTCAGTGGCTTGCCCTCCAACCAATGTTTCTCCCCCCGCCCCTGCACCAACATGCAGTCTGTACATTCAAATCATTGTATTTCTGATTTCTATGTAGAAATGTGAAATCTGGTCAATGATGAAAACTAACACAAAAAAAAAATGATTCTTTTGAAATGTGGCACTGGAAGAGAGTTCTGTAGATATCATGAACTGCCAGAAAGACAAATAGATGGGTCTGAGAGCAAATCAAGCCTAAACATTCACTAGAAGCCAAAGTGACTACAGTCACCCCCTCCATCTGCGGTCTCAGTCACTCATGGACCAGCAAGCCCCATTGGTTAAAATGGCATGAGTGCCCGTGGCGCATGCACAGGGCCATGTGCAGGAGTGCATGGCCATTCAAGCCAATGGGGCCTGAATATCTGTGAGTTTTCATTTTCGCTGGGGGAGGGGGTCTGGAATGGATCCCTCGCAAAAATGGAGGGGCAACTGTATATTAAAGCTATCATACTTTGTACATATCATGAGATGAGATGACTCACAGGAAAAGATGATAATGTTCAGAAAGGTAGAAGGCAGTAGGAAAAGAAGAATGACCCCATAACTCAGTAAGGCCTTTGACAAGGTTCCCCATGACATTCTTGCAAGCAA
>CM034701.1:319434223-319445416 GCA_020142125.1 Phrynosoma platyrhinos
CCATGTCTCTGGATGATCTCTCCCAGTGGCTTCATATATATGTTAAAATAGCATTGGGAACAGGATGGCATCCTGAGGGATGCCATAATTAAGCTCCTTTTTCACTGAGCAACTGTCCCCAAGCATCACCCTCTGGAATCTGCCCAAGAGAAAGGAACGGAAGCATTGCAATGCAATTTCTCCAATTCCTAATTCTCTCAGGCATTCCAAGAGGATGTCATAATCTATTGTGTCAAAGGCTGCTGAGAGGTCCAGTAGCACCAACAGGGTCACACTACTCCTGTTGATGCCCAGACGAAGGTCATCAGCTAAGGCAACCATGGCAGTCTCCACTCCATAACCTGTCCTAAAGCCAGTTTGAAATGGATCCAGATAATCAGTTTCCTCCAAGACAGCTTGGAGCTGATGAGCAACAGCCCTCTTGATCACCTTGCTCAAAAAAGGTAGCAAAGAGACTGGCCTATAGCTGTTCATGTTCAGAGGGTCAAGGGAAGTTTTTTTCAGAAGCAGCCTAACCACCGCTTCCTTTAAGGAAGATGGAACACGACCTTCCCCAAGGGATGCATTGATGATGTTCCTCAGGAACATCTTCAAGACATCTCCCCCCTGGATGGATAGCCACGAAGGGTAAGGGTCAAGAGGTCAAGTTGTCTTCCTCACTCTATCAAGGAGCTTGTCCACGTCATCGGTACTCACCAGTTGGAACTAATCCAGTATAATCTCATAAGCAGAGTTGCTGGATACCTCATCTATCGATTCTACTATAACACCGGCGTCCAAGTCTTTTGAATACACCCAAGTAAGTTTTATTTTGGTGGGGAGGTGGCCTGCCAAAAAACCTACTTAGCCCAAGATAGAAACTATCTCACATTTTTTAAAACAAGTTTTCCTAAAAGATTCATATTGTTGGCTGTGTGAATAACCAATGCAAATAGACCCATGATAAACTGGGATAAAACTCTGCAGGCCTTGAATGTGTTTTGAATACATCCACATCACTATTCCATCTTTATTCGCAGTGCTGACATTGTGAGCAACAGAATTTGCAGAGATGTGCAGAGATGTGGTTCTTATGTAAAAAAAAAAAAAAAAATACTGTGAGCAACAAAACCCTAATGTGTTAGTGAGATTATTCTCAGAAACACAGTAAAAACAAAACAAGGTGTGAATAACCCCTCAGAGTGCTTTTACTACTGGTTAGCATGGCTTGTTTCTCTCACAGTGCCAATGGAAGAGTGAGGAACAGAGGGAAACAAAAGAATAGATTATGGTGTGCTGGGGAATAGGATTGCTTGCTGTCATTTGCTGATAATGGAGGTATGTTAACAGTCAAAAGGGAGATGTGATGGGGCTTTAAAAACATAAGTCCTGTCACACAATTCTAAGTTTGTGGGGAGGCTATAATGGCTCAGTAGGGATGGAAAGGTCCTTTGCATATTCTTAGAGACAACCTTTTTATTATTGCTTTAACTTATTTTAAGAATTCTTATTTAAGAACTCTTGCTGTTAATATATCTTGGACTGTTCACTTATTACTACACTTCAGGATTCCTCAGCAGTGAAAGACAAATATTGTCTAAACTGGTAAAATTACAAGATACTGCACAAATGTTACATGTTTTCATTGCCATGATGCAAATACCTTCCCTTAGTACTTTTGTCATTGGGAACCATCTATTTGTAAACAGTTTTAGGTGAGAGGTTTGTAAACACTAAGGCAGAAGAAAATTGAAATGCAAAAAAGTACAGGCATTAATGTTAAAGCTTAAATGACACAAAGCTCACATAGTAATAAATTCATTAGTCTTTAACATAACACAAGACTTTTGTTTTTCCTCCAACAAGACTAACAGAACTAACAATTGCATATGTGTATTTTTCTTCTGTTATATTCTGTATGATAACTGTTTTGTGCTCCCCCATTTATCTGACTCAGATTAAGATAGTGATAACACTTCCAAAGGATGGCTGCATGGTGGCATAAAACGATGTGTATGTGTATGTGTATGTATGCACATTTGCATTTATATGAAATGTATTTTCCAGAAGATGGCAGTAGCAGCACATGAATTAATTGCCATGGGAAAGATCAGCTAAGCTGAATGAAAGTCATGCTGAACAGTCAAGACTCAGTCCAGGGTTACTAAAAGCTGATACGCACAAAACTGGTCCTGACAAGCCTGCCTCATAAAGAGAAATGGTATTCACATCTTCCAGAAGAAGGTATGATGGAAGACTCCTGGCTCTTTCAAGGTCACAGAGGCTTCTTAAGCACCCTGAATGTGGCAACAGCTTTCTTATAATGGTGACCAGAGAATAAGATTTGGACTAATACAGAAAAATTGGGCATCAGGTCACCTCTCCCCTTCCTCACACCCCATCTTCATTCACAGAGGTAAAAAGGAGTGAGGAAAGGCCACTTGTAGTACAGGAAACAAAAAAATACATCATTTCTGAACTTTCCTCTCTCTGGCAGCCTCAAATAAAGGTAAGTTTTGAGCTGTCACATGTAGCTCTATATACCAATTTTCTTTTTGAATGTCTGCATCCTGCATTTTCACTCATAAACATTACATATTCATGGTCCCTAAGCTGGCTCTAGTTTAGGGGTGAAGTAGGAACTGTGAAAATCCCCAACTTCAACTTACTGGAAAGCAGCCACTGGGATCGACAGTGGTATGTTCCTCTGCTGATCCAGAAGCAGCTGACTGCTATTCCCACCCTCCCTTGCAAGAGCGATCTTAGGCATGAGGAAGAATCGCAATGGAGGTTCTGCTTCTCCCTGTCGCACCTGAGAGTGATCACAGAATAGGATGGAAATAGCAGCCAGCTGCTACCCAAACAACAGAAGAAGAGATCCCCATTGATCTCAATACCTGCTGTCCGGTAAATGAAGATTGGAAGTTCAAGCTGGGATTAACTGCAAAGCAATGTAACTACAATGGTTCTTGTTGTTCTTGCTGCTGCTGTTGTGTGCCTTCAAGTTGTTTCTGACTTATGGTGTCCCTAAGGCATGGGGTTTTCTTGGCAAGATTTGTTCAGAGGAGGTTTGCCATTGCCTTCTCCTGAGGTTGACAGCATGTGACTTGCTCAAGATCACTCAGTGGGTTTCATGGCCAAGGTGGGAATCAAATCCTGGCCTCCAGAGTCATAGTCAAACACTTAAGCCACTACACCATGCTGGCTCCCAACTTACATATACATAAATCCCATATTGCATTTTCTCTGTGTCTCCCCCCCCCCATTGTGTGCACACTTTCCCACAAGGATTTAAGATATACTTACAAATATTCTCATCCTCAATGAGAAAGGATGTCTTGATACACTGCAACACCTTGTCTAAAATGCTCAAATAATGTAGAATAGCTCAAATTTTGGGAATGCTACAGAAAAATTTTGTATTTTTTTAAAAAACCAACTCCAATAACAGTGATCTTGTGCAGAAAGCAATAGACTTTTTGCTATATCTTGTTAGTAAATCATTTTTGTGCAAACAAAATATTCATGAAAATTTTCCAAAATGTGAAAAATTATTGGGAAGTATGTCAAATCTCTCTTAACCTTGTCCAGTGGAGAGAAAACTTTTGAATCTCCTGCTTCTTGCAGTTGAGAATGAAATCCCACAGGATATATGAATATTGTGTGGGCATTTATCCCTCATTTGTATGTGATTGTGCACATTTTTGTGTTTGATGGGTTGCTGTGCTAAATTTGAGAAAGTACACATTTCAATCTGTTTCTTCCTCAGTTTGCTCATTGGTTCAGAAGGCATGAATTTGGCAACTCTGCATTAGATTTGGATAAAATCATCTCTACTCTACTTTTACCAAAGAAGCAAGTAGCTACTTACAAGCAAAAGGTGCACACTGGGCAGAAAACAGGTAATAAGATCTTTTTTTTACCCCCCCCCCAGTCAGCCAAAACCATTAGCATTTGAAGCACTGGTGAAGCACTGGTGAAGCACTAGCATCATTGCACCAATGGTGGCCATATTGCTATGCTGCCATCCAAAGGACACATTGGTCTCGTTCTATGCAGCTAGAACAGTAGAAGATTCTTGGAAAAGAAAAGAAAAGCTGCTCTGATTCAGAATTACATTCACAACAGTTACTACATGTATGTGTTTGTGTGAGTTTGTGCATATACAGGTTGAGTAGCCCTTATCCAAAACGCTTGGGACCAGAAGGGTATATAATGAGATATCTTGGAGATGGGACCCAGGTCTAACTATACCATTCATTTATGTTTCACATACACATTATACACGTAGCCTGAAGGTAATTTTATATACAGTATTTTAAATAATTTTGTGCATGAAGCAAAGTTTGTGTACATTTTACCATCAAAAAGGAAAGGTGTCATTTTCCATGTGGACAATTTTGGATTGTGGAGTATTTCAGATTTCAGAGTTCCAGATAAGGGATACTCAATCTATATGTGTATGTGTATGTGTATGTGTATGTGTATGTGTATGTGTATGTGTATGTGTATGTATATATATATTGTTGTTGTTGCTAATTGTCTTTGAGTTGACCTCAACTCCAGGCATCCCTGTGACTGAGACATCTCTAAGACCCCTATCTTCAATTGCTCTGCTCAGGTCTGCAGCCTCAGGCCCATGACCTCCCTGATTGAGTCTAACCATCTGGCTTGTGGTCTTCCTCGCTTTCCACTGCCTTTATGAATCATGCCTTCTCATGATGTGGCCAAAGTAGTCATCTTAGCTTCTTTATATATATGTGTGTGTGTGTGTGTGTGTGTGTGTATATATATGTGTGTGTGTGTGTGTGTGTGTGTGTGTGTGTGTGTGTTTGTGTGAAAGGGAGGGGGGAGAGAAAATCATATACACTCCCATATGGCTTAGGTTTACACTATTTCAAGGACCATATCTCCCTATGTGAGCCCATTAGAATTCTTTAGGAGAGTCCCTTCTCTCTGTCCCTTTACGTTCTCAGGCTCATTTGGTGGGAACAAGTGAGAAGTGCCTTCTTGGTGGCTGCTCCCAGACTTTGGAACTCCCTCCCTAGGGAGGCTAGAATGGCTCCCTCCTTCTGCTGGCAGGTTAGAGCACATTTTTATTCTGTCAAGCTTTCAGAAATTGATAGTAATAGGTTTTTTAATGATGTGCTATGCTGTTTTGTTGATTTTATATTGTCTTTTAATGATTTTAATTGGTTTTAATTCTACAGATCATTTGTTTTTAAATTGCCACACACACACAGGGTACTGCACTTAATACATAGTAAGCTGCCCTTAGAGCCTTATCACATTACAAACAAACCTGGCAGGGAAATGGAGAGAAGCACATTTCTCTTTCTGTCTCTGCATGATGTCAAAGTACTTTTGTTCTCTTCTGGTTGTAAAAGCATGGAAGAATGTCGTAAAAGTGTCCTTTTTGCCAAGCTGGAAAAATCTGTTTGGCAAAAGGGATGCTTTTACGACCCTTTGCTAAACTTTTACAACTGGAAGAGAATGAAAGTGCTTTGATGTCATGCAGAGGCCGAAAGAGAAATGCTCTGTTTTTCTACTGGGTTTATTTGTACATGATAATGCTCTGATTCTATTATAAGAAAAAAGGTGGAATATAAATGGATAAAATAATAAACAATAATATTTCAATAATGTTTCATAGAGTCTTGGATTCTCACTGTTGTTTTGTGATTCCTATTGCCATTAGGTATCCTTTATTATGGATGCTCCTTCTACAGAACAACTTCTGACCAGGATATTTTCCATGATTAAGGAAAAAGAGGCAGTTATATCCATGGTAAAAGGTTTATGATGATTGAGGAGATTTGCAGCCCAGTCTTTCAACTTATCTGATAGGACTTTTGATCAGTTTTCTTAGGATTTAAAGATTAGTGTGAATCCCAGCCACTTTTGGTTTCATTTGTCTAATTATCTCCACATGAATCATTAATGTGACCTTTCGGTGGATGTTTAGTTCAATTCCTTGGTAAATTGTTGTTCTCAAGCCTTGAGTTTTTGTTTATCTGGAGTACACAAAATCAAACTTTTTACCATTTCCCATTTTCCATGGTTCCCACTGAACTATTAAACACTATGATCACATTCCCACCGTAAAATAATTATTTTCAGAACTGAAATGATTCCAGCTGAAATAAATCAACATTTATTGACAATTCAAGCTGCTTCAGAGATAAGCAAATCTTCCAAAATCTATCAAAATTGTTTGCAGCTTGTTGTTTCCTTGGCTTTATTCAGGATTTCTAAAAATTCTTAATGATTACACATCTCTGTGGGACATCACTATGCTATCTTTCCATGCAACATGGAACTTTTCTATTTTACAAAAATTCCATCCAACTTAGCTTCTGTATAGAATGCTTAAAGTCATGGTACATGTAGCTTACCATGCACAGCTTATGAAGTTTGTGAGATTAATTCAGCACAACTATTCTGTTTTAAGGCATTAGTGTTCAAATAGTTAGTTGGGACCATCACTGGATCAAAGAAGCCTAAAATAAGGCAGAAAAGCAGCACTACCACCATACAAATAGTGAGAAAATGGGCTCCCAAATGCTTATTTGGGCTAATAGTATCCTAGATCTGAAAATGGAAGACTGGTGTTTTAAAGCTGAACTAGGCAGATTTCAAGGTTGTAGAACTTATTTTGTTTGCCATTTCACTCTGGGAAGGTGCAGGCATGGCATTGGCAGCTACCATGCAGTTGGGGAAACTTAATTAGGTTATGGAATCAAAATTTCCCAGAAACCCAGCCTGTCAGGGATAGATATTTTGGGAGCAACTAAACATCTACTCAGACATGCAATGAAAACAAAAGGTCCATGTAACAGGATCTGACATGTTTGTTTTTAAACAGCATCTTGAAATTGGAATTTATCCATTATTTAATTACACAGGGTAGTCAAAAAAGCCAAGTTTGAAATTCAACCTTGGTCTAATGATCTCACTTTATTTTTAGATACAGCATAGAAGGCCAGACTTTCACTTGATAAATGTTATCAGAACTTCATTGATGGACTATAGAAAGACTTTTTAATGAATGTGGGCTTCTTTTCTGGGAAGCAGCAGAAGACTGGATGTTAAATTGCCATTAAACATGAATAGTTCTTCCCACTGGAAACCATTTAGGAATAAAAGCCAAATAAGCATGGGCTGCCCTTGTAGACAATTTCTGTTTGGAAGAAATTATCTAACGTATCTCATAATGTACTTTTACAGGGCTATGTGTAAATTAAACGATAACAAGTTGAGACATAATCCAAATTCTATCATCATAATCTCCTGAATGTGTGTACAAGTAGATAATTAATCAAGAAGAACGGAAAGGGGGAAGGCATAAGAGGCTTAGGTTCTTTCTGGTTTTATTTAGATTGGGGGAAAAAATGGGTGAAAGAAACTGCCCATCTATACCTAATCTCTGTTAGATGAACATGAATTGCTGTAATAGCTTTGATTGTGCACACATTTCCCATACTTTTTATATAAAATGAGAATGAACATGTTAAACAAACAAGCATTTTCTTCCAGTGCTTCATCTGTTTCGATATAATTAATATCCAAATGAAAATTTCATCAAAATCTATGCTAACCCCCCCCCCCCAACAACCTCAACTACAAACACTCTGAAGCAGAGGGGAAAGCATGTAGGATTTCTCAATATGTTTCTTTTGTTTATGCAATGATAACCCTCTAATGGCACAGGAAGGACAAGTTGTCCTCACAATCATCATAAGCTATCCAAACCTAAGCAATTCAAAATCTCACTACTTTCAGATACATACCCTCAAACTGTCCCAGTTTGGCAGGGACAGCCCTAGTTAATCCTCTACCATCTCATTTCTAAACTGCTTTTAAAATGGCCCAGTTTCTTTCTTCTCCTCCCACTGTCCACCTTCAGCTTCAGCTTACTTCAATGGCTGCAAACTGAATTACAATGGCAAAAGTAGCTTAAACTCAGTTATTTCAGCAGGAGGGAGAAGAGAGGATGGGCAAAGCTTTTCCCCTTCTGGGTATGCTCAGACAAAAGCAAACTGCTGCCGCTTCTTCTATCTTTGGAACAGAAATCCTGTCCTGCAAGGCTCCAATTTTCTTCTTAATGTAAACAAAAGGAATAAACATAGCTTGTAGAAAGCAAGGGAAGCTGCTCCTATTTAAGAGGGGATTTCCTTGAGGAGATCCACTTTGAATTACAACACCTTAAAGTGTACACCAGGTGCTCTATCAATCTCTGTTTTTCACAGACACAAGGATGCCCTCATCTCATGGATGCCACCCGAAAGATCAATATTACAGAGAAGCATTCCTAATTTGATTTTTTTTCTCCACCTTTCAGTCCTGATTTTTTTGGGGTGGGGATGGGTAGATTTGTTTCAATCTTATTTTTAAGGAACGGCTTTACTGATTTTATTCCTCCTTCTCTCTTTCTTTTGATTGACTAATCATCTGTTCGTGTCAGAACTGTGCAGTGCCACAGGAAAGAAACCATTATTGGTAGACATTGAACACTGGAAGTGATTTTATTGTCTACTTACTTTGAAAAAGACCCCCCCCCCAGGTAGAGCAAATTCCATTTATATTAACAATACACACATCTTCTCAGAAGTAAATTCAGATGAGTCCAGTGGGACTTAGGGTGCATGCACACTGTAGAAATAAAGCAGTTTGACACCACTTTAACTGCATGGCATTATCCTACAAAATCCTGAGATTTGTAGTTTTATAAGGCATCAGAACACTTTGGCAGAGAAGGTGAAAGGCCTTATAAAACTACAAATCTCAGGTTCCCATAGGATGGAGCCATTAAAGTGGTGTCAAACTTCATAATTTCTACAGTGAAGATGCACCCTTAAAGGTAAAGGTAAAGGTTTCCCCTTTGACAAGGTTGTGAAGTTGTGTCTGACCATATGGGGCAGTACTCATCTCCGTTACTCAGTCAAAGAGTTAACCCTGTCAAAGGCATCTCTGTGATCATGTGGCCAGCATGACTGCACAGAACACTGTTACCATCCCACCAAAGTGGTACCTATTTATCTACCTGCACTTTTATATCCTTTCAAACTGCTAGGTTTGCAGAAGCTGGAACTAGAGATGGCAGCTCACTCCATCATACTGCACTTGGGCTGCGAACTGCCAACCTACCGATCTTGCAACTGTCATAATCAGCATCTTATGAGATCCACTGTGTCCTTTACTCTTAAATAAATGTATACAGGGATTGTATATAGGACTGTTGCCTGAGACATTCTGAAAGATAACTAGAATGCATGGATTTGTTTATGACAATCAAGTTTTTCCAGCAATGTGTTCCTTGATTAATTATGTTCCATTTGTTTTCTGAAACTAAAAGTATTGCACATTATTTCCTCCACCATTTTTATTTTAAGAACAACCCTGCAAAGCAGGCTGTGCTGAGAAGCTATGACTGGCTCACAATAACCACACAAGTGTTATGTTATGGTGAGACTTGATCTGATCTACGGTGTGCACTGGGCAGGGAAGGTGACTATGAACACAGAGTTCATACAGTGGATCTGAAGGAAAGAAATAATTTTGAGCAGGTCTGAAAAAGGCATTTTTATTTTAGAATAACATATTATGTAATATTTATTGTTAACCATGCTGTGCACATGCATGCACATTCAATGTATTTATTTTTCTTTTCTTTTCTTTTTTCAGACCTTTCTAAAACCATTGTATAAATTACAAGGTCTCTTGCCTAAAATAGTAGTTTTGTGTATTCTTCTTCATTAATAACTTTTGCTCTTTTGTTGCCTGGTCACATCCTTTTGATCATAATGAAAAGGTGCTCAGCTATACATAGAATCATAGAGTTGGAAGAGACCACAAGGGCCATCTAGTCCAACCCCCTGCCATTCAGGAACTCAAAGCATCCCTGACAGATGGCCATCCAGCCTCTGTTTAAAGACCTCCAAAGAAGGAGACTCCACCACACTCTGAGGGAGCATGTTCCACTGTTGAACAGCTCTCACTGTCAGGAAGTTCCTCCTAATGTTGAGGTGGAATCTCTTTTCCTGTATCTTGCATCTGTTGTTCCAGATCCTGTTCTCTGGAGCAGTAGAAAACAAGCTAGCGCCCTCCTCAACATGACATCCCTTCAAATATTTAAAGAGGGCTATCATATCCTCTCTTAACCGTCTATTCTCCAGACTAAACATCCCCAGTTCCCTAAGCATGGTTTCCAGCCCCTTCACCATTTTAGTCTCCCTTCTCTGGACACGCTCCAGTTTTTCAACATCCTTTTTGAATTGTGGTGCCCAGAACTGGACACAGTATTCCAGGTAGGGCCTAAGCAGAATACAGAGGCACTATTACTTCCCTTGATCTAGATATTATACTTCTATTGATGCAGCCTAAAATTGCATTGGTCTTTTTAGCTGCGGCATCACACTGTTGACTCATGTTCAACTTGTGGTCTACTAGGACTCCTAGATCCCTTTCACACATAGTCTCATTAAGCCAGGTGTCCCCCATCTTATATCTTTTTTGTGCAGTACCTTACATTTCTCTGTGTCGAAATTCATTTTTTTTTAGCTTTCTAATCTATTAAGGTCATTTTGAATTTTCATCCTGTCCTCTGGGGTATTAGCTATTCCTCCTAATTTGGTGTCATCTGCATGCCCCCTATTCCTTCATCCATATCATTGATAAAGATGTTGAATAGCACTGGTCCCAGGACAGAACCCTGTGGCTCCCCCCTGGTCACTTCTCTCCAGGATGAAGAGGAGCCATTGCTGGGCACCCTTTGGGTTCGGTCAGTCAACCAGTTACTAATCCACCTAATAGTTGTATTCTCTAGCCCACATTTTACTAGCTTGTTTGCAAGAATATCATGGGGGACCTTGTCAAAAGCCTTACTGAAATCAAGATATGCTATGTCTACCACATTCCCTTCATCTACCAAAGTGGTAATTTTTTTTTTAAAAAAAAATCAGATTAGTCTGTTATGACTTGTTTTTGGGAAACCCATGTTGACTTTTAGTAATTATGTCATTCCCTTCTAAATGTTCACAGACTCTCTGTTTAATGAACTGTTCTAGAATCTTTCCCAGTATTGATGTCAGACTAACTGGGTGATAGTTGCTGGAATCCTCTTTTTTCCCCTTTTTGAAGATGGGGACAATGTTTTCCCCCCTCCCTTCTGCTGGGACTTCTCCTATTCTCCAGGATTTCTCAAAGATTATTGCC
>CM034701.1:319445516-319468068 GCA_020142125.1 Phrynosoma platyrhinos
AAACTCCAGGAGAACATGATCACTCCCACCTAAGGATCCCAAAACTTGTACATGTCCCAATTTTTGGCAGTGAAATGTTGGAGGATATGCAGCTAGGGACATGTACATATGCTTAGCTCTCTTTTAGTGAAACCTGTAAGATTAAAAACTGATTTTACTGGAACATATTCAAAATTGTGGCTTAGTAACCATCAACCCTGAACCATCAAATTCACAAACCAACAAAGACCCCTTAATATATTATTGGAGTAACAATAAACTGCAGTGTTTAATAAATGTTCATATCTATATAATGTGTGTATATTTAATTACTTTCAATCCTTATTGAAAATGAGTTCTATAAATTGGAAATAATTTGAAATTTAAAACAGAAATACTAAAACCTAAACATCAAATACATACGAAGTCCCACATTCACCAAAAATCCCTGCTTGAGAGAATATTTTGTAACAACTGCAACCCATTCTCTAATAGTATTGTTGCTGCTATTTATTTGTTTGTACTGAATTTACTTTATGGGTGTAATCAACCGTGAATATGATACATAGCTTTGCTATAGAAAGCTTCACTTGCATTGCATTTATGTAGAGAATGTGTCATCTGTGCAATATAGGCAAGAACAGGAATGTTTGACAACCTAAATCCTAAAGGATTTATATGTATCTTACCTTGAGGTCAAACCCATGTTATCACTGTGATGCTAGTTATGCCACATTTTGTGATGTAGCACATGCAAAAGCTAGCTTGGCACATCCTAAGCATCAAGTTTTATGGCCATTATCCATGACATGGAGAGCCAGCATGGTGCAGTGGTTTGAACGTTGGACTGTGACTTTGGAGACCAGGGTTCAAATCCTTGCTCAGCTACTGAAACTCACTGGGTGACCTTGGGGAAGCCACACTCTCTCAGCCTCCGAGGGATGCAAAGACAAACACTGTTGGAATGAATTTTGCCAAGAAAACCCCATGATAAGTTTGCTATGGTCTCCATAAGTCAGAAATGACTAGAAGGCACATGACAACTATCCATGACATGCTTAAGAGTATTTCCAGCTCACAAAGACACATGCATACCATGAAGCCCAACCAGATTGGCATAACTTTTATAGTGTTACTTTTAATTTTACAGTGATAGATGAATTCTTCTTCAAACAGGAGAAAACAAGAGAGCTTTAATGTGACTAGCAAAGTTTCATGTGGAATTTCAGCAGACATACCTTGCCATGTTATAGAGCTGCACTACCAACATTATTCTATTCTACAAGATCTTCAAGTAGTTCACAAGACAGTGGCCAGAATTTAAATGGGGCAGTTTTCTGGGAACATTTCAGCTTTGAAAGCTCTACACTTGCTCCTGGCTTGCTTCAAGGCACAGTTCAAAGTGCTGGCTTAAACTTTAAAGTCCATAAGGGTTTGAGGTCAAGTAGCTTAGGTATTACCTTTTGAATATCTTCCTACCAGATGCTAAAATTTTCTTCATCCTTTGACTGCCACCTCCAAGAAAAAAGAGAGGCAACAAAGTAGTGGGCCGATTTCCCCCCCCCCTTCACCTGCAATACCCTAGTTATGGAAGTCCCTCTGCAAAGAAGCTTGCCTGTTATTTTTATTTAGCTGTCAGGCTGAGGCTCAAATCAGGGACATACCCATCATCTTTGCTAAATATTCTGTTATAGCATGGCATTTTCCTCACCTACATATCTTGCATTCAGCACGCTTTGTTATGTGATCAGTCATTTTATGTTAAACACAGGCTTAATGCACAAGTTTGCTGAGACACATATAATGAGAAATCCTATTTTGGGAAGGAAAACATGTGAATCACTTTCCCTTTAACATCTAAAGAGTTTAGGTTCCACTTAAACATTAGAAAGAGCTTTTTTTGATTACTTTAAGAGGTGTTCCAAAGTGGAACAGACTGGCATAGAGGATGGTGGACTTCCCATCTTTGGAGGTCTTTAAACAGAGGTTGGATGGGCATCTTTCAGAGGGCCTCGGCAGACGACTAATTGGGTCATCTTCCGGGCCTGGAAGAGGAGGGGCAGCCGCACGTTCGGCGCCCCTTCCTCTTCCTGAGGTCGCCCCTGGAAGCGCCGGCCATCCGCACGGCCGGGGCTTCCGGGTTGACCTCACGCCGCGGCGACCGCACTCGCTGTGGCGTTTGAGTCAGGGAAAGTGCGCCTGCCGCTTTTGGGGCGCACTTTCCCTGAAATCTAAAAGGAGCGCCAATTTGGCGCTCCTTTTAGATTCGCCAGAGGAGCACCGCGGTGAGGCTGCCATGGCCCCGCGGCGCTCCGGACCAGGGCGTCCTGGACGCCCTGGTCTGCAGAGGCCCAAAGGCACTTTGTATTCCTGCATGACAGGGATATGAACTAGATGGTCCTTGTGGTCTCCTCAAACTCTTTAAGATTCAGTGATTCCGAGATTCTATCACATTTGACCATGTGGCTTTTTATTCCCTGGGACATTTCAAAGATTTGTATTTTAAAGTTCTGAATGAAGCTGTATTACAAACACTGGACATGAAGTGTTTCATTTCACAGTTCTAATTTGCTGTCATGTAGGTGTATTGATTTAAACCACTCTAATATATACTTTCTTGATGCTGTTTTGATTTAACTTCCATGGCAAACTACCCTGGTATAAAATATTTATGAAGGGAGTTACATAAACGGTTTAAATAAATTGATGAAAGAAATTATTGCTGTACTCTATTGCAAAATTGTTGTGGCTGTGTGCCTTCAAGTCATTTCTAAAGCCAATATATATGTTGTCATTCTTTTGGGCTGAATTTCAGTTTGAGAAAGTTGGAGATACATAGCAGCAATGGTCCTGCACACAGAGAGACAAAGTATACCAGGCAGGGGCAGAGGTAAATTGGAAAGAAAGGGCTTTTAACCGTACAATTTTTAAAGTACTTTCTAGTATTATTTTCAACTGCATGTTTTAATTTCTTCCAATATCAATAGTTTAAATCTATTTTAATGATGATCCTTGATATATATATATATATATACACACACACACACACACACACACACATATATATATATATATATAGAGAGAGAGAGAGAGAGAGAGAGCGCAAGCACTATATTGTTATTTAGCTATATTTAATTTGCAATCTGCTTTGAGCCCCAGCTGTAGGCAAGATGGGAGAATATAAATAAATGTGGTAGTGGTGGTGGTGATGGTATTTCTAACACTTTGTCACCCAGGACAAAATAAACCACTCCATGGTTATCTATACGAGTGCAATAGCTTCTTGGGATCCTTTTATAGTACACAGTCAGTGCTATGATTCCACTTTAAATGACATGGTAATGACCTATGGGTTTGCAGTTTAGGGAGAGGTATTTAAAATTCTCAGCCAGACACTTCTAGTGCCTTGTTGCTGTTGTTGTTAGCTGCCCTTGAGTTGTACCTGACTCATGGCGACCCTGTGGATGAGACACCTCCACTCCTTGTCCTGTAAATTCATACCCGTGACCTCCCTAATTGAATCAATCCATCTGGTATGCAGTCTTCCTTTCTCCTGCTGCCTTCAACTTTTCCTAGCATCATTGCCTTTTCTAATGAGTCATTCCTTCTCATGGTGTGTCCAAAGTACAACAACTCCAGTTTAGTCATCCTGGCTTTCACGGAGGGTTTGGTCTTTATCTGTTCTATGCCCCACATGCTTGCCTTTTTGGCCGTCCAAATGATCCTCAGCACTCTTCTCCAGCACCACATCTCAAATAAGCTAATTCTCTTTCTTTCTGGATTCTTCACTGTGCAACTCTCATATCTGTACATAGTGATGGGGTATACAACATCTTGGACGATCCTAACTTTAGTATTCAATAATAGGTCTTTGCTCTTTAGGCTCTTACCTAGTTTTTTCGTAGCTGCCTTTCCCAGTCCTAATCTTCTTCTCATTTCTTGACTGCAGTCTCCACTATGGTCAATGTTTGATCCCAGGTATGGGAATTCTTTGACAATTTTTATTTTATTGTTATTTAGGATTAATTCATGTAGTTCTTCCATGGCCATTATTTTTGTTTTCTTAATATTCAGCATTCAGCCTACCTTAGCACTTTCTTCTTTGACTTTCTTTAGCAATCGTTCCAGGTCTTTGTTGTTTTCTGCTAGTAGTATGGTGTCATCTGTATATATTAGGTTGTTTATGCTTCTTCCTCTGATCTTCACTCCTCCTGCCTCTGAGTCTATTCCTGCTCTGTGTATGATATTTACTGCATACATGTTGAACAGATAGGGTGATAGAATGCATCCTTGCTTGGCTCCTTTACTGATTTGGAACCATACAGTTTCTCTGTATTCAGTTCTGACTGCAGCTTCTTGCCCTGAGTATAAGTTATATATCAAGACAATCAGGTGGAGTGCTACATCCATTCCTCTAAGAGCTAGCCATAGCTTTTCATGATCTATGCAGTCAAATGCTTTGCTGTAGTTGATAAAGCATATGCCGATTTCCTTCTGTAATTCCCTTGTGTGCTCCATTATCTATTGTGTGTTTGCACTGTGATCCCAAGTGCCTCTTCCTTTCCTGAAACCTGCTTGTACCTCTGGGATATCTCACTCCATATATGGTAGGAGTCTGTGCTGCAGAACTTTGAGTGTGTCCTTGCTTGCATGAGAAATTAGTGCAATGGTTCTGTAATTGCTACAATCTTTTGTGTGGATAGGAATGTATATTTTTGTGGATAGGAATGTATATTGATCACTTCCAATCTGTGGGCCTGTGGAATCCTGGGGTTTGTAGTTTCTATTGCCTTACCAAAGTACAAACCCCAGGATTCCACAGGATGCAACCAGGGTAGTTAAAGTGGAATCATAGTGCTATACATGTTTAGGATGAAAGTGCTGCTGATACGCCAGCAACATGCAGGGCAAGAATAAACTTCAGTTGTGTGCTAACATTATCCTGGGTCTCAAAACATTGTTTATTTCCATGCAATAGTTTCACACATTTAAATGCTCTCACTACTAATATGACAGCAGAAACTCACTGGCCACATTGAAAAGCCTCATGGATTATGCCCAGCCTGTGGGAGAAGAGACTCTCCATTGCTGTCATATATAATTTGAATGTAAATAACATATCAGTTTTAAATCTGTGTAAATCCCAATTTTTCACATTTACTTCTTTCTTTTGTTGGGTTTTTTCACCCAGCCTGTTAAGACATTTCTTATATATTGGATGCCACTTTGAAAATACTTAATGGGTAAAAAATGTCTTGAAATATTCTTATGGAAAGCAAAAAGCTTTTCTATGTGTGTTTCCAGAATCAAGAGCTATGCTTCACATAAATCTTTTCCATTATGTGAATCAGATATCTGAAGAACGTGTATATCAGTACTGAGTAGGAGACAATGGGTGAAGTCAAAATAATGTAAAGTATAAACCTAAGAGCTAGCTTGTCCCTCAAAAATGGATCCAAGAAGACTTGACAAGGCATGTGTTATTCTAAGATAACACATGCCTTATGGGTGTTGTGAACCATGAGGTAAAGCCAAATGCCTTCAGTGACCTGAAAGTGTTATCTTAATGTAACACGCATACATAGGCCTTACGGATACATACCAAATTAGGAAATAGCCTCAAATTTTCAAAAATTAAATGCCTTTCATTAATCAATGAAACAAAAGCAATAAGGAGCATAATAATTATATGGCCAGGAAAGAGCAAATAGCTCGTGAAATGTTTCATTCAAGGATTACTGAAAAGGATAATAGGGAGGTCACAGATGAGCAGAATGAAATGTCAGGTGTGTTTTTCATGCTGTCCAAGCACAGAAATTCTCCCACAAGGTTCATCATTAAATCATAAAAGAAATGGCATGATGGATAAAGAAATTATCTAGATTTTCATTCCTCAGTTTAAATGTTCTTCTAAATAGAATCTAATTATGTATACACATCCTGTTTCCTTCTCAGGGTTGATCTAGATGAGATGTCAAATGTATAGCATGCAGAAAAGCATTATAATCTATTTTTAAAAAAAATACTTGTAAATAAGCGTGTAATTTCCTACTAGAGACTTTTTGGGCTACTCTGTACAAGTAAAAAAAGAAAAGAAAAGAATTTAAATCTTCCTGCCTGCAAATTGACCTGTCTGTAATCCCTTGCAAAGAGATGACTTTTTGTAAACCTCTCTTTAATCCTCCTCTGTTGGTACCAATGGAATCTCTACCATTTTTTAGCCTTTGCAGGCAAGATTTGGGGGGGAATTGGATTCAGAGGACTCCATGCACATATTTGCATGTTTAAAAAGTACAATTTCCTTGCATTAAACATATTTAATGCATTGTCTAGTTTTAACTTTACACACACAGTCCATGCAATTTGGACTGCTCTCAGTCTCAAGGGGCTACAGCTAAGACCATGCCGAATGTGTATAAATCATTACTTCTTCTAATTATTGATAGCAATCTCAAGGCTGACGTAAAATTTACACTAATTTTGTAAAGAAAGAAGGGGTGTTAAGAAAATGATCTGCACTGAGTGTCAAATATATTTTGTATGCTACTGAGTGCTGGCCTCCCAGTAGCTTTTCATAGCTATAGTGTACATGCTGATTTGAACTCTTTCACCACCTGCTTTCGGATTTCAATCCTCTTCCCATTCGCCTGAGAGTGAGGCATGTTGAATGCCATGAAATGGCTGTTTCAGTAGATACTATAAGAACTACACTGCTAACTACTCTTAGTACAGCTCTGTACTACTATGCCAGATTTATGAAAGATTAATTGATGCATTCACAAAAACCTGGAAAACCTATATTGGTTGCTGTGTTAGAAGGATTTAGGGGAATCAGTTGAGCGGCAGGTACAACACATTGGTAAAACTCCCTACTTGACCCCATGGGGTTCCGCCACAGGAGGTGACAACTACATATGTAATCAAATGAGGGGTATCATCACAGGATAAATATTGAGAAACATTCCAATATTCTCTTCCTATTGCATATTAGTAGTTTTGTGCCTCTTCACTGTATTGGTTGAATTTTCTCTTTTGCAAAAACCACACAGTGTAGATCACAATATTGCTTACAGTATTTTTGATGTAATATGACTGGTGCCTTATGTAACAATAACATCACCACCTAAACTCTGATTTTTCATTGTTTACCCCTGCAATACAATCTAACATCTGATTTGCTTTCAGCAATGCAGCTGTGTTTTAATCCAAGCACTTTAGGGAGTTTTGTACAAACAAATCTCAAATCTCTCTCCTATTTAATAATCCCTATTCTGCTCTGGCAAATATTTTTTCCCCATCCATGTGTGCTGATTAGCAAGGTATCTGAGTGTAAATAATGGTTTGTTCTGTTTCACTCTCTTCTACTGATTCATTTGTGTTAATGCCACAGGGCATTGTCTGCAGCATCACAATTACTTACAAGCGACTGAATTATGATGTCACAAACAACTGCTTTATCTTTGGAACAAGCAGTCCAGAAGGAAAGGGGAAAGGGAGGCAGAGGAAATGAATGAAGTTCTTCTATTATCTGTTCTTGTACTTATGATTCAAACCCCATTCTAATGGTGTTTTTTTGGCTTACAGATCTTCACAACAGAAAAATAAGACATTCAGGATGATTTCATATGAGTCTCTGATAAAGACAGCACCAATCTTTCATATATTCATGGCAGTTATATTAAATACAAATAACCATTGATGCATACCCTGAATATCCGAAGCCTTGTACTGAATCAGAAAACTGGTTCAAGCAGCTAAATAGAGCCTGATTGACAATAGCCCTATGCATGGTATTCAGCCTGCTCATGTAAGGGCCCAAAGTGGGGAGGATGCAAAACAAAGATTATCTGGAGTCATCCACGTCTGCCCAAGGGACTGGGTCTCTGCAGAGGACTACCAGTACCCATGGAGTAGGACACGTAGGGTTTCAGCCAGTGATATCCTATACACCACAGCCTACAGCAGTCTGTCTAACAGTACCATGCTATCCCATTAGTTGGACCAACAAAAGTAGAAATTTTGCAGACTAACCCTTTCAGAATCTTTTCTCTACATGGTGTGTACATACAAGGAAACCTTTTTTAAAATTGTGCTTGGGCTTTTCAACAGGACAGCATTAATATATTATAGAATTAATATAACAAACTCAAACACTACAAGAACCAACATGGTGTAGTGGTCTGAGCATTTGACTATGACTCTAGAAACCAGAGTTTGAATCCACATTCGACCATGGAAACCCATTGAGTCTCCTTTGCCACGTTACAATCTCTGAGTCTCAGAGGAAGGCAAAGGCAAAGACAAAGCACCTCTGAACAAATCTTGCCAAGGAAGCCCCATGATAGGGTTGCCATAAGTCACAGAATCACAGAATCATAGAGTTGGAAGAGACCTCAAGGGCCATCAGGTCCAACGACTTGAATACACACAGTAGTAACAACAACAACAACAGGCACACACAAAGTATTTTCCCACCTCCCCATCCACATTTACTCCATTTCTAGGCTTCCTTCATACCTCCTCTGTAAACATGGAATTACTGAGGGGGAAATGCTTCTATCCCCCTCCTCATTTTAGCCTTCATGTGAGCTGGCTGAATGATCATGGAGGGCTAGTTAATTTATCAAATTCTCAGGCAGAGGTCTTCCCCTACCTTCCTGTCCTCTTTTTTAAAACTGAAAATGCCAGGGACTCATGCTGAGGCCCTCTAGGTATAAAGCATCTGCTTTCCCATTAGGCTATATCCTTCCCCCCACTGATGTGTATCACACCTGTCAAACTCACATTGTAAATAGATATATATATATAACTCCTCCTCTGGTTTCTGACTGTTATTTCTTGTTTTGTCAAAAGATTGGGTTGGCTTAGGTGGGTGTTTACTGAATTTAACAATGCAAGCCTGTGCATCTCTATTTAAAAGTCACATTGAATTCAGCTCTTGGGTGAACATTTATAAGATTATAGAATAATTTATTGTAGAATAATAAGGGCAGCTTGGAAGGGCTTAGTCTTCTTTGTAGCCAGGTGGCTTTCTTGTTTTGTATACTGCACAGTGCCACTTCATCTGCCCTGGGAAACTAAATTTTGAATTCCTTCACCCTGGGACCTCTCCTTGAAATGAAATGGGAGTCAGTAAGGTAAAGAAAGGGTAATGATAAGGAAATGCTATTATCAGGGAGGAAGGGAGAAAGAGAGAACAAGAAAAGGGGTTTTAGTGGAGTGAATGGGAAATATGATTTTCCAAAAACCTGTTTCCTTCTCTCTCAAGCTGAAGAGGTGGTGGTAGAAAAAGTACATAAAACATTTTCAAGCTTCATTCTGTAATGTTTTTAATGCAGGCTTTTAGCTTACACTTAAATGGCAATTTAACATAAATGTAATAGTTAACCCTCACCCTACCATTCTAAAATAAATGTCATTGAATGAGGTTTTTTTTTGGCGGGGGCTATTTTTGATTAGCTAAATGCACCAACCCTTTTCTACTAAATTTTCTATCTCTGATTAAGCCACTCTGAACCTGCTTCCACTTTCTTGACTTCTGCTGATCAAAGCAAACAGCTAATGGAAATGAAAGTCAGAATGGATGAAGAGAAAGCACACTTTTGAAAAGCATATTATTCTTTTAAGAATCTCTCCATTTCTCAATATTCATATTTTGCAGAGGTACTAATTTTCAGGCTATCATATAGGGAAGTAGGAACTTTATCAGAACAAACAATGGAGATATCACATGCACATGCTGTCATGGGATGTTCGGTATTAAAACACACATGAACATGTGTCCACAGTGCCCCACCACCACCAGCACACACCTAGTCTTAAGACTGGAAGTGACAACTTTTAGAAGGGCTATAATATAAAATGACAAGTGGAACAGAAATTAAGAATCTTAAATCCGAAGCAGCAAACCAGTTTCCCTATATAGTTAGTTGGATGTTATACAATCTTCAGTACTGGCTTAAAGAGAGAGCAGGTCTTGGCAGTTACATCCCTCCTGCTCTCCCATTACCAAATTACAGTTCTCTCAGATCAATAGACCCTCTTTGTATCTTAATAAATCTAAGTAATGTTGCCATTCTTATAAAGGTGACCCCATCTCACATGTCACCAAGAAAGCTGACTCAAAAACTGTTTTGGAGAGGAGATGGAAGTCTGAAATGGTGGGATTGAATTATATTAGGCCATGACTAAAACTCAGGAAGAATGCTGTGTGTTTCTGGACAGATTTTTATTGGATCCTCCTAAGCTTAATGAAAGCCAGTGTTTTGTAATGGCTTGAACATTGGACTACAATTCTTGAATCCCACTTGGCCATGGAAACCCATTGTGTCACCTTGCTTAGCCTTACAGGAAAGCAAAGGCAAATAACCTCTGAACAAATCTTGCATGAAAACCCTGTGACAAGTATGCTTTAGGGCAGGGGTAGGCAACCTAAAGCCCGGGGACTGGATGCGGCCCCCCAAGGCCTTTGGACCGGCCCCAGGGCGGTCCTGCCGCAGCCGCCCACCATGATGATATTGATTATTGTTGTTATTACTTGTTCTTGGGGTTTTCTTGGCAAAATCTCCACAGGGGTTTTGCCATGGCTTTTCTGGGGCTGAGAGAGTGTGCATGCATATTTATTTATTTATTTATTTATTGTGCTTCGGCCCCCAATTGTCTGAGGGACAGCAATCCGGCTCCCGGCTCAAAAAGGTTGCCTACCCCTGCTTTAGGGTCACCATTAGTCAGAATCAACTTCATAACAACAACAACACTGGGCATCCTGGTCCTAAAGACATGCACAGCTGCAAAATGGGTAAACCCTTCTAGATACCCTGTTATTTTAATTACATTTCATTCCTACTTGGCTCACAACAGGCACCAACCTGGCTGGTGGTAGAGTAGTCTTTCTTTCTTAGGAGGCAACTGATCGGCTTCAGAGGACTTCATTGGTTATAATATCTTCAGCATAGCACAGATGTAAGCTGCCTCCAGTTATATAGGACGTTTTCACACGGGGCTCTGGTGGAGGCAATCCTACCTCCCGCCGGCCCCATTCTGGAATGGCTCCAGCGGCGGCAGGCTAATTCCTTTTAAAAGTCGGAATTACCTTTCCGCCGCTGAAGCCGGAGTTGGAGGTGCTGAGGCCGGAGGGACGCCGGAAGGACGCCGGACTTAAGGCTCCGTGCATTTGAACACACGGAGCTAGAAGCCGGACGTACGCAGGGATGGCACCGGAAGGGGCGGGGTTTTCTGTGGCGAGCGTCTGAACAAGCTGGAACAAGAGCCGGAGTGGGGCCAGAGGGAGGCCGGCTAGCGTCCTCAAAAAGCCGCGTGTGAAAACGCCCATATAGCTTCACATCCTTGGCATCATAGTATCATAGATTTATAGCATTGGAAGATCATTAGGGCCATCTAATCCAACCCATTTCCATTCATGAATACAGAATCATCTCTCTGTATTCTCTATTAACCTTGTGTGATAGTACCCTGCTGCAGATTGTGATGCTATGGGGTAACAGCTCCAGTCTATCCAATAACACAAGGGTGAAGTGTATCAATCCAGATTGCCAGATCATCTCTACTACATCTGCAGTTTGGAAATTTTGACTTTTTCATCTACCAGTGCCACAATCCCACAAGTTGGGGAAAACTCCAAGCTCTGTATCCCTGATCTCTTGCTTCCCCATGAGGAAAAAAGTGATAACATTTAAACTTTCTAGTTCTTTTTAAAGAATAGTAAAATAGAGGTTTATGAAATTGTTTATGCTTGGATGGATATTTGCGAATGGCGTGGAAAAAAATGGTAAGAGGTTTGTCTGGTTGTTGTTTTTTTACAACTCACAGCATTGGGGCTTGGGGGTGTCCAGCGAAACTGGAAGAAGATTTAAGATGAACAAAAGAAGCTGGTTCTCACCATGTGCACTGAATTTATGGACTTAGCTGCTATAAAATTTGGCTTTAAAAATGAAGCCTGCAGATATGTGGAGGATACATTTATCAATGGCTACTAGTCATGATGGCCATTACATTTCTTCAAGTATCAGAAAGAGTATGTTTCTCAAGACCATTTCCTGGGCAACATGAATGGGAGGATAATAATGTCTTGTAGGTTTATCATAGATATCTGGTTGGCTGCTCTGGGGACAAAAATAGATAAGCTTTGGGTTCAATCCAGCCAGGCTCTTCTTACCTTTATGATAACTGCTCATAACTCAGTAGGCAACTACTAGAGTTTTTGGGAATTCATTGGACTTTCCAGAGTCCTGGAGGAATGCATGCATCTTCTTTTCAACCCCCCACCCCCAATTTAGGGAGTCAAATGTTTTGCCCTCAAATAGCCAATAGCTCTCCCTATATCTCTGGGTAGAAAGAGGATAAACATACAAACTAGGAGAGGCTGTAGCAGTCTGCTTTTGCTTGAAGTTACAGGGAAAACAAAGATTCCAACCCTTCCTCTCCTCTTCCCCTGCTGAGTTAACTGAGTGCAAACTATTTTGTAATTTGACTTCAGTTTTCAGCAACTGAAGTAAACAGAGAACAAAGGAGGAAAGGAGGAGGAGAGAGAAACTGGGATATTTAAAAAGCAACTGGAAAAGTGGGATGGCAGAGAACTAATTGGTTAGTTAAAGGGCTACCTCTGTAACCTGATATATACTGGGGAAGCCTTTTCTATTATACTATCCCAAATGAAGTCTAGACTTCTGGAAATTGGTAACAGGCCCTTCTTAATGGTGTCACTCCAGCTCTAACTTTCCCCTGGAGCTGCCAACACTGGTCAGATGTCAGCACCAGGTGAGTAGAACTCTTTTTCCATCAGGTCTTTTGATCAATTGAGAGTGAGACAGCTAAAAGGCAGTGTCTGTTGAATCTGACATTGACTGATTTCTGTGGATCTTTATTGGATTTTTAATGATGATACACTGCATATTGTAACAGACTCATGATAATTTTATAATGATGGATGGAATAACCCTCCTCCCCAAATCTCTAAATATAAATAAACCAATATGTAAATAAAAACATTATGCCTCAGTCAACCATACATTTGTATGCTGTAAGGCACTAATGAGTAATGAATTACTGTTACTTGAACCTATGAGCATACCCTAATTTGCTGTTTACTATATCAACTTTCAGAAGAGAACTTCAAGTTCCTTTTGTAGAAGCATTTACTTCTTCTTTTAAATAAACATGCTAGATAAATCCTGGGAATTACTAAGAAAGATTGTTTTCTGTGGCCTCTTCAAATAGGAATGTCAAATGCTGTTGGTCTTACGTGCTGTCAAGCCAGCTTCAACTTATCACTAATTAATTAATTAATTTTCCAACTTTCTCCTAGCATGGGACTGAGGGTGACTTACTAAAACTTATAGGAAGATTATACATGAGATACCTCCAAGAGACCTGGGCAAGAATCCTGTATGGACTTTACTGCAGTTGTGGTGCTATGCACTGAATTCTGGTGCACCCCCCCCCCATAACCACTTAACATTCAGAAGCCACAGCAATTGATAGGAGTCTGTTCCCCTGTTACCCAGGTAGCAGCTGTCTGCTGTTTCCACTCCCTCCTGTAAGTGATCCCCATTGTGACAGGCAGAATCAGGGTCCCTGTTGCAATTCCTCCTTGTGCCAGAGGTCACTCATACAAGGCGTGGGTGGAAAAGGCAGCCAGCTGCTTCCTGTGTGACAAGGGAACAGCCTCCATTGATAACAGTAGATTTTGATCAGTAAATGGAGATTGGGGGGGGGGGCTACATCACCTCTAAACTAACAGCTATATAGAGCCTGTGAATACATAACAGTCACGAATGTGTAGCTCCAGGTTATTCATTTGTTATACATTTGTAACTGTGATATAGGATTCTGGTCATGGTTATTACTAGCCCTGCTCAGGTCTTGCAAGCTCAGGTCTATAGCTTCCATGATTAAATCAAATGGCCTAGACATCAGGCCTCCTTGCATCTAGAACAATGATGGTGAGCCTTTTAGGGGCTGAGGGTCCAAAGTAAAAGGCCTTCCAACACCAAGTGTTACCCGGTGCCAGGGGTGAGACTTCTGCCCTCCAGGGGCAGGATTTCTTTCCCCCAACCCTCCCAGGCCTTCAGCTGCCTCCCCAGAGACAGCTGAAGGCCCAGGGGGGTGAGGGAGGAAGAAGCGGAAGAGGCACTCACCTGTTCCTCCTCCTTCCCCTGTGCCATCACTGACCTTCAGCTGCCTCCGGAGAGGCAGTTAAAGGCCGGAGAGGGTCTAGAAGGAGGAGGAACAGGCATGTGCCTCTTCCTCCTCCTCCCCACCCTCCATGTGCCAGGGAAAATGGCTTTGCATGCCATCTCTGGCACGTGTGCCATAGTTTCGCCATCATGTATCTAGAACATTGTTGTAAATATTTATTATAGTATTCCCTGCAAAATATAGTTTCTAGAATGCCTGAAACTTCTGAGAATGCATGGTCCCTGAAATATCACATTTCCCCAAATGTTCCCAGTGACTTATGTGAAGGACAGAACACAGACTTTGGAGAGGTGCAACTCGTTGATTGATACCACTGATGCATGAAGGGAAAGTGTGGCATGGCAGGGCTAGCAAATTTGTGGGATTGGGAAGCTAAGGAGTAAACCTGGAACCCTGAAACTTCACGGGGGAAGTCTTACACATATTTGAGCCCAGTTCTAAACTAAACTCAGGAGAATTTGCTCATCACTGACTTTTACTCGGTTACAATTTTTGTAAATGAAAAAGATCCTTTTTTTTTTTTGCATAGTAGGAAAAAAGGGTTGTGGTGACTGACAATTTCAGTATTACAGGCTGTAGTGACAACCCTGTTGAGTCTGGAAAAATACCTATGCATATTCTTTATATCTCTGATGTGTAAGGGTGACCAATTATTAGTATACTTTGCTAGATTCTGAAGAGGGATGTGAGTGTCTGGGAGGAAAATCATGTAATGCAGTTAGTTTCTGTGATCTTTGCATCAGTGCACAAGAAAAAGTTACAAAAAAGTGAGTATATATTAAGGTGAGCTAAGGCAAGTTTACGTATCAGTAGTTTTCAGTCTGATAAGTACAGCCTTGAAACAATACAAGTTCCTTACTCCTGGAGAATCAATAAAATTGATTTTGATTGTCAGTCAAACAAAAAAAGCTTTGTGTAGTAGAAGACGGAAGCCTGGAAGTACACAAGATATACACCAACCTTTTAAAAAGAAAGTGTGACATTTAACATCAAGTGGACATAGCATAATGCTCTCCCATGCAGTTCTGTGTCCTCCCCCTCCCTTAGTTAGTTGTCAAGACCCAGGAGGGGAGGAAGAGGGGAGGCAATGCAGAAAAGGAAGATGCAGCTGTTCTGGGCTCAGAGGAGAAATGAAATTAGGGTGTCTTCTTAGGTGGACTACACTGTCTTTTTCCCTTTTCCTCAGAATTAAGATCAACCACTTCCTCCACCTCTGAACTGTCCCCCTCTTCATTTTCCACTGATAAAGAGCAGCAGTCTCAGCCCCTCCCCTGACTTGACACCTATGGGGGGGGGCAAGAGTAAGAGAATAACTCCCTGTGCCTCATCCAAAAAAGAGACATGGGAGATTATCAGATGGGGGAAAAAGCCAAGAGTAAAAGGCATACTCCAATTGTGCTGAAGATTTTCAGACATATCATGCTTATCCAGGGCTTAAGCCATGAAGAGCCAGCAATGCTCCAGCAACAAACCATTCACAGGGAAATCCTCTGAATGGTTTGTTGCTGGAGCATTGCTGGTTCTCCATGGGTTAAGTCCTGGTTAAGTGCAATGTCATTTGAAAATCTTCAGCGTGATTGTGCTATTTTGCCAGGAGTATGCCTCCCCCCAATTTCCCCCATCTGATAATCTCCATACATACATGTAATTCACACTTAGACATATGTAAGCCAATAACAGGATTCTGCCCAGTGCCTAGGTCATTGCACTTCTTTAGAGTTTCCAGGTCTCAGTGCTGCAAGGAAGACAGAGAAAAAATGCAGACTCTGTACTATCCTTAGTGTGCTACTCTTAAACTGGATCCCACTCAGGATCTCCATCCCCAGATGCAAACCTTTGCTTATTTCACTTCACACACATGAGATTACAATTCTTTTTGCACATTTTAAAAATGATTTTTCACATTTCTGGACTTCTTTCTGAACACTCTTTGAAGGGTGTTTTTGTGTGCAAAAAACATTGACAGATGCAGTGAATCCAGCAGATTTATCTATGGGTTGACTCACCATTTAACAACTGATTGAATGGGTCTACTCCAGCTGGACTTAACCAATAGGATGTCAGACATTGGACTTAGTGCAAAATGTGTCTTTGTGAACAA
Organism: Phrynosoma platyrhinos; assembly: GCA_020142125.1. Classification (NCBI taxonomy): domain Eukaryota; kingdom Metazoa; phylum Chordata; class Lepidosauria; order Squamata; family Phrynosomatidae; genus Phrynosoma; species Phrynosoma platyrhinos. The sequence goes on from CM034701.1 coordinate 319,461,814, forward strand.
AATATATCTTGCATCCACCCACCCCAGTCCCAATAAACACCACACAAACTGGGAAATAGTGCTTGAGTTTCTACTCACTCTTGTACAAAGGGAACAAAATCTGATGAAGGCTAAGCATTTTTTCAACAGACATATCAAGGTGCCCTTTCTCATCATGGCCAAGAAACTTTGCAAATTTCTTTCCATTTCTGTCAAACCCGTTCCCCATCCCCCAGCTGCCCTATTTCATTTTCCCCAACTCGGCTCTCTTTGATCAATTCCATACAGACCAGTTCCAGATTAACTAGAGCTTGCATATAACCTGACAAAGGCTATAATGATTCTCAAAATGCAACACAGGCATCCTCAGAGATTCATCCCCAACAATTCCTCAGGGTGTGCTTTGATGGTAAATTACGGAGTGACAATACACTGGTCACTCCCAATCAGTGCAACATAGAAGTCTGTGTGCTTAGTCTCTTGAGTTCATCTCAAAGTCTCCAAAGTCAGTGGGAAAACCTTCTATATTCTGCAATTTTTTTGTTTCCTTAGGGCTTATTGCACTTATGAGTTTTTAAGGATGCTGTACAACCATGTCACTTTACTCCCTCCTTTTCTTTGATCTGTTTGCCTCCTAAGTGAAGAGGAGAGCTGCTGGCTGAACTAAATCTCCTTATTTAATTTTCTTTACACCTGGGGAAGGCTCAAACAGTTTTTTCTTAATTAAGGAAGTCTCCCTGTGCCCAGAGTTTGAGAACCTCTGCATAAAAGTAAATATGCAACATGCAGAGATGATGGGGTTTGAAATGAAATCAGTCACATCAAAGACTTTCCATCATTTCATGAAAACACAAGTTTCTATCAAAACCTGGGACCTAAGCTCTATGGGAGCACCACATCTAATTCTGGACTTTGTTTCTCAAGCTTATTACAGGAAAGAGATTTATATTACACTCCTGCCTCTGAGTACCCCCAAAACTGGGCAGTTTGCTGCTCAGAGTCTTCCATATATTGAATGTTATTGGAAGTGTCAGCTACGAGAATACATGGTGCAGTTAATTACTGTATTCATTGACCTTATGACTTCTCTTAGAAGAATACAGATCAAACCGTAAGTTAAATGAGCTGGGCTGTTTAAAGGGATCTCTTTCTTTCCAAAGCATCCATGTTGCACTGCAGCAGTACATGTTTGAATAAGAATCTTTTCTTTTTCTTTCTCTTTCTTTCTGTACCTCCACTGCCCCTTGCCAAATCAAGCAATCTTTTTCAGATGAAGCTCAAGGCTGAAGTGGCATGAAAGGCAAATTACTCCTTTCATCCACCAGAGGATGGTCTCTGTAGATCAAAATATCAGCTGAGCACTGTAGTGGAATTCTATAGTTGCCAAAGATTACATTATGCATGGGCTGTAAATTAATGGACTTTGGTTTTAAATACTCACTTGCTTATCATTCACAGAAAATTACACTCATTCTAAGAGGGAGCGAGGCATATGAAACAGGCGCTTTCTTCTGCCTGAGAATATCTGACAGCTTCACTGATTTAATGACATCCAGCTTGTCATTTCCCATAACTACTGTCACTGCCACAGCTGCTGTATCACCTGCATCTTACATAATGCACTGATCACATTGTTAATGAAACCATATGGATGGACTGGGTTTCAGGTGACTCATCAACACACCTGAAGATGTGTGGCACATTCAATGCAGAAATACTGTCACCGAGACATGCCTTTAGTTCCCCAAATTTTGTTGATCAGTACAGCTGTGACAAGTAAATATACTCTCTTTAAAAAAAAAAAAAGCTTATAAGAACATAACTGAAAGATATAAAATGAGCCCTGTTGCATCAATCCACAAGCATAGCTGGTTCAGTTCATATTTCCTACAGTAAACATTCAGTTGCACATAGCAAGTCCCCAAAGAAGGACAGTAGTTTTCTCCTGTAGGTTGTCCTCCAGCAACTGGTATTCCAAGGTATGGCCCTGCATTGCAAGGAATTGGGACATAGCGTCATAAGTCACCAGGACCTTTCGCACTGTGACTTTCACAGTTCTTGAGAATGTCTAAAAATTAAGACAAAACCCTGTTTGAATCCCACTATACAAAATGGTCTTTTATCAACATGCCTTTATGGAGAGCAATTTGTACCTCACTTCAGGCAAATTTGCACATTTGTACTTATTAGTGGTATATGTGTGTATTTGTGTGTGTATATAAATGTGCCACAAAAATGAGTGGTGGGGGAATGACCAAAGATGAGATACATTGAAGATTGAAATCTATCATCATCTGTCGCTACAACACTGCAAACTACACAATAGTATCTTCATCATAGAGGGTGATGAACCTCAGCACAATTGGAATAAAACTATCTTGCATCAAAGACCAATATGCAGACATACCAAAGCTAATAAACCCTCTGTCAAAGAAGCTCCTTTTTTACAAAGTCTTTTTTTACCTGCCCAGCCCCCATTTTCCTCCTTGTCCTGTTTAGTTTTATCTCAGTTTTGCAAAAATGCCCCCCCCATGCACACAGAAGCATTATCCTCCCCTCCCACAAACATCTCCATTTCATCATCTGCCACGTTCTTATCTCTAGCCTGATTTTCCTCCAACAAGCATTTTCAATACAGAACACACACTTTCTCTATATACTGTCTGTGACTGCACAATATTTAAGTTAAGACACTACTGAAACCAGATTAGGAGCCACTGTCAGTTTCTTTTCCAGGTATGAATTAAAAATTCATTAGCACAGCACTGATTAATGCTTCCCCCCAGCTATTTAAGATGGCATGATTTTCCCTACGACTCTCTTCAAATTTAGCAGCTTATTAAGTGAAGTCTCTGAGAGGTAGCCTGTCAAGCTTGAAAGTCCTTGATACAGCAAGAGATGTAGCATCCCAGAAAGGAGCTGACAGAATCTTGGGAACTGGAGCATTTTTAATTTACAGCTACCTTGGCTGGGACAGCTTTGGTACTTTATTTGAATAAGTGTTCCCCAAAACTTGAAACAAATACTTTATTCTGCTCAGATTTCAGTAATGATTGTTGTTTTGGATTGAAATCCCACTTTGGAGCCATTTTCTACTCCTCAAGGTCTTTAACTTTTTCACACTAAGCCCATCTCTTTCAAGAGTTTAGAAAGCTAGTTTTGAATGGTAATTTATTGTGTAACTAATACATGACTAATACATGACTCTACATGACTTGTTGACATTGATGTTACACAAAAAAATTAGTAACATGTTACTTTTAAAGAAAGTGGACTAAAATGTGAGATAATCTCCCCCAAAGTATTATAGACATCCCTTACACCATAACAAGAAAAAAATAACTAGCTTATGTTCCTTGTTACATGGGGGAAAATAACAAATGTTAGTAGTCAAAACCTTTCTTTGGAAAAATTACTGTTGTTATGCCTTTGTTATGGAAAAGGTAATATGTTACAGGAGACATTTCTAGTAGTAATGTATTACTTCCAGGTTGTGCCTCTTCCCACTTTCCTCCATGACCTTTGTTTAAGAGAATAGACTGCCATGTCATTTGTTTTCATTATAATTTATTAGCCTCACATCTTGGTCCAGTTCCCACTATCTTCAAAGATAGTTTGCATTCTCATCATAGGCACTGGCTCACCCCAACTGTATAGTTGATTACGTAAGACAGAGGAAAGAGCATTCTGTGTAGGGGTGTGAGTTAGAACAGCTTGTCTATGCTAAGGATATACATCAGAATCATCCCAGTCCTAGTGCAATCTGTCCAGATGACATACAGCCACATCCTCAGCAAAATTGATGTTTTAAGCCATTAATCCAGTTTAAGAGAACCCACAGTTTACTCTGGAGTTTCCAGAAAACTCTGGAGTGCCTCTGGTTTTCTTGGCTATCTGGACAGCTAAATCAGGTCCAATTCAGCCCTATCAAATTATCTGGACAATGTAGTGCCATCTACCTTACCCAGTACTGAGTAGCACAGAGATGAAGAGGGATCCTCTTCAGAGCTGCTACCGCCACTTGCTGGCCAAACAGCTCTCTGTGAGAGCATGGACATCACCCTCACTTCTGTTGAGGATGGAATGGAGTGACTATGTAATCAATGAGGAGGGGGTAAAGTAACCCTCTTCTTGTTGATCACATAACAGGGGCCCTGTTCTGGTGTACTGAGGGGGATGGGCCAGAGGGGCCAAGGCAGTGTTGGCCTAGCTGGCCTGTGCATACAACAATGTGGCATTACACTGGGTTTGGCCTGGTGTGTGTAGTCACCATCATGGTTGATCTGGGGTCCCAGATTAAGCAGCCAGTGTAGACATGTCCAAATTCATTCACTAGAGAACTCAAGTGCTATATGTAAGTCGAAGGCTTTCAGAGCTGGCATCCATAGTTTCTTGTGGGTTGTTTGGGCTATGAAAACATCAAAACATCCAATTCACAATGGAAAAGGAAGGAACATTGTCATTCTTGGATGTCCTGGTCATCTGCAAACTGAACCAACGATTGGGCCACATGGTATACAGAAATATACACGCATGGACAGATATCAGCACAAGAACTCCCATCATCACCCAGAACAAAAAAGCACAATAAAAATACTGATAGATGGTGCAAAAAGGATCTGCAAACCCCACTTCCTGGAAGATGAACTGAAGCACCTAGACTGGGCTCTACAGGCTAATAGTTACTTCAGCTCAAGACATCAGAAGGGCTGCCAGACTCAGAAAAACTGAAAGGAGTGAAGACAAACAATCACCCAAAGGGAAGGCATTTTTACTATGCATCAAAGGAGTCACAGACAGGATAGGAAAACTGATGAGGAAACACAACCTCCAAATAATCTACAAACCAACTAAGAAAATCCAATAAATGCTGTGCTCAGTGAAGTATATGAGAGACCCTTTCATGGCTTCAGGAGTTAGCCGCAATACTGCGCAGCTGTGGACAAGTCTACATAGGGACCACAAAATGCAGTGTTCAAACACGAATCAAGGAACATGAGAAACATTGCAGACTGGGCCAACCAGAAAAATCAGCAGTAGGAGAACACATTACAAACCATCCTGGGCATAAAATGCTATTTGAAAACACTGAAATTCTGGACCACGTCAACAATTATCAGGTCAGAATGCACAGGGAAGCCACTGAAATCCACAAACACCTGGAAAACTTCAACAGGAAAGAAGAAACCCTGAAAGTAAACAAAGTTTGTCTACCAGTCCTGAAAAACACCCAAAATGAAGACTCAGCACATGCAAATGAACTTCACCCAAGGTAGGGGTTTTCCCAGCAGACAATGGATCACAAATTATACACTAATCCTTCTTGCATATCCTCCCACCCTGAGACTTTGCCATTCAACCACAGAACAAAACACAGATTAACACATGTAAATCACCCCAACCAGGGGCACACAGTATATATAACTCCCACACCTCCATGCTACCATTCTCTGAAGATGCCAGCCACAGATGCAGACAAAACATCAGGAATAAATTATTGTAGAACACAGCCTCATAGCCTGAAAAACCCACAAGAAACTCTAGTGCTATAGTTCAGGGAAGTGTGCAAGTAGTGCTCTATGGTACAGAATTCTAAGTACCTCACCAAACTACAAATCTAAGGATTGATAAGGTGGAGCTACTGTAGTTAAAAGTGGTATCAACCTGTGTATTGTAGATACACTCTATCATAGGAAACATGGAGGCTTGCTCACTATCAGCACTGCTAATAGGACATGTGTCTGTCCTATCTCACTTTGATGTCACTATCTCATCTTATCTCACTTTGATGTACTGAATCTCAAAGTGACTTGCTAATGGAAAACATAAATCAATCTATGGGGAGAAAATCACAGCAGGTAGTAAAAATCCAGCATAAAAACAGTGGCATCACTAGAGAGTGGAAGGGTGTGTGGCCTGTACTGGGCAACACCCAGAAGAGGGTGACACCCGGTTGGGCCCTCCCCCTGCTGTGTTCCTCTGGCTTTACTGCAGTGGTGAAAGAGAGGGCTGAGTACACCCTTTTGGCCACCAGTACCCTGACAGTCCCTTCTTCATCGGGTGACACCAGGGGTGGGGACATCACTGCATAAAACACAGACAAAAACAAAGAACTAAAACAGCTCTTCTGCACACCACAAAAGCTAGACTGTTCTGTTCCTCACTTTGACTTAAAAATGTGATATGTATTGATCTTCCATGACTTTGCAGTTGGATTGGCCTGTTACATATAGAGATTTCAGTTGTTGTTGTTGTTGTTGTTGTTGTTGTTGTTGT
>CM034701.1:319468168-319488252 GCA_020142125.1 Phrynosoma platyrhinos
AGCCTGCTTTCCTTACAATATGTTCTGCATATAAGTTGAACAGGTAGCGCAATAAGATGCAGCTTTGTCTGACCCCTTTGCCAATTGGGAACCATTCTGTTTCTTCATGTTCTATTCTGACAATGGTCTCTTGTCCTGAGTACAGATTCCTCATCAGGACTATCAGATGTATCAGCACTCCCATGTCTTTAAGGGCATTCCATTTCCTTTCATGATCTATGACAGGGGTAGGCAACCTTGCCCCTTTAAGGGCCGAGGGACTCCAGCTCCCAGAAGCCTCAGCCATGTTGGCCAATAGTCCCATATTAGCCAATAGCTCCTGGGATTCTGGGAGCTGAAGTCCCTCGGCCCTTAAAGGGGAAAGGTTGCCTACCTCTGATCTATGAAGTCAAAGGCTTTACTATAGTCTATAAAGCACATGCTGATTTTCTTTTGAAATTCCTTGGTGTGCTCCATTAGCCATCATATGTTTGCAATGTGGCCCTAGTGCCTCTTCCTTTCCTGAACCCTGCTTGGACCTCTAAGATTTCTCTCTCCATGTATGGTTGGAGTCTATGTTGCAGAATTTTGAGCATAATTTTGCTTGCAGGTGAAATTAATGTTATGGTTCTAAAGTTGCTGCAGTCTCTTGTGTCTCCTTTTTTTGTGGATGGGGATGTATATTGATTGTTTCCAATCTTGTTGGCCATTGTTTTGTTTTCCATATCTGTTGACATATGTTGGTTAGCACTGGAGTTAACTCTATCAATGTAGATTGCAGCAGTTTGATTGGAATATCATATGTTCCTGGAGACTTGTTTGTTTTTTTTGGGCCATTTTTCTTAATGCAGCTTCCATCTTGCTTTCTAAAATTTGGGGTTCATTGTCATATGGCTCTTCGTTCCATGTGTCCTTCATGTTATCATCTCTTTTATATAACTTCATTTCAGATATCCTACAATTATTGTGTAAACAGTGTTCTGTGCAATCATGCTGGCCACGTGATCACAGAATAGTCCTCGGACAACATTGGCTCTTTGGTTTAGGAATGGAGATGAGCACCGCCCCCTATGGTTGGACACGACTTGACAACCTTGTCAATGGGGAATACCTTTACCTTTGCCTTTACCATTATTGTGTACATTTGACTTTTGGTTTGCCTAGGGACTTTTTGCCCTGTGTAGAAAAAAAGAGAATGTAGGCAGCCCTCTAGATCTGATAATTTTAAAAAATTCTAATACCATCATCGTTACATTTGTCTACTAAAAATGAGTCTAATGGGATGTGAATTCCTATGTAAGCATACACACGCTTGCAGCCTGAATAATTCTGAAGTGGGTTGGGGTTGAATTATCCTTTACTATCTAATGTTATTCCATTCCTTGAACCTTAGTCTTTTGTCTGCACCTTTTTTTCCTCCCCCAGTCAAGAAGCCTTGCTAATTATTGTTGAATTTCTGCGGGCAGATATCACTGCTTGTTAAAAAAGAAAGAAAGAAAATAAAAGAAAAAAGAGAGAAGGCAACACACAGGTTTTATCAAGCTGTGAACCACTCTCATGCAAATGTTTACATATGTCAGTTTGTTTCAAAGGGAAATAAATATAAGCAGCCATTATCTGTAGCATCCATAACTATATAAAGAGATACTTAATCTATTGAAAAGAAACAGGGTGTTGTTGTTGTTTTAAAAATATATTACAGGTGCATGAGCTACCACTGCACATCAAGAACATAGTTGCTGGTGAGGAATAAAGAATGACAGTACAAACAAAGAAGAAACAGTTTGAGGCTGGATCACCTCAGGCATAAATGCTAAATGTATTTCTGTTGGCGTAACATTATAAGTTTACTAAGTTCCCTCGAGGGTCAGATTTTGACACAGAGGAGTATCTTTTCACAAGAGTAGGAAGTACTAATGGGCATGAGTTCATTCTGGGTCACTTAACTTTCTTTGCTAAGTTGTCATTCAACAAAAAAAGAGCAGAAACTCCTTGGGAATTTATATATATCGTATGGCACATGACAAGGAAAACACTTACTAGAAATAACCTTGGACTGAAAGGATCATGAAATGACAGTTTGGATTGACTGAAAGCAATGAGGGTACCCTGCTGAGCATAAGAAACATGTGCACACACACACACACACTTGTGACTAAAGGGCCAAACAGATAAGAATATTTAAGCTCATGAGAGAATTTCTCCTATCAGCTGATGTTTCTAAGGGCTCAGTGCAGTTTCTGTGCAGTTGAAGACAGATTAGAAAATGAGAGAAGAGAGAGAAGGCAAAGATGGAGGTCAACCAAGACAGGACTCCTAGCTACCCTGATGACTGAGCATCCCTGATCTGGATGTGTGGATAGCAGAGCATGAAATAGTTACTCTTTGGGGACTGCAAATCCCAGCATCTTCCCAATGTCAAGTTGGCTGGTGATTGGAGAAGTAGAAACCAAAAAAAGGAAACTTTTCCAAGTTGTGCTTTGCCAATGAAGATTGTCCACATTCAAATTGGGGCTTTGGCCCTGCATCTATTCATACCATAAATGCTACTGAATCACCTCTGGTCACTGTTTTGTGCTGATGTATGGTAGGAGATACAAGGTTTGGGGTTCTTGGTGGTGGTAGATGCTGGGTTGTAGGGGAAGGCAAACTGCCACATTTGCATGAAGATGAGATGCTTTACTGTATTTGGGGGGGGGGGGTGAAAATCACCTATAAATTATGTCACAAAAATTAAATTTAATGGAAAAACATTTAATCTGGTTTTCCCTTGTCCTCATGATGCAGGGCCAAAGCCCCAATTTTAATGTGACAGTCTTCATGATGTGAGGCCCATTCTGCACAAAATCTGGGCCATCCCTCCCTTAAACTGGTTTACAATAACTTACCTCTTGCTCTGGATTTTCCAGGAAAATCTAGAGCACTCTGCAGCAATGCCAGGTGGCTGTTTAGACATGCATTTCATTGTGCCAGCTGGTGCTACCACACTGAGTTGCCCAGCTGTGTGATTGAGAGTGGGTGCTTTGTTTTCTGCCTCAGAGGGAGTGACTCACACCAGTGCTAGAGGTTCCAGGTGGCACAACAGGACCCATGTGTAGACAGCTGCCCAGCATTGCTCTTGGATGCCCAGGTAATGGGAGGGATTTCGGCTTTGGGGCCAGAATACTCCAGGAGCATCTGCTTAACATTGGCTGCTTAAACAATGTAATCTTTGCTTATTTTGTTATCATAGATGAGAATGAGTAAGTTCAAAAGCTCCCCCTGGCAGAATTATGTATTTTTGCACATTTCCCACTTATATTGCACATTGTGGGACTGTTTTTTAATGTGGTTTATTTTTAAAGAGAAAAATATTTTTGTGTGTAAAGTATATAATTTTTTGGGCATGAAAAAAGTAACAGTCTTTGCTACAGCTACTGAGAAAAAAGGCATTGATCTTTTCGTTCTATTACAGCAGGGGTAGACAACCTTTCCCCTTTAAGGGCTGAGGGACTTCAGCTCCCAGAATCCCAGGAGCTATTGGCCAACATGGGACTATTGGCCAACATGGCTGAGGCTTCTGGGAGCTGAAGTCCCTCAGCCCTTAAAGGGGAAAGGTTGCCTACCCCTGCCATAAAGACTTGTGACCAGTTTTTTGGATAAAGGATATTCCTATTAATAAATTTGCATCCCAAGACTAGTCTACACATAAGGGTACTATGTGAATTGGTCCACATTTTCACACATTCAGATTAATGGTTAATTGACTTCACTTTCCTGTGCAAATTTGCATTTACTTGTATCTATCCACCTTCCCTCTGCCAAAAATGTACATACATCTGAATGCATGCGAGGCAGATATGACTGGGGGCAGTTTGATCTCACACATTCTGCCCTGTATCCTACTTACTGTATTCACAAATCACATCTGCTGACTGATGCTTTCATGTGCCACACATTAAATAGCTTCACATTATTCCACAAGGTTGATTATCCCTGTACACTTGTCAGATTTGGGCCATTGCATTTGCCACTTCTTTTGTATTCCCCTCTTGCATAAAAGTATGATTTTCAGGGATCCAATCCTCAATTTTGATATCATTTTAGATGTGCCATGCTAAAGTATTAGACATTTCACAACCACACCATTTCCTTTCCATTTTGGAAGTACAGTATCTGAGTATTATGGCTGAATGATTTTAGGCCTCTTATGAATGTTGAATCTTGTCAGGCATAGAACAGTCCTTTGATTGGGGGACTATGATATGTTCTTTATAAATCAAATCAAGTAAGTGGATATAGTCTTTATATTTCTTGAAGTCAGAGACACTTCCCATCAGTGTGCACTGAACTGGCAATGATAAACAAATTGCTGTAGCCTAAGTCTGTGATTTCTGATCCTCCGCTGTTAATTTCACATGAACCTGCTTAGGTCTGAGGAAGTAGAAAACTATCCATCATGCTAAATGTAACTCTCTGGACATTGGTTAAACACATGAACGATATTTTCTGATCATTCCTTTGTGGCCTGAATGCTCAAGGCAACATTTCCTGAATATTAGAATCACTGGACCCAACACAGTCCAATCTAGGAGATTTGATTTTCTCTCCTCTTGATGAAAACAAATATGCTGAGAGTCATTCAAACATCTCCCATTAGTTTTATCTAGTTTCCAAGGCAATAGGAAATACCGATCAACAATCCTCATACCAAGAGCAACATTCCACTAAGACACACAAACACTGGACTAACTGTGTTGCAACAAGACAAGACAAAATGTAGACTTGGAATTCATTAAGCTTTAATGAATTTTCATAACATTTGGGGCTATCTTTAACAACATCCAGAGATATCCCTTGTTGTTGTATGCCTTCATGTTGTTTCCGATTTATGGTGATCCTAAGAAAACCTATCACGGGGGTATCTTGGCAATATTTATTCAGAAGGGGTTTGCCTTTGCCTTCCTCTGAGGCTGAGAGAGTGTAACTTGCCCAAGGTCACCCAGTGGATTTCCATGGCTAAGCAGTGATTTGAAACCTGGTCTCCAGAGTCATAGTCAAGTGCTCAAACCACTATGCCACACTTGCTCTCACTATACCAAGACAGTTATAATACCAAAATGTGTATTTGGAGCCCATTAATGATATATATCTTAGGTGCTGTATGATAAATCTAACCTTAATAGGCCACTCCTTATGAAAGCGTAGTTAGTTATAGACACTGAAGTATGAGAAGATATATATATATATATATATATATATATATATATATATATATATAAAATCAAACATGAAGGATACAGAGACATGCTCTTAGAATTGTTCCACTTCAGAACACATATAATAAGGCATCTGAATCTGTTCAGGTAGCCAAGTACAAAAATCCCAATCAACAATGCCCTTTCCCATATTATTATGTAGCAAATGTGGAAAAAAGACACAGATAAGGGTGCATTGGGCATTTATGTAGGATACAGGACAATTCCAAAAATATTTAATCACATATGGCAAGTCCCACTATCTTCAACAGCACTGATTCTTAGGATACGTTGGATAGTATTGCAGCCGTAGAAACAGAACAAACTTCCTTGCTTTTTCCAGCTAGGCAGCCAAGTTAGCCTGTTGCATTAAAAACAAAGATTCAAGGAGATCTTAAATACTAATACTTATTTTTATCATGGCATACACTTTGGTGGACATTGCCCACTTCATCATACGCATAAGGGTTGTTCTCAAGTTTGCAGATTTATATACCATGCTTGGAGTGGGTGAGGAGAACTATGGACCTTTGCAGACTGCCAGAAATAGTGCAAATTGAGTCCACTTTAAGGGTTAGGGTTAGTGCTAGGGAATCATGGGAATTGTTTTTTTTCTAGGACATTGAGCCTTCTCTGTCAGAGAGCTCTGGTGCCAGAATAAAATATAGTTCACATGATTCCCTAACCATAACCCTTAAAGTAGACTCAATTTGCACTATTTCTAGCAGTCTGCAAAGGCCCTATGAGACCAAAGAATATTGAAATGAGGAACATACAGATAAAGATAAATTCATAAAACCATTGTAGGGTGATCACAGAGTTGTTGTTTTTTACTATTGAACTGATTAATAGTTTGTAGTCTTGATGAAATGGGCAGTGTTCAGAAAAGCTTATTCCTTTGTAAATGTGTAAATCTTTAAGATGCCACAGGGCGCTATCCCCCCCCCCCTTGGTGAATCTCTTATCAGGAAAATATATTTTAATAATTATATTTCCTCAGACAAGCAGGGCTATAGAAGTACATTGCTAGCAATCATTTCTGCCAATGCTTAGCTCTTCTTATGATCAATCTATTGTGACAGAAAGAAATAATAACATTGGTTTAGTTAGTTTACTCTAACCTATTGTATTCATCATGTTATATAGCTATAAAATTAAACTTCTCCCCATAGCCTAGACCTAAATAGATCTTGTCTGTCACTTCTGGCTATTACGCAGAAAAAACCAGAACATTTAGTTTTGCACAATAACCCATTACAGAGATAAAATTTTGCCATTAAGATACAGATATATGAGAATATTTATTTTATTATGATACTTCTTGCTTGATAAGGGTTGACAAAGCAATATTTATGATGTTTACAAATAAATAATGGGCAATTCTCTGCTTGAAACAGTACGTTATTTGTTACAAAATTTATCTTCTAATATCATCAGTTCCTTTTTCTAAATCTCTTTTTTAATTTTATTTATAACTTTTGCAGAACATTATTTTTTAGCTTGCTGACATTTTCACAAAGGCTCAGAAGCAATGTCTGAGCTCCCTCTCTCTTTAGTCCTACTCCTATCCTTGCATCCAGTCCTACATGGTGATATTTAGTGTGTTGTGTGCCTTCAACTTGTTTCTGACTTATTGCAACCCTAAGGCAAGCCTATCACAGTGTTTTCTTGGCAAGATTTGTTCAGAGAAGGATTGCCTCTGCCTTCTTCTGAGGCTGAGAGTGTGATTTGCCCAAAGTCACCCGGTGGGTTTCCATTGCTGAATGGGGATATGAACCCTAGTTTCCAGAATTGTAGTTTAGTGCCCAAACCACTACACCACACGGACACAATTTAAGTCAACTCTGCATGCAAACAGCTTGCAGCTAACCAACCATGGTTACACTGTTGCATGAGATACCCCTGGATAGTTGATGTTGGCAAGGGAGTTCTTGGGAGATACAGTCCCAAAAGGAATTCTGTCGAACTCTCTCATATAGTAATACAAGTTGAGTCTCCCTCATCCAGAATTCTGAAATCTGAAATACTCCAGAAACCAACACTTTTCTCATGGGTGGCTGAGATAGTGATACCTTTGCTCTCTGATGGGTCAATGTACACAAATTTTGTTTCGTACACAAAGTTGTTTAAAAATTGCATAAAATTACTTCAGGTGATCTGTAAAGGTGTATATATGCAAATACAGGTATTCCAAAATCCAAAAAAATCTGAAATTCAAAATAATTTCTGTTCTCAGGCTGTTCAGATAAGGAATACTCAACCTGTATGCATAATATCCTCCAAATGTCCAAATTTGGCAGGGACAGTCCTGATTCACCTTCTGTTGTCCCACTTTTTTAGCTGCTTTAAAAATGTCCCACTATCTCTCCACCTCTCACTTTTCCCTTCATCCTCAGATTACTTCAATTCCTGAAAACTGACCCCCTTGTCTGAAGAAATGAGGGGGGTTGCAGACTGCCAGAAATAGTGCAAATTGAGTCCACTTTTAGGGTTAGGGTTAGGGAATCATGGGAACTGTATTTTATTGTGGCACCAGAGCTCTCTGACAGAGAAGGCTCAATGTCTCAGAAAAAAAATTCCCATGATTCCCTAGCATTAACCCTAACTCTAAAAGTGGACTCAATTTGCACTATTTCTGGCAGTCTACAATCCCCATGAGTTCATATTGCAAAAGAGGTCTGCACTTAACAGGAGTGAAGAGAGGAAAGGGCAGAGTCCTATTCTTCCTAGCAGGCTAATGCAAAAGCAAACTGCTACAGCCTCCCCGAGCTTGTGTGTTTTTCCTCATTAATAACATCTGGCATCTTGACCTCTTTCTAACATTTTCATCTGTAAAACATTGGGTGAGAGAGGAGGAGAAAACCCTATCCTACCATGCATTATCTTATACACATTGATCATTTCCCTTCCTTATTTTTTCCCTATGTTAAATACTACAATGTTCTAGCCTTTCCTTATGGGGAAGCTGCTTCAGTCCTTTGTTCATATTGGCTCCCCTTTTCTGCACCTTCCCCACTTCCACAATATTCTTTTTGAGGAGGGCTTGCAAGAATTGTAGGTATTATTCCAAGTCGGTCACACCGTGGTTTTATGTAAAGGCAGTATGATATGAGCACTTGTATTTTCACTTCATTTCCTGATGACCCCCCCTCCCAACAAGGAATGCGTATTTTCTACAGCACATGCGTGCTGTGTTGACCTTTCTTACATTGATCTACCACAGCCTCAAGTTTTCTTAATTCATCTGAGAGTTCTGAGCTCATTAATATTTATGTGAAGTTGAGATTTCAAATTTGGCTACCTGACTGCTCATCCCTAATTTCAGATTACTTGCAAAAAAGTTAAAAAGTGTGTGGGGGGGTGTCAAGACAGATCCTTAGGGGATTGCAGTGGTACAGTGGTAAGAATATTGGACTAGGTCACAGAATCATAGAGCTGGAAGGGGACTCATGGGCCAGTGACTCCAACCCTCTGGTCAGTGCAGGATCTCCAGCTAAACCATCCCCAGCTGTACAGACACTTTGGTGATATCAAAGAGGGAAACCCCACCACCTTCCTAGGCCATTGGTTCCATTGATGAATCACTTGACAATAAGAGAATGTTTTTAACTTTGTTCTGTTATAAATATTATTGTACCCCGCCCCAATTGCCGAGCAGAGGGGCAGACTATAAATAAAAATGTATTATTATTATTATTATTATTATTATTATTATTATTATTATTATATAAGAGTAATTTAGCAATGGAACCAATGGCCTAGGAAGGAACACAGCACTCCAGATGAGGCCTGACCAGTGCAGAATACAGATGATTAATTCCCTTGGCTTGGAAACTATGTTTTTATTAATGCAGGCTAAAATAGCATTCTCCTTCTTTGTTGCAGCATCACACTCCTGGCTCATGTTGAACTTATGATCAAAAATTATCCCCAGGTCCTTGTTTTTTGTGCCCTAAATGTAGATTTTTCATTTGTCGCTACTGAATTTCATTTTATTAATTTCTAGTAATTTCCTAGTTTATCTCTTTTGAATTCTGTTTCTGTCTTCCAGTGTGTTACCCATCCCTTCTAGTTTTGTGTCAACTACAAACCTGGATTTTCCCAACCCCATCGTATACATCACTATATGTAATGGCTTTAGGAGAAAACTCCACTTGAGACCTCCCTCCAGTCTGAAGTGCAGCAACTGATGATGACTCTTTGAGGTCTCTGAAAGATAAAGATATGAATCCCTGCTCAGCCATCAAAACCTAGTGGGTGACCTTGGGCAAGTCATATTCCCTCAGTACTAGAGGAAGGCAATGGCATATCTTCTCTGAATAAATCTTGCCCAAACCCCTATGTTTAAATGACCATAATTCAGAATCAAGGCATATAATAACTCAATATATAAAAGCCACAAGCATGCCACTTGTTCTACTACCCCTATGCCCATCTCCCTAGATGCTACTCCTGTTAGCACTGCAAGGTCTTTGAGGAGGAAAAGATCTTTAAAACATTTTATCCAGTCAAAGACCACTTCCATGTAGTGCATTAGTGACTACTTATAGCTAGTGGCTATACATTAATGAGGAATGATTATTAAAGGTAGTGAATGGACAATGTGCAATGGCAACTCATTTTTATACAGAGTGAAACTGTCCAGTGTGCAGAATGCATGTGTTCAATCGATGCCACAAAACAACAACCTATAGAAAAAACAAGCCTATTATTACAGCATACTTTTCTCTAAAAGTAGTTATTTTTGCTGCTGAAAAGAAACAAGGCTGCACTTTCCAAGCTTTTATACTCCAGCACAATAACATTAGGACTAAGGAAATTAGGAGGTCTATTATTCAAAGGGCCTACCACACAGCACTAAAATAAAAGCAGTGAGTGTACTCATCTTGTCCTTCCTTTGAAAAGCTTTCTGGAAAATTCACCACCACACACATTCATACACACACAATACATAAATCAATTTTAGATCCCAGACACAATGTTTGGAAGACTCTGCTTTGACAGAGATTGAATTAGAGAGCAACAGGTAAATAACTCTTTGCATCACAGGGAAATACGTAGGATGCTATAGAGGAAAAACAGGAAATAAGCCCTTGTGCACATATGTGAACTTCTCTATTCTCAAGAGAAAATACATATAGTCCTTGAAAGTGCACACATTGCTTTACAAAAAGAGTATCCACATTGCTTTATGAAGTAAAATGCATGTACAATCCATGACAAGCAAATGAGTAAATAAAAATAGACATTATTTTCATTTTATACAAACAAGACATACACATGGACACAAACAGACATCATCGTTTCTGGCAGCATTTTTCCAGCTTGACAAGAGGCATGCTTTTTATGATTGTCTCTCTTGGGAAGAGAACAGAAAAGCAACAACGCCACGTGGAGAGGCACAGGAAAAGCCACTACTCTCCTGCTCCATTTTGGCTTTCTTTTCTCATGTGATAAGGCTCTGAATGTCCACTATGGTTGTAACTTTAGCGATTGAGAAAGTAATGGCTGAGAGCCTGCACCATGGGCTGCAATAAGTAACTTTATGCTGGTGGAACTACATAACTGACATGATATGTAACCATGGAACTTATCATATGGGGGAAATTTATTTATTTATTTATTTATTTGGAATATTTATATCCTGCTCTTCAGCCACAAAGGCTCTCAGAGTGGCTTACAAAACAGTTCCCTGCCCTCAGGTTTACAATCTAAAAAGATATGACAGAAAAGGAAAAAGGAATGGCACGGGATCAGATCCAGTAGTTCTTCTCTCCCTCTAAGGCAGGGGTCCTCAAACTATGGCCCATGGGCCACATGTGGCCTGCTGAGGACATTTATCCAGCCTACCAGGTGTTTTTGCCACTGCTCCCTGTCCTGCTTAGCAGCCAACTTGTCCCAGGCCCGCAGTGCGCATGTCCGGCCCTCCAATGGTCTGAGGGACAGTGAACTGGCCCCCTGTTTAAAAAGTTTGGGGACCCCTGCTCTAAGGCCTATACCATGGCAGATGGACTGGAGGGAGGGCTCTCCTTATTATTCTAGGCTAGGCCCAATGGAGCTGGTCCTGCATCTCTCCCTCTGAGGCCAGATGATATCAGATGGACTGGAGGGAGGGCTCTGCTTCTTATGAACTTATATAGTTTTCTTCTCTCCATATTGTTTTCATGCAGAGATTGAAAGTTACATTTTTGTACTTCAACCCTAAGAACCCTCAGCTAGCAGGACTTGCTTAAACCCCATGTAGAAACGGGATTTAAAAATAAAAATAGAAAACCCACAAAAGCAGGTTGTTTTTCAGATGTGTTTGTGTAAAGGAGAAATAATGCGACATTAACTTGACTGGAAAGTCGCCAAAACCTGTTCCTTTTTACTTTCAGAAGTTCTCAAAAGTAAAAAAAAAAAGGAGCGGGTTTTTGTGACTTTCCATTCATATTAATGATGTGTTATTTCTCCTTGACTCCAATGTCATGTGAAAAACAACCCACTTTTGTGGGTTATTTCTACTTTCTGTTTGGGTTAACCCCAAATGTGATGTGAAAAACAACCTGCTTTTGTGGGTTGTTTTCAATTTAAATCCAGTTTCTGCACGGGATCTGTCCCATGTGATAAACTTCCATGTTAGAGAATTGCAATTACAAAAGGATGTGAAATGTGGCACCGTGCAAGACCATCGCATAGCAGGGGTCCCTATTTCACAACAAAGCAATGTGAAAGTTGGGGACATTTTTCTGGCCAGATGCAATGCACCCATGACTGTCCACACACTTCCGTTCTAGATAACTAGTGATCTGTAGTGCCCCACCTCTCCTAGTGCTATCATTGCTCAAAAGCAGCCTGTCCTACAAACTGGCATAACTACAACAATGCTCCCTTTTGGAAATAAGATGGTTGCACAATGCCACAATTCTATATTGTGTGATTATAGGTTGGTTTACAATATTGTAACATACCAGACAAATATAAAAGAGGCAGACAGCTCTTACATGTGTTATCTTCAGTGTGATCTCACTGGAGTACTAATTACAGCTATGCTTTGTTTTTGGCCAAATTAGATTTTTCATGTCGCTATGGGGCAACTTTAAAAAAGCACACCACACTAAATGGTACATCTGTGTATATGTGTGTGAGAGAGTAAAGATAACTCTTACTGAAAATGCAACATGTTGGATACAAGACTCTTCTCTTTCTCCAGTGTGACCAGAACCAAAACCACCCCTGCTCATGTATAGAACATTTAGTAGGAAAAGATTTCCAATTGGTGCTATTTATTTGGAGGTAACAATAAATGTGGGGAGGTCAATGTTACAGCTGTCTCACAATTCTGCAGCTAGTATTATTGAGTGAAGTTTTAAATTGCTTCATGTCTAGACAACTTAGCTATACAGTGCAGACAGTTGTCCTGAAACTACACTAAATATAGTTCAATTGTTGTAAGCACTGTTATGAAGAAGTGTTTCTCTTCAATGTAGCCAGAAAAAAATCTCTAAATACAGTTCTGGACTAAGAAAGTAGCTAAACAGAGCACAAGAGCCATGTTTCCATTCCATTTCTATCACTTTAAACAGAACATAGCAATGAACTACCAAAAATACCCTTCAGGTTTTTTTTTTTTTATTTTGGAGGGTGGCACAAACCCCACAAACTTTTCACAAAACAACTACCTGTGTTTATGGAAACTGATTTCCCTCACTCTACTTCTGGTTTAGAAAAGTAGCTATTTTTAAAATATTAAATAGAACAAAGGGGTTTCTTTTTAAAAAGTGATTTAAGCCTCCAGGAGGTTTTGGGAAGAGATAATCCAGCCTTTTTTTGTGGGAGAAAAGGGATGTTTCAGGAAAGCTGGTACTCTCAAAACAAAACAAAAAGCCCCTGGATCTGCACTTTGTCTATGCTTGACATAGGACTTCATCACAGCAGCCTGCTGTCCCATCACAATTGTGCTAGTTTAGGAATGGAAGCTTACCAGTTTGGCATCATTTGTTATCACACTTTCCCCATGATAGTAATCCCTGGTCACATGAACTGGCTGCTGTGTGAATCTGTGAAAGGCCATGATTTTCATCTTTCTGGATCCTATTGCATTCTGTCCCACTGTCCCAACTGTATAAATATGCTTTATACCACTCAGTACTACATCCAAAGAAGTGGATTTATATCCATGAAAGCTCATGCAAAAATAAAAACCAGTTAGTCTTAAAGGTGCTGCCACATTTCTTTTTTCTCCTCCCCCTTTCTTGCTTCTTTTTATGCTGTAAGAGCTACTTCTCACAGCTACTTCTTTGAAAACTTTGAATACTTTCTGTACTCTCAAGGACTTCCACTTTTTGAGATAGGCCATGCAAAAGGATTTTTTCCAAGTCAGACAGATGGATATGTTATACAAAATACCGCTGTGCGATTATGCAAAGATGAAACAAAAGAGGGTTTTGCAAATGTTAGGGACTACCTGTGGCTTCAAGAGGTGGGCTGCAATGCACTCTTTGTTGTCCTGTGCTCCAATACATTTTATTCAAGGACTATCCTGTTTTTGAAAATATTGCTGAGGTGCTCTGGTCATTTGATTCCCAGAGCTAAATTAAAACTTCCCACTGAGATCCTTATTCATTCACCCGATTATTTCAAAATGCTGAGTACAAATGGAATAAAGAGCCATTTGTTTAATTTGATGTGTTCTCTTACTTGTCCATTGTGGGGATGGTGACTGGATTCACATTTGCACTCCTGGAGCTGGGAAAAATCTCCCAAGTAGACAGTGAATGGGGAATGCTGTTGGCTTACAAAATTAAACATGAGGATTGAATTGTGACACTTTCTCATCCAATTTTTTTGGATGGAGGGTAGGTGGCATGGGGGAATCTGCATCACAGAAGACATGAATGCAATCCTAGAGTATACTCTGCAAACAAAGAAGCTTTATATATGGAACTGCTGAAGATCTGTGTCTGAGCTTGCCAAGGCCCATGAGTTTTTTTGGCAACCAAATATTTTCTGGTGCAGTAAAATTACACTGTAGCAGCAGTGACCACCTCACAAGCAACAGTTTGTTTTCTTCATTCAAATGAAATGCCCAAACTGTGTACAGGTAATGCTAACCTTAATCTTTATCACTACATCCATCTCAGTACACAAAGGGATCTTATAGCACCTTTAAGACTACTGAAAGAGAGACACTGGTAGCATGAGCTTTCATAGACTTGAGCCTACTTCTTCAGGTGTATGGGATAGAGCAGAAAGTCTAGGGACAGACCTTTTCATACTGATTCTCCAGGCTAATGCAGATATGTCTTTATATTTTCTGTCCATCTCACAACAACTGTCTCTAAACTGGTTTCCATTTTGTTTTATTACATAAAAATTGGCAACTCTTATCTCATGACTAAACGCTATAGTAGAACTGATTTAGTATTTGATGAACAATAATGAATATACTCTTCCTTTAGATGTTAATAACTTTCTAAATTGGTTCTATGCCCCAAGGTGAATATTGGATAATTAACATTAAAGTGTCTGTATTGTGTTAACATAGTAGTATTTCTTATCTTTATTAAAAGGGTTTTGAGAAGGCGATTGCTATGTCCTAACAACTTTATATATAAAAAATGACATGAAGCTACTCTCTCGTAGATATTTGGTCAGCTACTGATGCACCCTGAAATCTAACCTTTCATTGACTATGGCTACTATAACATCTGTGAAAAGATATCTCAGTTAACAGAGTAGACTTTTTTTGTGGACATTACTGCTTCAACCGAATCTTCGGTACCAGGGTCAGAAATAACATGGAAGTACAGGGATAGGTTCCTACCCCACAAAAAGAAGAGCGACCAGTGTTTCAGTTTTTATTCCAAATTAGTAGTATACACATGTCCCCCTTTGCAGATGGCGATTTACGCCATCTTGGAGGCAAGGAAGGGGAGGGGCAGCCTCACGCTGGATGCCCCAACCCCTTCCCAAGGACGTCATAAAGATGCACATGGTGGGCGCTCCGATTACATCCTTCTGGTTTGGCATCTGGACTGCCCCTTTGGGTGCCCCTTTCACGGCTTGTGGAAGAAGCACTATTTTAGTGCTCCTTTCCCAGGCAGCGAAAGGGAGGATCGGGGCCAGGGTGTGGGGCAGCCTCGGCCCCAATCTGCCACTTCCCAGGGCAGCCCACAGCTGCCCGTCTGCATCCCCCCTAAGTCAGGTAAGTCTCACATGAGTAAACAATAATTTTTAAACCTTCTAGAGACCACCAGAAAGCTTCTGCTTTCTAGAAATGTTTCAGAACAAAGATCATGACCAAGCATATGGAAAAGCAGGTAGAAATGCCAAAACCCTGCATCTTTCTCTGTGACTAAGGGCCAATGCAGACAGCACCTAAGGGGTGGCTCTGTGCTGCCCTTGGGAGCTCAGGATCAGGGCTGTGGCAACCTCATGCCACAGTCCCGATCCTTCTTTTTGCCGCTCCAAAAAAAAAAAAAAAAAAAAAAAGCTGGCAAATGCTGCTCCTTTTTGGGATGGCAAAAAGCTGCCCTTAGAGCCACAGCCACAGCTGTTTTGCATCCCTCTGGCACAGTGTGTGTGCACGCTGTGCCAATGAGGCACCCTGATGCCATGCATCGTGTGGTCAGGCGCACATTTGGGTGTGTAGCATGACGATGGCATTGGGGCAGAGTCAGGGCAGCCGGCATGTGGTCGCCTAGCCCCAACTCCACCCCCAGGCTGGCCCTTTAGGCGGGTCTGCATTGTCCCCAAATCTCTCCCTTCATCTGTTTCCAAGACTCAGGAAGCATCTAAACTGCATGCAACTTGGATACAAGGTTCCCCATCTGGGTGCTTTTAACTTATATTAAATACGAATTTATATTCTGTATTTTCTGTATTACTTGCATGTTATCTGTAATCTGCATCACCCCCACAACAGAGACATTGGGGAGAGATGCATAGTTTGCTGGCCTCCTTGGAACAGGGAGAAAAGTTTAAGTTGAGCTATGGCAGTTATGCCATAGCAAGAGGAGGCTTGGGGGCATAGCCAGATGTAATTTGAGTCCAACCACCCCACAGCTCTTCATTCTGGCTCAGGCGATTGACCCACTCTCCCACTGCTGGTACAGTATGAAATTTCTTGGTTGTTTTGGGGCCAAGTAGGAATTTTTCACATTTCCCACAGGCTTTTTTGCCTACCCCATACTGTTCCCAGTCAGACATGGACAATTGGCTATGATGGTGTCTAAATAGGTTGTCATTGGCAGAAATGGGGTGTGTGTGTGGACATTTAGAGGTCGGTGAGCACCTAGGTCACTGTTTTGGTGGACGGGAGGTCTCTGAAATTACCTCTTTAGGTCTTGGGACCAGGGAGGTGGGGAAAGAGAGAGCTCTTGAGGCTGGCCTCTTTAATCCTTAGCGATTGGGAGAGGGACTATCTGGTTGGTCTTCCTGATGTGGGCCGGCTGGAGAGCAACTGAGCTTTTGGGTTCTCTTTGGGGCTCAAGTATGATCGCCCAGGGGAAGCTGCAAAGGTGGTCTAGGGAAAAGACCACCAGCTGCATCTTCTCCCACATTAGGCTACTCCCCCCTTAATTGCAGTTCTCTTTTAAAAAAATCAATAAATAGGTCAAGTTGATAAAATGGCCCAATTTCTACCCATGTTTTAGTGTCTGTTTCATTATTGTGTCTTGTCTCATTGTTTCCAGGGTTGGTCAGCAATCTATTTCAAATTTATTATTGTTACTCTTTTTGTTTTTTTATCTTAATTATATCAAATTGCTATCAATTATAGCTTTCAGTAATAAACACTCATTTATTCATTCAATGTTATGGAATTCTGGTATTTGTAGTTTTGTGGAATACTTAGTCTTCTTTGTTAGGGCGCTCTGGTTGTCACAGCAAACCACAGATCCCAGGATTCCATAGGAAAGAGCCATGGCAGTGAAAGTGTTGTCAAACTGCATCAGTTTTGTAGTGTGAAAACAGACTAAAGGTGCATCTACACTGTAGAAATAATGCAGTTTGACACCACTTTAAGTGCTGTAGTTCCACCCTATGGAATCCTGGAATTTGTAGTTTTACAAGCTCTTTAGCCTTTTATGTCAAAGTGTGCTGGTGCCTCTCAAAACTACACAATCCCAGGATTCTGTAGGATGGAGCCTTGGCAGTTAAAGTGGTGTCAAACTGCACTATTTCTACAGTACAGATGCATCCTCAGTCAACCAGGAGCTTTGGAATTTGACACATATTGGAATTTCTCTATGTATTAATATCTGTGGAAGTTAAGTTTTATTCTTAGTACATGTGAATGTGAGCAACACTATCTCTGGAATATAGCCAAAGGGTGTTAGAAGTGTAGACATGCCATTTGTCACAGGCAGTCTCAGTGAGGCAATTAATGCTGAGGGCCTTGCCAATAATTTTTCTTGCAACATAAAATGAAATATGTTTGTTCTTTTCCATAGATTCCAAAACTAGATGGGACTTTCCCATATTCTAAAATGGTTCCCTATCCCTACTCAGATTGCCTTGGTGTTGTAATAACCTATGGAGCAGAATCTAAGTATTGGTACTATAGTACAGTAGTGCCTGTAGATGTCATAAAAGGTTAAAAACCCATAAAAATGCATGAGGTGTAAAAAGCATTGCTACCAGGAGTCAAGTGTCTGGTTTTCACATTCACATTCCTTACTAATCATTTTTGAGATAAAACAATTGCAGAGATTTTTTAGCCAAAATGTTGCTTGTTTATGCCAGACAGGGTAGCTTCTGTCTCTCCATTTCTTAGATCCTTCAAGGCAATGGAGAACATAATTTCTTACTCCTTAGCTTCACAAATGCTGAACTATCTCCCATGGGATTGAAACATTTCCTGAAAGTACTGTGGCCAGGATGCCTTATTTTGACATTCAACTTATTGAAAAGGGCAGATTAATGATAATATACCATCTTAACCAAAGGTACAAAACATAGGGATGAACAGCTGCTTGGATGCCTTCATTGGCTGGAAATCCTACTTTTTGTGGCCATGCCCACAGATGATCTCTTGGCTGTCTCTGAGTATTGAGTTGGAGTGGAACAGTGCCATATAAACACATGTGCTGTCTAAATTACTTGGCACCTAAACCCTAGCAAAACTACTCATGTGACCACAGATTTAGACAGTCAGCATATATAAAATTGCAAATGTTGGCTTCTCAGAAGAAACCTGGCTCTTTGTGACAAATATGAAAAAATTGACTTTGTGGATGCTCCTGAATGTGTCTGCACCATTTGGCATTCAGACAGTAAAGAAACAAATATAGGAAATGAGTTCCTTGGTATGTTGCTTCAATGCTAATGATGAACATAGCAGAATTAATGCCATCATAACCTCTGTGTAAGTTAGTGTAGGCCAATCCTAAGGGCATATAAATTTGATGAAAAAGCAAATAATACTATTTTTAAAGGCTGATTCACAACCTTGGCTTTTAAAGGTCC
This sequence comes from Phrynosoma platyrhinos, assembly GCA_020142125.1. Lineage (NCBI taxonomy): Eukaryota > Metazoa > Chordata > Lepidosauria > Squamata > Phrynosomatidae > Phrynosoma > Phrynosoma platyrhinos. Next base: position 319,486,834 of record CM034701.1, read on the forward strand.
CATACAGGAAAAACAGTCTCTCTACTCGTATTAGATTCTTCTTCACTGGCATCTATCACCACAGTAAGCAGCTTTTCTCATTTGCTTACATTCTGCACTTTTGACAGAAATCCCACATTCTGCACTGGTGGCATTTCCAGTTTGCTCAGACAGATCAGCTGTCATAATGAATGTGGTGTGTGTCTGGGATATTACAGGAATGTGCAGAAGAGAAGACCAGCTTTTCCCTCTTCAGGAGAGAAAAGATGTTACTGGAATGAGCACAGCACTATTGGAGAATAAAGATCAAGGACAGTTGCAGAGTTGGTGGCTAAGCTGCAAATGTGGAAGTGTATCATAGCGTGTCACAGAAGATCCCTCAAGAGCCATCTTGTGTAACCAGTGCCCAAATCCACCACTAAAGTAGTCCAGAAAGGTGGGCACTTAACTTCTGTTTAATAACATCCAATATAAGAAGGCAGTAGTAAAGTGTGTGCTACAATTGTGGCCCAGCTTTGTTGTTGTCATGTGCTGTCCAATTGGCTTTGACTTATGATAACCTTCTGAACGGGAAGACAGCCCGATATTACCAGCCCTCTTTCCCTTCCATATCCAATGTAAGCTTCGGTTGCTAACTTTCAAAGCCCTGCATGGGCTAGCCCTCTTTACCTATCTGAACTTCTCTCTCCTTACGTTCGCACTCATACCCTCTGTTCTAGTACTCAAGGCCTGCTGTCCCAACCTAGAATCTCCACTGCTTCATCCTGGATTCACCCCTTCTTGCTTGCCGTCCCTCACTCCTAGAACCTTCTTTCCCTTCAAACACGGGTCATTACTTCTTTCTCTACTTTTAAATCCGAATTAAAGAACACCCTGTTCAGGGCGGCATTCCCAGGCACTGTCTAATATACATTTATTCTTTCTGTTATTTGGGCTGACAGTGGATGTTGCTGTTTAATTGTTTTAATTGTTCCTTGTTTTTAATTAACTTTTATTTTACCTATTGCTTTGTATTTTTAGATTGTATGCCTTTGGAACGTTTTTATTTCTATTTTATGCTTTGATTATATCTTTTTACAGCTCTGTGTACATTGACAGCACTTTAGAAATAAACTTTAATAATAATAATAATAATAATAATAATAATAATTTATTGTGTATTATAATTGTTTCCTATGAGTAATGTCATGTCCAAAGTACAAAAAAGGTAAAGAAGGTAAAGGTTGTCCCTTGACATGAATGTCTAGTTGTAATCGACTGTAGGGGGCAATGCTCATCTCCATTACTAAGCCAAAGAGTCAGCATTGTCCAAGACTTCTGGTGGTCATGTGGCCAGCATGACTGCATCAAACGCTGTGATCTTCCCACTGAAGTGGTACCTATCATTGCATTTGCTGGTATTGGGGGCATAGTTATCAAATTTGCAGACGACACCAAATT
>CM034701.1:319488352-319515555 GCA_020142125.1 Phrynosoma platyrhinos
GTGGTCTCTTCCAACTCTATGATTCTATGATTCTATGATTTGTATGCTTTAGAACTGCTAGGTTGGCAAAAGCTGAGACTAGTGACAGGAGCTCACCCCATTATGCAGCACCTTGGCCTTGAACTGCTAACCTTCCAATCTTCCAATCATCAGAATTGCCATCTTAACCACTAAGCCACCTCATCCCTCCATGTTGGCCTTCCAGCAATTTGACATCGAAATATAGTTGGATCATGGGGATATCAGGGCACTAACAGTGCAGTGCAGCTCTACCTGGGGGTAGAGCTGCACTGAAAGGGCATGGAAAAGCCATGGCACCGGCTCTTAGGGTGGTCTTTTTCTGCCTCCAAATAGCAGCAAAAGGAAGGATCAGGGCCACGGCATGGGGTTGCTGCAGCCCCAATCCGCCGCTCCCTGGAGCGGCTCTCTGCCATCCCAAATGGGCCATCTGCATCGGCCCTCAGTCTGTTTGTTGCAGTAGGTTCTCCTGCTGTTCAGTGACTGTTGAAGTGAGGCTCCAGTCTGAATTGCCAGTCCTTGTTCATTCCTGTCCACTTCCCAAAATCTGCATTTGCGCTTTGATTCTTCCTGCTTCCCTGCTTTCTGTGGACCCTTGCCTTCAGGACAGGTAGATGCTACCCTATCCAACCTCAAAACTCTGCTATCCCCTTTTACTTTTCAGTTTCAGTTAGCTATGTATGCTGGGTATTAGAGTGAGTTATTCTTGTATGTGTGCTCTTTTACATATCTTTCCAAAAAAATCTCCTAGGTCCAAAACATACTGCAGAACTAACCCAGTTTGAGACTGCTTTAACTGCCCTAGCTCATTGCTAGGGAATTCTGGGAACTGTGGTTTTGTGAGACATTTAGCCTTCTTTGTCAGAGGGCTCTGATGCCACAATAAATTACAATTCCCAGGATTCCCTAGCAGTGAGCCAGAGAAGTTAAAACTGTCTCAAACTGGATTATTTCTGCAGTGTGTTTTGGACCCTAGTATACCCACGCCTGGAGTCTCTATCAGCCAGAACTGGTATAGTTGGTGCTTCTGATCCTCCTCTTGTAAGTTACCCAACTCTTGCAAGTTAAGCCAAGCATTCCCCAAACATCTATTAAAGTAGTAGAGGCCCATGCAACCTCATATATTATGGGTAATAGTAACACCACCAGTTTCTGGGTGCCTCAGTTTGATAACATAATCAAGCAAAGGAGGCAGAGCTATGGTGCTATTCTCAAGTCTGAAGTACAGAAAATCAAATAAAGGTTGTCTTCATTATCAAACCAATTTTTTGGAAAAAATGTCATAATTTTAGACATCTTTAGTATCTCCCAATCCCTAGAAGGATGAGAGGAAGGAAAGGGTAAACTATCATAAACTACCTACTTATGGTCACCATTTTGTTTCAAGACTATGAAATAATGGGGAGAGGGACAGAGGCTCAAACTTTCAAGGAAGCATCCAAATGTTCATTCCAGTAAGGAAAATAAAAATTAATTTGGATTAGTTGTTGTGACAAAATAATGTGTTATTGCTTATCTTATTAGCAAGCAAGTCACTATTGAAGTTTCAATCTGTGGTGAATTTGGAGCTGTCCCATTAAAAAAAACAACACCCAGCAGCAACATCCCGTCCCCCCCCCCACCTAGATCCCAAATATATTTGGAAACACTGCTAGGAAACTGGAGAGCCAAAGTCGCATCTAAATCCAAAAGAAGAGTATCTCTGCCCTGAATTTCCAAGTTTGTTTTATTTTTCAATGACACATTATATGTAGCCATCATCTTTCTGGAGGATTCTTTTTTCCCTAGGAAACCTGGTAACGCAGAGGAAAACAACAGCTATATGTCTTTAAATCTTCTCTAGCTTGAAGAAAGGATAAACAAATCTGAGCCTGAGAAAATCTCCCACAGTTTCTCCACTGTTGAGGAAGTGATTAAGAACAGCAACAAGAAGCAATGGTTTTGATACTGAGTATAAAAGCTGTTAGAGCCAGACAGCTGAAGACCTGCTGAACTGTATCGCTGCCAGTTGCTTATTAGTCACCCAGTGATCAATTCTGAGAGGGCTAGAAATTCAGTAGAATTAGTGTTTGTAATTCTTTCCCGTTGCCCTCTCCTCTTGTTCTAACTGAGGCAATCCATAATTACAATGAAACAAAATCATACTTCACAGTTTCACATCAGCCGTGAAGGTATTATCTAGCTGCTATTGATGGGTTGGAGAATATTACTGTTGTTGTTGAAAGCAGGACTAAATACAAAAAAACTATACCCTGAAGGGTTCTTAAAAGTTATAAGAAGAGAAACTATTAGGTGAGCTGCGGTGAGCCGGCTAATACAAGCAGGACATTTAACTTTTAATTAAGTGGCAAGGCACAAAGCAGAGAAAAAGAAGCATTAGGTCTGTCTGTTAATTAACTTGGATGATGCCACAGAACTAACTAACTGGAGGAAAAGCCAGAAGCGCTCAATAAACCGATGCAGTTAATTATTAGAGAGCAGTGGCCCTTTAGCATATTGTGTTGTAACAGAATATATCTGAATCATGTTGGATTCATTTATACGTATGTGCAAATAAGTATGCACCAACTGGTCCCCAATATAGCACATGAGGATCATCCCACAAAACAAAAAAATATCAGAGGCAGACAAGCAGTGACTGAAATAAATTATCTGATGCCACCACTTTCCTGATCTACCTTACTATGACAGCAGCAGCACTACTCCCACCCCCAACAACTCAGGGACAGTATCATCCAGCCCATGGAGGGAACAACCTTGCCCTTGGCTGTTCATGAGAATTGCAGAGAAAGAACAGCAGTTTACTCCTGAACTGCAAACTCAGTGCCTATGCACTCCAATACAGTTAGGGAGCATCCATATGCAGTAGACGCTGGTTTCTGTGTGTATATATCTGTATATCCTCAGCTAGGCAAGGAATTGTATATAGTACATAAATGCTGCCAACTGTCAACCAACTCTTAAAAAGGGCATTAGGGATCTGGATTTAATTGACCTATTTAGCTATCTACTTATCACACTACTGCAAATACATACAACTGGAACTGAGATCAAGACGCTGAAGACAAATTTGACCTACAACAAAATGTTGCATTATAAAGGGTTCATGCTCAATGTTTCCAGCTTGCCACACCCTCTTCTGGGCTACTCCATCCCATGCCCTTTCCCTGTTCTCCTCCTATATCTTTTCCCCAACAGACATAGCATTAAATGGCTACAGATCCTGCACAGTCCTCACGAGGAATCCTTCCTCCACTCAGCGTGCCCTCTCCATTTTCTTTTTGGTACTTCAGAAAAGTGTACCATTTCTCCAAGCAGAGGCATCACTAGGGAGTGCAGGGACCACTTTGTGTGTGTGTGTGTGTGTGTGTACACCCAGTGGTGTAGTACACACCCAGTGGGACTGGTGCAGTTGCTGGGTGAGTGAGAAAGGGCATCTTCTCTCTTTCTTGCTCACAAAGCTGCTGCCAAGGGATTGGTGCATTCTGTTCAGAGTCTCTTCAGAGTACCAAAATCCACAGATGCTCAAGTCCCATTATATACATCAGTGTACTAAATGATGTGCCTTATATATATATTTTTTTAAAAAATCAAGTTGTTCTTTTTGTATTTTTTTTTTTGTGTGAATGTTTTTGAACCATGGCTGGTTGAATCTGTGGATGTAGAATAAATTAAGTTAACAGTAGCAACAATATGCCACTGTCCTACATGTAGCATCCATTGACGTTGCATGCTATTTGACAATGTGTCAAAAGATGAAATAATGGAGGTTTTTTTAAAAACAACAACAACAACAACAACGAAAGGAGCCTGCAACTTATGTTTCTTTAGATATCTGAAGATTGCCTTAATTTTTCTAGTTTTCAGCTCGTGCCATTTAATTAACATGCAGCTCTTCATAACGTAACTGAATTGAGAAAATTTTCTGTTTGAAAAATAAAGGAACATACTGGAAGTATGATTCACTGTAACTAGGGATTCAGTTTCTGGTTTGCTGAGTGAAATTAGACAAGGGCCACAAGAGTGTCTTGAGAGACAGATGTGAGAGCTGGAGTCCCTGATGTGAAGTAATGTTGCAGAGCATTTGTGATGTCTGAAGTCTTTGACAAATGATTTATATCGTGGAAATATGCCAGCTTTCTGATATGCCAGTCCCAGACATACACATAGCTGTGACAGGGCTCAAGACAGCCTTGCCTCAGCATAACAGCAGGGATATCTTGGGCTTTGGCAAGCAGAACAGGCCCATCCTGCCCTGTTGTCTGTCAGTTGTCTGTATATTGTTCAAGTTCCAATATACTCAATGCTGTAGCAGTCTGACCTGATGAATTTTTGGGATTAATTTGAACACAAAATATTTCCAGCTAGCAAATATATCACTATTGACCAGGCCTCTGGACTTTCCTCATCTTCTGTCCTGGTGGCTTCTCAGCTCAGCTTGTTTCATTTTGTGCAGGACATTTCAAATTAGGCATGTGAAACTGTTTGTGTACTTGTTTTTGTTGCTGAAAAAAAAAATCCTTACTTTTAGCACACATTTGTTCAAATTTAATTCATTCTAGTAACCTTTTTAAAAATACCATCTTTTGTTACTGACATTTGGCTTTGTTCTCTATATTGTCTTAGGGCCTTTAACTGCCCTGGCTCAGTACTAGGGAATCATAGGAACTGTAGTTTTCTCTGAGACACTGAGATTTCTCTGTCAGAGAGCTCTGGTGCCACAATAAACGACAGTCCCAATGATTCCGTAGCACTGAGCCAGGGCAGTTAAAGTGGACTCAGTTTGCACTATTTCTGGCAGTCTGCAAAGGCCCTCAGTGGCTCTTTCCCCTTCTTTGTTCCAGATATTACATTGTTTTAGGGAATTCTAAGGGGCACATGTCAACCAGCACACAAAAGGCCCCTGGAGCACTAGCTATCTCCTTCATGGAATATTGAGAAAAATGGCTGCTGCCAGGAATAACCACCCAAATCAGAGTGTGTCCGCACCATAGAGTTACATCAATCTAATAGCACCTTATCTGATGCATCTGAGGAAGTCTACAAAAGCTCAGGCTGCCAATTTCTTTCTTTCAGTTAGTCTCAAAGGTGCTACAAGATCTCTCTATGTACTGAGTCTAAAGACTAAGGGCCTTTACAGACTGCTAGAAATAGTGCAACTTGAAGCCACTTTAACTGTCCTGGCTCAGGGCTAAGGAATCATGGGAACTGTCATTTATTGTGGCACCAGAGCTCTCTGACAGAGAAGGCTCAATGTCCCAGAAAAAAAAAATACAATTCCCATGGTTCCCTAGCACTGAGCCAGGACAGTTAAAGTGGACTCAAGCTGCACTATTTCTGCAGTTTGTAAAGGCCTTAGCATGTAAATAGCACCTTATCTGATACGGCTTCACCCTATGGAGATTTAGGCAACCTTTTTGAGCCCTCAGACAATTGGGGGGCCAAAGCACCAAAAATCAATCAATCAATCAATCAATCAAAATTAAAATAAAAATAAAAAATATGCATGCACACTCTCTCAGCCCCAGAAAAGCCATGGCAAACCCCTTGTGGAGATTTTGCCAAGAAAATCCCAAGAACAAGTAATAACAATAATCAATGTCATCATGGTGGGTGGCGGCGGCGGCAGGACTGGCCTGGGTCCAGTCCAAAGGCCTCGGGGGGGGCGCATCTGGCCCCCGGGCCTTAGGTTGCCTACCCCTGGTTCAGACCAATGCATTAGAGCTCCTTCTAAGAGGGAATTGTATGTACCTCTCCAGATAAAACCCTCAGGATTCTGTAGCATGCAACTATGACAGTTAAAATGGAACTGCTATAACTTTGGACCTTATCACATGGGAGAAATCCCATACAGAAACGGGATTTAAAGTGCACTTAACCCAAATGGAAAGTAGTCAAAAGCCGCTTCTTTTTACTTTTGGAAAATCCCAAAAGTAAAAAGAAGCAGCTTTTGACTACTTTCCGTTTGGGTTAAGTGCACTTTAACATCGACGTCATGTGAAAATGTACCCGCTTTTGCGGGTTTCTTTCTATTTAAATCCCATTTCTGCACAGTATTTCCCTCGTGTGATAAAGTCCTGTGTTATGTAGATATTCAGTTCCTGCCAACACTACTACCATGAGAGAGCGAGAGCGAGGCTCCCAACAGTCAACCTAATTGGATGTCCCCATTAGTCTGTCTTTGCCTTTGTTTAGAAGCAGGTAAAAATTGAACCCAGTTGGCCCCCTTTGGTCCTGCTTTTCATTAGTTCCAGGTAAAACAGAGTACACAGACCATTTTTGAGTCTTTCATGTTTTCAAGCAGGTGCCACATGATGATCATCACTGCATGCCTACTTTGGCACATGAAGCCCATAAGAACAGCCCTTAATGGAAAACACTAGTACATGTTGAAAATCATTATGCTGGAGAACACTCAATTTGCACATGATAGACTGATTTGTCCCTCTTCCTCAAGCAAGTTACTGTTTACCAAGGACCCAGAACCATTAGTAATTTGTGCTGATAGTACATGCTACAGGGGTAGCTAAAACATTTTGCTTTCTGAGATGGGCAAGATATTCCCCTTCAAACTATAGGCATCCCTCCCCATTTGTGGACTTGGAGTCTGTGGTCTTGGTTGTTCATGGACAGCAAGCGGGGAGGAACAAAATGGCACACCCCAAGGTGCATGTGCAGCGCCGTGTGCTTGTGCCCCCCATTGTAACCAATGGGGGCTTCAATATTTACGTTTCTCTGGATTCATGGGGTGAGGGATCCAGAACGGATCCCCCATGAATCGGGAGAGATGCCTGTATATATATTACTTCAACACCAGCAACAGAGCAATATTCCCCCCACCCCTGCACATCAGGCTCTTTTAGAAGGTACAAGAAAGGTAATCTGGCACATGGATTTCTACATTCTAACCACTGGGAATGGTGAAGTCCAGGAGGAATTAAATAACTGCCAATGCTGTATCTTCTGCCTGAGGTGGTTGTCCCACTTGGCCTAATGGTAGACCTCCCCCTGTTTCCAGCATTGAATGTTATCTATGGAGCAAAAGACTCTTTCTTACAGCAGCAAGACAAAGGGATTACTACAACATGGCTACTAGCAGATGTTTTAAGTATATTAATACACTGAACATCAGAGGTTCTTCAAATAATGCCACAGACAAAGCTCACAAGACTAGAAGACAAATGGGACTATGCTTAATTTAGCCACAGTGAAATAGACATTACTGGACACATACCTGATCTGTCACCAGTGTAAATGCAGGACACTTGGGTGTTGGATATTAATAATGAAGATAAAGTTCAGCAGTGTCAGAGTTCAGCCTCAATGGCTGACAGTTTCAGAAAAGAGTCTGGGGAACTTCCCTTCCATGAGAGGCTAGAAACAGGCCCTCTCTATCATCCTTATGATGACAAGTAAAGAATTTTCCATTTTTTGCGAACGGCTGCCTGCAGAGTAAATGGTGTCTCTCTGTGTCTATGTTTTATTTTAGTTTTTTTAACATTTATATACCACTTTTCTCCCAAATCGGACCCAAATATTCTACCTGTCCATCTTGTGTTTTCAATTTGTTTAACATTTGTTTTTAATGTAGTGATTGTTTTTATATGATGATCTGCTTTACACTGTCTTAATACTGCTATACCTCATTGTGTTTTTAATTTTATCTTTTAAAAAAATAACATTGTGGCCTGCATTTGGTTCCAATATTGGGAGGAAGCTGAGAGGCAAACAGATAATAATATCCAAGTTGACAAAATCTGGTCGACTGAAATGTTTTTCTTCCAGTAGAATGCCATGTGCTAAATTGCTGGGCAGGAAGAACCTAGAAGGGGAGTACAGAGGAAAGTAGTGAAGGCTGTAACTTCTAGTCACTCTTTACATCCCTACTATCATCCCCTTTTGTGCTGCCACTGGAATTGATCAACAAAATCCATCAACCCAGGCTTGGTTGTTGAAGCACCAATATGGCAGCTGTAACACATCTCTGCTCCAGACTGATAAATGACTACAGTAAAGAGACTGAATGCCATAGCAGCTGTAATGGAGATAGACTCAGCATAGTAAGGAATATGTAGGTATATAGGATGTTACACATGGTGGCTTCTTCCTTTACAGGAAGGAAAGGGAGATACTTGTGTAACATACTATTTATCAGCAGTATGGTATTACAAGAAACAGGGCAGAACACAAATCCCGTAGCAGTTCTGCCAGTATGCTTTTGCAAAGGAAAAATCTCATTTATTTCTGGAGCCAGGGAACTACTAATACTGCATTTGGCAAGGGTTATGCATGTTTCCTTCTGCCTTCAATTAGGTTCAGCCTTTCAATCAGCAAAGGCATTGTACCAAAATAGTCAATTTATGCACAGTTATCTCAGAAATCACCAGTAAACCCAAGGTTTCCTTGAAGTATGCAGATATTTCTAAGATCTTGGCTCACTGCCATAAAGAACGATGAGATGAGAGCCTTAACAGGACAGTCTGTTAAGCAGCTAAAAGTAAGGGCCTTTGCAGACTGCTAGAAATAGTGCAAATTGAGTCCACTTTAAGGGTTAGGGTTAGGATTAGGGAATCATGGGAACTGTATTTTATTGTGGCACCAGAGTTCTCTGACAGAGAAGGCTCAATGTTTCAGAAAAAAAATAATTCCCATGATTCCCTAGCACTAACACTAACCCTTAAAGTGGACTCAATTTGCACTATTTCTAGCAGTCTGCAAAGGCCCTAAGTGAGAAATCTACACGTGAAATACAACTTCTTCTCCTCCCTTCTGTACATTGTAGAAAAGCATTATCACTTTATTTCTGATTTAAAATATCCTCATCAGAGCCTGCTGTGTGGTATCAGTAAAGATGAAGAGGGAAAGTTTTTAATTTCCATGAAATTTCATATATCATCCCCTCTTTTAAATTCCAAATGCTGGTGTAGGAGCTGACTAGAATCAAGACGAGAGCATGAGAGGAACAGTTTTTAAAGCATATTTTCCTTTCGAAGTATGATCCTGCCCAAATTTACTCCCTTCACACTACTAATTGTTTGAGAAAAAAGCTCCTGTTGTACCAGTGATTGACTATGTCTCCAACTCCACTTTTAAATAAATGTCTCTGGATATAAATGACATCCCCAAACATGTAGGACATGGTTGTATGTTTCTATGACCAGGTCCTCTCAGGCTACAAGTGGACAGCTACATGATGGGGGAATAAGTCTATTTCTTTTTATATGCACCTCAGTGGGTTGCCAGTGAACTGGAAGTGATGTCACATAAATGTCACAGGGGCTAATTTTAAACTGCTTTTATGGAATTTGGGGTAGGAGGATTTAAAAGAAAGAAATCACATTTTTGTGCAATGTTAGAGTGTTTCAGCAAAAATTTATTCTGGGGTGGGGTGTCTTTGGATTTAGGGGAAATCTAATCCTAATCCTAATATTGAGGGCTTTGGGGGCCACACCACAAGTTTGGAGCCACATGTAGGTCACTTCTGTTCTAGGCTACTGACTAATCAGAATTTTTCTCTCTAGGTGCTGCTCAGTCCCCAGCCAAAAGATCCCCCCCTGACTCATCGGGAGGGGTCTTTTGTTGCACTGGCCATTTTGGGAGGCAGGCGCTGTGATTGGTTGTGGCTGCGGGAAGTCATGCTCCTCCCCACGGCTCCCAGCCAATTGGAGGCTCTAGAGAGATCCCTCAACTATCTCCCCTAATCTCATGAGATTGCGGAGTCTCACAAGATTGGGGGCGAGATTTCAGAAGCCAGCACCGTGATTGGATAGGGCTACAGGAAGTCTCATTCCTTCCTGTGGCTCCCAGGCAATCAACAACCCCCATAATCCTGCGAGATTGGATAATCTCCTAAGATTTGGGCTAGATGTGGGCCTATATAAGTCCCTGCACCACGTGACTGCAGGCATTGCAAGCCAGGCTGCCGAGAGACTCAGCCCACCCACCCTTGGCTTTGTCATTTTCAAAACTCTACCCTCAGGCTGTTGCTGGTTGCCTTTGAGGGCTGGATGGAAATTTTCCCAGTGCTATTGGAGCAGTTTTTTTTTTTTTTGCCCTCCGTGAGGGATTTTCAGTTTTAGATTTTATGTTGTTAGTCATTTTGAGTGTGTTCATTATTTATGTTATATGTGTAATGTCTCTTCCGAGGTTTAACTTTTACCTTTCTGAATTAGTCTCATTTGCTGCTTTTGTCACAACTTCAATAGGGTCATCTGGGTGCCTAGCTCTAGTGGTTATGCGCTCTATTACAATAGCTCATTTATCAATATATTGTGATGTGTGATGGATGATTGATATATGATGAGAGTTTGTGATTTATGCTCTTATTAACCAATATGAATGATTCCAGGTGTTAACCTATGAATGATTTACTACCTGATTTATGGCTTGCTTTATGATCTGAATATTGGCATATGATTGATTTATGACATGATTTATGGTTTGATTTATAGCCTGATTTATGGTATGGAAGTATATACATATGTCAAAAGTCATGATTTATGGTTTAATTTATAGCCTGATTTATGGTATGGAAGTATATACATATGTCAAAAGTCAGACAAACAATGGGAATGATTAATGACTGTCAAATTGTGATTTATGACCACTATACAAATAAATAAAGTTGTGGCCTTTTATTACCTACTAAAGGTGAATAGGCTCCTTTGTGCTGGCGCAATACCTCTTTCTGTGAAATACCTTTCTGTCTGCATCAGCAGTAGACCTTATCCATGTCCTGGACTGCTTGTCAGACACACATTGGCCTGTTTTAAAAAAGCTCTGGGAAAGGAGGTTATCTTTCTTCACACAGAAAATATATGTCTGGATTCTGATATAGTCAAGTTATGAATTATTAAGTATTAAATAAGAGTTATTAAATATGATACAGAGCTTGGAACATTAGGTTTAAAAATTAATTTGATAATGTTGAATGCTAGAAATTAGAAAATTGCTTCATTATCAACTCTAGTAATTGAAATTAAATTAGTTAAGTTACAGTTAGTTAATTCATTAAAAAGTTAGGTTGAGCACACCATGGAATATACAGAAAATGTCATGGAGGTTGACGCTGTTGACTTTAATGACAGAGCTTTTCTAAAGTGCTCTTTTTCCCTTTTAAAGGTATCTTCCACCAACCTATAATTTTTTCCAGATGCACTATAAAACCCATAATATGACTGTCATCTGGGAATGGTGAGAGTTCAGCACATCTTGTAACTGTAAGGTTGAGAGAGTTTGTCCTAAAGTATGCCATCTCATCCTGCAACTTCTTCAATGAAGTTTCTCAGTTATCTGAATCTCTCTATTTTTGGAAGCCAACCAACACATGAACTTTACTTACTTTTCAAATTCCTTGTTTGTTAAAGATTAATAAGGAGTGGCTTATTTCAGCTAGAGGGCACTGATCCACCACAAGTGGAGCAACAAGACAATACCTGCAAGGATCAGTCAGTGAATCCAGGGTAGATAATTTTTAATCAGAAATTATTTGAGAGCTTCAGAGAATATGTAGACTATTTTCCTGAACAAGTGAGTCATTGTATCTTCTCTGCCTCCTCACACCTGATCAAGAAGTGTAGTCTGTAAGGATCAGTGGCTGAGCACATGTTTTAAAAGCAGGAGTCATGGATCCAAAATTTAATCAGTTTAAATTATCAGGTATCTAAAATGGGACCTTGGTGGTGAATTGGTTAAATGCCGGCTGTGAGTTTGGTTGTGAGTTTGATTCCAACCAGGGGGCTCCAGAGTCGACTCAGCCTGGCATCTTTCTGAGGTCGCTAAAATGAGTACCCAGCTTGTTGGGGGCAATTAGTTTACATGTTGTAAACTGCTTAGAGACTGCTTAGTTCAGTATGAAGTGGTATAGAAATGTAGATGCTATTGCTATGCCCACTCTCTACACATTTGGCTTTCATTGTATAATTAAAAGTGGTGGCTAGAAAGTAAAATAAGAAGGAGAAAAATAAAAATAGAAGGGGTAGTGGAGCATAATATAAAGAGAACCCAAGAGAGAAGAAAATGGGTGTTTGTGTGAGGGAAACTTTTCATTTCATTATTCAAGTGCATAGCACTGTGTGAGCAAAATAAGATTACAAACTAATCCACAATATAAATTACCGGTAGTCCACAATATAATCAGTAGATTATTGAATAGAGCCTCCCACCCTGCAGAAAGGCAACAATTTCCTTTCATGCAGACTCATGGGGACCTGTCTTTCAGACTGAAGAGGCCTGACAATCTGGAAGGGCCACATGGTGCTTGAGGAACTTGGTTTCCAGACAAATCAGTCCCCATATCCCACACCCATTCAATTTCAAGATTCACCCCCACCTCTTTCCATTCTTTATTGTTGTTTCTGCTGATACACTAACTTGAACTCCAGAAAGTTTCCCTTTCCAGCCCTACAATAGAGCAAATGATGCATTTCCTCCAATTTTAATACTATTTCTCCCAGAGCAGGTGGACTTTCTGTTTTCCTAAACATGACAGAAGAAGAGACACCTGCTCTGATTAAGTATAATGACTTAATTCACCAAAATCACTAAATTTACTAAAATCATGAGAATACCTTCCTTGCTCATTAGAAAAGACAATAATGCTTTGTAAGGGAGAAAGCAGTAGGAAAAGAGCAAGACCACATTACAGATGGACAGAACAAATCAAGGATGCCATGCCCCTAAGTCTACAAGATCAGAGCAGGGCAGTTGATGACCACATATCTTGGAGGTCTCTTGTTCATAGGGTCTCCATAAATCAAAGTCAGTCTGATGGCAATTAACAATAAACCACTAAAGCATATTTCAGTATTCAGTGTTAACTGGGTGAATTTAGAAAGTTAGGAAAAATTGTTGGAAAAAGCTGGTTAATTATCAGATCAATGAATTAATTATTGCATCATTTTTGAACTTTGATATGATGGTGTAATGGCAGACTACCTCTGAGGAATTTAGGGCGTTTGCAGACAGCGCAAAGCACCGTCTTGGAGGCAAGGAAGGGGAGGGGCAGCCTCACGCCAGGCACCCCAACCACTTCCCAAGGACGTCACTGGAGCACCCGCCATTCCACATGATGTCCTTCCAGCTCGGCGTCCAGATACACTGAGCCAGAAGAGATGCTGAAGAGGCGCATGCCGCCTCTTCCAGCGCCCTTTCCGTGCCTTGCAAAAGGAACGCTATTTTAGCGCTTTTTCCAGGGCTAGAAAAGGAGTGGATTGGGGCCGAGGCATGGGGCAGTCTTGGTCCCAATCTGCGGTTTCTCAGGGTGGCCCATGGCCACCCAATAGATAAAAGTTATCTTGTAATCTGCACTACCTCATAGGGTTGGTTGTGGAAATACACTGGCTGCTCATAAGCATCATCCATGACCAAATCCCACAGCATCTTTTTAACATTATCATTAGTACATGAAATATCAAGAGACACGTTTAGCTTTATATTTTCTTAGGCCCTTAAGTAAAAATCCCCCAAAGATCTGAACATATTCACACTTCTTCTTTTGCTGAACCATAATGTCTGTTCTCTAGCTTTGAACTAACCACCACAACTATCTACAAGCAGAATACAAAAACATACAGAACAAACAAGGCATCAAACAGATAACCTATCAGATTGGGATAAATTGCTACCCAGTGAGACTCCTAGAAGCAAAATGCACTTAAGTTCCAATTTTTCCATTCCTGTGCTCTCCTCACGTGGCAGCCTCCAGCACACAGTGTACCCACAGAAATGTTCTAAATCAAAAGACAATTTTCTGTGAGATAAAGAACTTCTATGGAATAGGGGTGGGGTGGGGGAAAATCTGGCAGTCAATAAGGAAAACCCAGATCCAGATGACTTCTTAGTTATGAATCTTGCAGGGAGGCCATATGCAAGCCATTATCTCTCTTGTTTTAATAGATGTCATCAATTTTTTTTTGAGGGCTTTGAAAGAAAGGTAGGATTCAAATGCAATAACAAATAACTTTAAAAAGCAGAAAGTAAAATGCATCTAGTGGTAGTAGAGTTGTTAGATTAGAACTACTCCCGGTCCTTGAAATTTTAGGGACAAAATCCGAGATCAGACATGTCCTCTAGGTCATAAGACAGGCCTTTGTGATTTTAAGAGATGATAACATAAATGACAGCCATTGGTGTTACCATTAAGAATGATACATTGAGCATCAGTTGCACAGCATATGCCACAAAAAACAAACCAAAAACCAAAACAACACAAAAAACCCCAAGCCTAACAAATGAGGAAATACACACACACCACCACCGCCGCCACCACCAACAACAACACATACTTTTCAAGGCAGAGCACATGCCTTGAGATTTTTCCCTTTCCCTCTGAGGACCAGAGAAGAGGAGCCAGGTCCTAAGATCTGGGAACCCTAAGTGGCAGGAAAACTGAGAATTCATGATACATTGGAGCAGTGTTTTTTCTAGTCCTTTAATACATTCCCCTGATACCAATGTCTTCAATATTGGTTCTTTGTGATCTTGCATGTGGGTCAAGAGGTCAAATAGATTACATCAGTGAGACATCATTTTTTTGTGTGCTGCTGTTGTTGTTCAGGATTTTTGAATACTATCTACTGTTGTAGACTAATAGCAAAAAGTCTGTGGTTTGGACCCAGATGTTAGTTGTCACTGATATCAATGTAACATAAATTAGTCATGCGCATACCTAACATTTTATGTTATTTGAAAAGGGATCTCAGTCCAATTAACCTGATCTGGAAACAGTTCTCAAATTTAGAAGTTCTGTAAGTTTTTAAAGCCCTGGTTTGTTAGCGGGGCCTTCCATTCCGTATACTGAATAGGTAGGATGTACATGTATTAATCTCATTTTATACCACTTTTCAGGGTATTCATGCACTTCCCTGTTTGGTAACAGTGCTTCAAAAAGAAGCCACTGGAAAGACAATTCACTTTCCATCTGAATTAAAGAGTCAATTTTGCATCCTTCTACCACTTTCTGACCTATATTAAAATTATCTCTGGAAATCTCATTTATGAAGCCTCCGTTCATCATGGGGATAGGATCTGTGCTCCTCCAGATGTTGTTGGGTTCTAAGTCTCATCAATTCCAATTAGTACAATGGTCATGGATTCTGGGAGCTGAAGTCCAACAACATCTGGAGGGTCCTAGGTTCCCTATCTCTACTTAAAAGCTTGACTTACAATTTTTTATTTTTGCCATTCTGCTAAAAATGTAAGCTTTAACCCTATCAGAGCTGGTAAGCAAAGGAGGCTCTCTGAAGTTTAATTCTCTGCCTGTCTTAGCTACCTTCGATCCATATATTGCTTTGACCCAGCATATGAGTCTGATGTTGAATTGCACAACATATGTCTGGGAAGAATTGCTTTCTTTTGATACAAATCCTACTTCCTCAGTTTGAAAATTCTCCAAAGCAGCTTGAAAACTAAGGGCCTTTACAGACTGCCAGAAATAATCCAT
This sequence comes from Phrynosoma platyrhinos, assembly GCA_020142125.1. NCBI lineage: Eukaryota > Metazoa > Chordata > Lepidosauria > Squamata > Phrynosomatidae > Phrynosoma > Phrynosoma platyrhinos. The sequence continues at coordinate 319,503,813 of CM034701.1, forward strand.
CTTGAGGCCACTTTAACTGCCTTGGCTCAGTGCTAGGGAATCAAGGGAATTGTAGTTTTTTCTGAGATATTGAGCCTTCTCTGTCAGAGAGCTTTGGTGCCACAGTAAACTACAGTTCCCATGATTCCCTAGCACTGAGTAAGGGCAATTAAAATGTCCTCAAGCTGCATTATTTATGGCAGTCTGTAAAGGCCCTAAGTTACTTCTCTGTGGCAACTTCCCATGGTGAGCAAGCATACAACAGCATGGCACCTCATTGTCTCAGTGATATTGACTGGAGAGCGATAGGATGGATTCTAAAAAAAAATCTAGTTATACCTGAATGAAACACTTAATCATTTCAAATTTATTACATATAGGCTTGAATATCAACTAGAGTATTAAATCAGTTGTTGAATAGTAAATCAACATGGGCAAATCCCACGGATTCAATAGGTCTGCTGTAGTTGGGACTAACAATAGGATTCATGTCAATATCTCCAATTTTTGTTACTATACATTAATTCCATATTTACTTGGAGAAAAGACCTGAGATGGATGATCTCTCAGACTTTATCATTCTGCCGTCTCTCATGTATACTAAAAAAAGGAGGTAATTTTATTTCCTTCTCTGAGTACTATCTAGATCAATCATTATTTATTTTAGTGTTCTTATGATACATCTGTACCACTCATCACTGAAGTAGAAGATTGGGTGCCTTTGTAATTGGGCTGCTGGTTGAGATGTTTTTGTTTTGTTTTATGTTTTCAATTTTAAGGAAGCTGTGAAAAACCCCTTAAAATCTTTCCTCAGGGTTAAGTAATGGGAGATTGCTATCGCAAATATTTATCAAAGCCTTTATTCATAAGCTCAAAAAGAAAGTTCTGGAAAATTGTTTTACTCTTATCTTGGCAAAGGAAAGTGATTGATATCTCCAAAAGGCATAGTATATTCTATAGATGGAATCTATCTAGACTGTGGAATTGATAATGGAGCATGTCATATCTAGGTCATGAGTTCAAATGTAGTTCAATTACTGCTGCCTTACAGTTGCAAAGTCATCTATGTGGAAATACTTTATTGCCTTAATTTACTTGCAAAAGGAGAAGCAGGTTTTGTCAGAGCCAGATAAAAGATCAGCAGGACATGGAATGTGAAGATGGAACAGCTCTTACATTCTTGGGATGGCCTGTTGTAAACTGAAGTCTCTCAATGAGGATCTATAAAACAGCATGGTTTGGTTTCACACATCAGACAGGTACGGACATCACTATATCCAATGAATAACTTGGGGTGTGTTTCAGTTTACATTAGGCAAGATCCTAAGATACTGTGAGTTAGAGTTGCCATAATTCTCTTCCACAAATCCAGGACAAACGTATATGAGATCGGATTGGGTGGATTATTGGGGGGGACGGACGGACGGACGGACTTTTTTAAAAAAATACCACAGTTTGACATTTTATTGCATATTTCAGTAGTTTAAAGTTTCTTGACAAACCTCCAAAATTGGTATGGGTACTCTCTCCCCAAAATGAACTATTGACTTCAACTCTGCACTCCCTCCCAATTCTCCTCTCAATCTCCTGCCAGCCATCACTCTTTTCCTCTCCTTGCCACCAAGATGCCTCAGCAAGATTTGAAACCCCTTCCCTGCCCATTGACCACACTCCTCCCACCCCAATCCTCCTCTCAATCCATGGTCCTTCCAATCCAGCCAGCCCTCACTCCTTTTCCTTCCTTGCCCCTCCTTACCCTCCTTGACAGGTAGGAAGGTGAAGGGGGGAAGCAAAGCAGCTTACTGCTACCCAGTGAGGCTGGGATCTCCAGCTAGAAATGGGGAGAGGATGGCCTCTGTAGTCCCAAACATTTACGTAAATATATTTTGTTGTCAGGTCTTCCCAAAACTCAGTAGTAATTCATACTTTTGTGCTGGCTTAAATTTGTCTTTCTTCCTGTTGCCATGCAGCTGCCCATCAAAGCCTTTCTTAAAAAAGGAAAACATTGGCAGGCTTGTGACAATTGACTGGTTGCTGAGGAAGGGGCTTGTTACTAGTTGGGTGCTGTTTCTGAAATGATTTCTTTTAAAATTGTGCCTTAAATAGTATTAAGTTGTTTTAATATAATTCTATTTTATCTTTGGTCTTGTTTTGTGTGTTAAGTCTCCTTCTTATTCAGTATTACAATAAACAAAATAAACTAAACTAAGCTAGAAGCCAAGATGACAAGACTTAGACTGTTGTACTTTGGACGCATCATGAGAAGGCATGAATCATTGGAAAAGACAATAATGTTAGGCAAGGTGGAGGGAAGTAGAAAGAGAGGAAGGCCACATGCTAGATTATTATAGAGACCACGAATATGAGTTTGCAGGAGCTGGGCAGAGCAGTAGAGGATGGGGGGGGGGGGGGGGGGCTGGAGATGTCTCATCCATAGGGTCACCATGGGTCAAGATTGACGTGAAGGCAGTTAACAACAACAAACAATAAAATGACTTAAATGCCATTTCTGGAAACAAAGGCAGAATATAGATCCAACAAACAAACATATAAAATCATAAATTCTCATTCTTTGACCCTGTGATTAAGTTTTAGCTTACATTTTTAGCAGAATGGCAAAAATAAAATATCGTAACTCAAGGTTTCAAGTAGAGGTGCTGACTGCTATCCCCAAGTTTGAGCAATTTGGAAGTGAACCTCTTCATGTTTTTTAAAAAACCCTTTCTGCTCCTACCCAGTGGGAGGTAGAGGAAGGTTTGCAAGGGGCTGGAAGACTGGGTGGGACTCCCTGCTATTCTCACAGCCATTTGGAGATGAGGTTCCATTGCACTCCTAGCCCTGGGCTGAAACAGTGTAGCCATAAATTCACAAGGCCTCCTGGGCTCAGTATTTTTGGTTTTGGTTAGCCTCCTTTCCTTCACTCTCTTCTTCCTTCTGGGTTCCAGCTCAGGCACACCTGCACAGTACTACCTAGAGTCTCCAGCATGGAAAAGTCTCCCTCCAGGGCCAGTTTTTTCACATGATTTCCTGTGTGGCTGCTACCACTGCCATAGTCACTGCCTGTGGCCTTAGGAATTCAGGATGTAATGTTTCAATCAACCCTGGCAGCTGGGACATTTTTTAGTTCCTTCAATTTGGAATTTTCCTGTTTTTTTGGGGGGGACAAATGGCAACCCTACTGTAAGTGGACTTCCAGGTTTCTTCTTCTTCTTCTTCTTGTTCCACACCTCACCCCATGGATGGATTGATGGAGGCAGGGAACAACAACAGATTGACGCACAACAGATCACATCAATAACATCTAATTAAAAAAAACTAAAACAATCAATCTGTAGATTAAAAATTATAATTTAAAATCATAATTTAATATTATTTTAAAAAATAAATTGAAAATGTAAAAATATTCTGGATAGGCCTGCCAGAAGAGACTATTCTTTAATGCTGTTTTAAATTCAGATAGTGTATTCAGCTGTCAAATCTTTTCTGACAGGTCATTCCCCAGTCTAGGTGAGACTGAGGAAAAGGTCATTAGGGTAACAGTTGCCAACCTAGTCCTGGTTGACTGAAGTAAATGTCCTGCAGAGGACATGAGTGTACGAGATAGATTATAAGGGAGGAGGTGATCCTATAGGTAACCTGGATCCAATCTATGGTTTTAAAGGTGAAGTCATTGATACAACAGAAGCCTGTGCTCATGGAAAGAAGGAAGTCAATGTTTGCTGACTCCCTTTCTATCTGTGTGACCCTCCAGTGTCCACTCTGAAGAATTTGGGAACCCTTTGGAAAAAAATTGAAGTTGTACGAGGGCTGTAGGAGGAAAGAGAAGTGCCTCCTCCCAACTCTCCTCCCTTCCAGTAACACATTTGAATCAAAGTCCATTCTGTTTACAGAATACTCCTGTAAACAGATGGACATCTTTGAAGCTCAAGTGTAACATTATTAAATATTAGGGCAAATGTTATTACCTATTCCCAATAGACAGTCCCCTATGTTAGTAGCATATTGCACTATTGATGCTAGTATTTTGGATTAATGTGTGCTAGTGTACTATTAGAATAGTCACTGCAGAAGGTATTAAACCACATCCAGCATTTTAAAATATTTTAATCAACATGCAAGGTTTGTGGTAGGCCCTTAAAGAACTAGTACATGAAGGATAGACAATTATCACTATATCTTGAAAAACATACTTTGAAGAGTTCCCACTGAGACCACTGACATTTTCTTGTTGTTTGAAGTTAATTACTAGTATGATCTCTAGCAAACAATAAAGAAACTTCACTTCTGTAAAAGGCAATTTAATGGGCTAATTCATCTCACTCAGATTAATGAAAAAATGCATCTGGTTATGATCTGCAAACCAGAATATAAAAGCCATGATTTTGCTCTAAATGTATGGAGGAGGGGATTGCATCATTACTTATAGTATATGAAAAAATTATTCTAGTTATTTCTCTCTAAAAGTAAATGGAAACAAAGGTATGCCTGTTGTTTCAAGCAATGAAAGTCAATGCCAAACAGTAGGTTCATGGCTTTGCTCTAAGCATCCTGACTTTAACTCCACTTTTCAGCATGAAGGTTGAGAGAAAGATGAAAGGTCATCTTTTGTTGCTGTGAAAGAGAAATAGATGGGATAGGGGGAGTTTAATTTCTACAAGGAGAATAAGGCCTCTTAAAATGCCCTCCTCCTTCATAGTTCATGGGTTTAGTGGGCTTTCAACAGCAATGTGAAAATTACCTCTGGAACATTTGTTAAGCTTTGATATTTAAATATCTACTATCTAGCTCAGGGGTAGGCAACCTTTCCCCTTTAAGGGCTGAGGGACTTCAGCTCCCAGAAGCCTCAGCCATGTTGGCCAATAGTCCCATGTTGGCCAATAGCTCCTGGGATTCTGGGAGCTGAAGTCCCTCGGTCCTTAAAGGGGAAAGGTTGCCTACCCCTGATCTAGCTCATGAAGAACTCCATCTTCTTTGTGAGCTAATTCAAATTCTGTCCAAACTTCTGATCTCCATGGCAGTCTGTCCACTACTGATCCACCCAATCCCTTCCTTGTCTCTTTACCTCCTGGGTTATGCTAATACTCCCCTCTCTGGCCATGACAAGCCATGGGGAGGGAAAAAAGAGGGAACATCCTATGCAAGCCCTCAAGGAGCTTAGCTATGGCCTTGTAAGACAGCATTGATGTTTCTTTCTTGCCTCTTTGGCTTGTTATCACCACCAAAGCCCTGAGAGTGAATGAAAACTGAAGGGACACACAAAAATATTTAGTTGGCTGGTGAAATATGGAGTATGGATGGGATGTGAGGTGGGAATGGACTGGAAATTCCTCTTTGCTTAGATTAAAGTCTGAGTCAAAGAAGAATGTGTTGTTCAATACAACCTCATCTATAATATTGCCAATGAATTGAATTATTATAAATTCTGTGAAAGTTATATTTTGAAGGTCAGACTACCACTTCAGTGACAACCTTGTTGGCATGCCTGTCAGTTGCTTTCTAGATCCCCAAAATGTACAATTGACATAACAGCGCTTATGTAACCTCTATTTCATCCTTGTCATCAGGAGTATTCTTGATTTTCTCAGGAAACAACTTTTGAAGATGAAGGCAACATTGCTAGCTAGCTAGCAGCTAGCAGCTAGCAGCTTCATTTATAGAATACAAGAGGTTAAAAGCTGAATCTGACTGTACATACTCCAAGAATATTTGAGGACCCATGGCAAAGCAACAACCTTTGACAGCACTGAAGCTGCAGAGTTTTGTCTACCAGAGCTTTTCTAGAGTTGAATGGGGTTTGTTAGCCACCAAGTCCAGCCAGAAAAGGAAATCCAAAGCTAGAGTATCCCAAATCCAGAACCCATGTCCCTAGAACAGGGATGAGAAACATAGGACCTGTCAGACATTCTTAGACTCTAAATCCCTGCAGCCCTAGCAAGCAGAGTCAAAGTTAAGAAATTCTGAAAGTTGCAGTCCAACAACGCTTGGATGACAGCATTAAGCTTATCGCACAGCACTTAAGGAACAGGAATGGAACAGAATGGAAGGGAACAGAACGGGGCAAAAACGCATTTTACTTGATGGAAGAACACCACAGATGCTGCCAGGAGTTCCCAAGGAATTCCCCAGCCATTCCTGGCAGCCGATTTTTGAAGGACGGTTCAAAATCATTCTTCAAAATTGGCTACCAGGGACGGCTGGGGAATGCCTTGGGGACTCCCGGCAGCATCGGTGGTGTTCTCCCATCCATTAAAATGCATTTTTGCCCCCTTCCGTTCCATTCCCTTCTGTTCTGTTCCCGTTCTTGTAAGTGCTGTGCAATAAGCTTACATGATTCCCATTCCTGCCCTAGGACAACTAGGCAATCATTTTGTAGCTTATTTGCCTGTGACATGTTTGAAAAACACTTGTAGAAGTAAAAGCATGCATGATGTCTGTGATTACATATGTGTTATTACAGTATTCATATGCAAGGTCTTCATGGGCCATATCTCCATGGGTATATATTGGATCAGCTTCAAGTGATGTTCCTCAGGGATGTGGACAAAATGCTTTGAGAATTGTGGCCAACTATATATGCATCTAAAAGTGAAGTCTGGACATATGACCTTGATAAAGATATATTTTGGCTGCTCACTTGAAGACAAATATTATGTTGGGAGTCAGCTCAGCATAGCTCAGAGGTGCTCTCCACAAGCTCCTATCAGAGTCAGTGTGCATTTAGGTCAGAGGAGCTGCTTCTAGCCATCAGCTCCTGGAATATCATCAATCTTCCTCAGGTTGGTAACAACATGTGATTCCCTTGGAACACAGTAATATTATAAGCCTGCTACAACTCTTTTAACCTGGCTTAAGAATGACTCTCTGTGACAGCCACTCTCTCTTGTTGATTAGTATTAGAATGCATATAGTCAATCTATTGTATTTCTTATACCAAAATGAAAGGAAAACAAACAGAGCTGGGTGAAATCAAGTGTAGAGAACAGCTTAAGACCTCAGAGGCTTTTTCCTTTAGGATTCCCTAGAACCTCAATGTTCTGCCTATTCCATTTCCCCCAAACAGAACACCATCATTTATGTCAGATTTTCCCCCCTTGAATCCTCAAGATGAGCAAAATTTGACTGGCCTTGCTAGCAGGGAAAAAGTACTCTGTTTCCCTACCTTTTCTTTCTTTCTTGGCCAGTGACAAGCATCCTAAATGCTAACTGATGCTAGCATTATCTTCTGCAGAACATCAACCTTAATGACTTATAATCCTCAGTGACTGATAATCTTTGAATAAGAGCTGCAGCTTATTAGGGCTTGGAGGTAATCTGTTATAAGCAATGATAAGGGCATAACAATGCTCCTTTTATCTCCTTGTATGATGAGGCTGCCTGACATTCCTTTCCCCCTGCAAGAAACATGGCAGTTTCCCATACCACTTGTTGCAGGTCACAAGTATCACTATAGTTCTAATACTATCATTCTCTAGTAGGCATGGGTAATATCCAGCCTGCTGGCTGCATGGCATTCCCAAGCCCAACTTCTCACATCTCCAGGTATCGCCATACTCCTCATTTTAAAAAATGGGGCATACACTTCTAAGGATGGTTCCCAGTCTTTAAAAAATAAGAAGAACCTACACTGGTTATAATACTAATGCTAATATATGAATAACATGTAACATAATATGTGAGAGCCAGAGAGGTGTAGTGGCTTGAGCATTGGACTAGGACTCTGGAAACAAGGGTTTGAATCCCCACTTGGCCATGGAAACCCACGGGGTCAGTGTGGACAAGTCACATTCTCTCAGCTTCAGAGGATGACAAAGGCAAGCCCCCCAAGCAAATCTTGCCAAGAAAACCCCAAGAAAACTCTAAGGTTTGCCTTAGAGTCAGAAATAACTTGAAGGCAGACAGCAACAACAATAAAAGCAACAACAACATGATATGTTACAGCTAACATGGAGGTAATAGTAGTGCTAGCATATTAAGTGTTTATCATTACAATCACTTCCTGCTCTGTAGAAGTTCTTTCTCACCTAAAATAGTGTGTGTGTGTGTGTGTGTGTGTCTGTGTGTGTGTATGTGTCTGTGTGTCTCTGTGTGTGGAGGGGAGCGAATTTAAATGGCACATCACACTTGTGAGGATGTGCTTTGCTAAACATTCTAGATTTAGGATTCAGGAGAGGTTCCAGGCTTTGTGTTTCCTGACAAAATCTGGGGAAGGGTAAAAATGGATTGCAGACCCTCAGCAGTTGCCCAACCAGGTTTTAAACATAACTAAGCTCAAAACTTTAAAAAGAGATCCAGACTTCTCCAAAAGCTTGGCAAAAAGAGCTACACGATGTTACCAAATAATTCTGTATGCACAGATATGTGCTGTACAGATTTCATCTGCTATGAGACTGGCTGAAGATAGGGTTGTTACCTGGAGGCTCAGCTTGGCTTCCATTTTTTAGTATCTCCCTAGTATTTTGGTTCCAAGGAAATTGATTTTGCCTGGGATGGTAAAGCAAGCTGAAACTTCATTTACATGGGAAACTCACATTATACACTCGTTGTTTTCTACATAGCACATGGAAAAGACTTCCCTGCTTTGTCTAGCAGGCCTGAGGCATCTGGAATATATAGACCTTGCTCTCTACCAGCTTCCTAATGAGATTAAGTAATTTGGATAATCTCTGTTTTATTGACAATTTGAGCCCTCACACATATAAACAAAGCAAAGCCTACTGGAAAACCCATCCTAAAACCAATTAGCATCCCTCGAGGTAAGGGACTGAGATCATAAATATGCACACAATCCCCTCTAGTGTTCCGTGTCTTTTGGACCTTCATGGAAGAATCAAATCCTATCAGCATCCTTCCATGTGGAAAAAAAATCTGCCAAATAAGGTTTTTTTTAAAAAAGAACTCTTTACAGCAGGCTAGGATCATGTGGCCCTACAGATGTTGCTGGATCAAAGCTCCAAGAATTTCTCACCATTGGTTCTACTGGCTAAAGCTGCTGTGATTTGCAGTCCAAGAACATCTGGAAAACCACACAGGTCCCACCTCAGATTTACAAAAACAGTTCAGTTTCATCAGCTCATTACAAAGCTACAGAAGACATCCTTCACCTCTCTTTGGATGTTATCACACGGGGAGTTGCGGGGAGAAAGTGGAAATAAACCGGACAAGCGGAAGACTTTAATTTACGGGATTTGTCCCGTTCCGCCTCGTCTGATAACTAAATTTGAATTTAAAAGGGGGTTAATTTGAAAAAAACCTGATCTTTTCAAATCCTCAAAAATCCCGAAAATGAAAAGATCAGGTTTGCGTTCGAATTAACCCCCTTTTAAATTCAAATTTAGTTATCAGATGAGGCGGAACGGGACAAATCCCGTAAATTAAAGTGCCTGTTTATTTCCACTTTCTCCCTGCAACTCCCCATGTGATAACGTCCTTTGACAACATAAACCACACTTACAGGCAATCAATTTTGTACCACTGTGGGGTATTCAAGGGGAAACCCATGTTTTTGTTTGTTTTAAAGTTCTCTGCCTTATGGGGTTTCCAGGAACCCAATGAGGGCACAAAATTAGCCTTGGTCACCCCTTATAGATGTATCTCTGGATGTCTGTAGTCATATGAATTAGTTATATCATTTACATATGCATCAGGATAGTTTCACAATCCATCATTTTTTGAGGAACAATGCATGCATTTTAGAGGTCTGATCCTAAAGATGAATTCATAGAGCTCATAGAGCACAAGAGGACTTTGAAGAAAAATCCCATTCCATCCCTTCATTTAACAGATAATATATGCAATCTAATGATATTCCCCTCCCTCCTTCCTTTCCCCTTTTTCTCTCTCTTTGAGCAGTCACTCTTATTGCCATGTGGGGCAAATTATTTACATTCTGGTCTCTGTCTTCAACTCAGCTAGTCTTGTCACATGTCTTTCTGGTTTCTATATCTCTCCCATCTTCAAATTAGATACCAGCCTCTTCTCCATCATTTCTCTAGAGTATTAAAGCATGTATATATTTGTTCAGCTTTTTCAGTCATCTCCCTCCATCCCTGACCTCCAGTCTAGATTTAGTGGCTGTTCACATTCAAATACTGGTCTAATACTTCCTGTTTTGTAATAAACTACAGTTGCCCCTCTGTTTTTGTGGACTTGAAGTCTGTGCTCCTCGCCAATGTGCAGGTGACAAACAGAGGGGGACAAAATGGGGTGTGTACTGCCATTCAAGCCTATGGGGTTTGAATATTTGCAGTTTTCCATTTTCGTGTGAGGAGGAGGGGGGTCCGGAATGGATCCCCCATGAAAATGGAGGGGAAACTGTATATAGCCAACTACTTATTCATTTAGTGCCTCCTGCCACAGGGACAGCCCAACATGACTTATAGTTAAGGTTCTAACTTGGGATGTAAATCCCTGACTATTTCATCCTTGAATGTAAAGACAAATCATTACTGTAGTTTTTGCCCCACAGTGAGAAAACCCCACAAAATATTTCTACACAGTATTGAAGCCTTCTGAAATGTTCTGGAATACTTTTCTATACAGAAAGACACGTGAGGTTTTGTGCAGCCTCCCTCCATCCCCTCAAAATGTTTGATGCACAGAGAACCATTGTTTCCAGCACAGGAAACATTGGTGGATTCCTGTATAAGCATTATGCACTATGTAGTATTGTAACTATGGTGTCATGTAGTAGATTTCAGCCAGAGCCTTCCCCAGCCCAGCTTATCAGTAAGCAGCTGCTTGAGACCATTGGGGTATGTTCCCTTGTTGATCGAGAAGCAGCTGTTTGACATTCCCATCTCCTCCCATGGGCATTCTCTGGTGTGATAGGCAGAAAAAGGACCCCTGTCATAAATCTTCCTCATGCTGGAAGTTGCTTGTATGAGAGCGTGACTCACCTAAGATCACCCAGTGGGTTTTCATAGCCGAGTGATGAATCAAACCCTGATCTCCAGAGTCCTGGTCCTACACCCAGGCCATTGCACCACTCTTGGTAAAACTTGCAGATCTATCCTTTTTTGCTACATGTGAGGCAGGCTAATCTTCTTTCCTCCCCCCTCACCACCATTTTGCTCTTCACACTTGCTCACTAAGGGGGGGATGCAGATGAGTGGCCCTGGGCAGCCCTGGGAAGCAGAGGATTAAGGTCGATACTGCCGGACTCCTCGGCCCCAATCCTCCCTTTTGCCACCTTGGAAAGGAGTGGCAAAATGCTGGTCCTTTCAGAGCTGGCAAAAAGTGTGCCCTAAGAGCTAGCGTGTGACTCTTTAGTGGCTCTTCTGGTGCAGTGTGTCAAAAGGCTGTGCTTGAGGCGGCTGGTGTGCGGCTGCCCCTCCCCATCCCGGCCTCCAGGATGGCCCAAAGGGCCCGTCTGTAGAGGCCCTAAGTGATCCTGGAGGGAGATGTTTAGATTGCCTGTTGTACATAAGCACACTCAGCTACAGTAGGATCACCTTGTAAGCATGGAAAGTCTTTCTTCAGTCCTCCTTCACCACCCTTCCAGTGCCAGCACTCGGGGAAAAGAACTTTCCTGCTAGAAAGAAGATTTAAAAGGGGGAGAGGGGCTGGGCTCATGTTAAAAAACTTTATAAAAAGGAGCTTCTTTGTTAGAGGCTTTGTTAACTGAAGTATACCCATAAAGGTTGGTTTTTTGGTGAGGGAGAGGAGTTGGCATTTATGGAAGGGAATGAAATCCAACAGACATGCTCCACTCCAAGAAGTGTCTATGAACAGAACAGAAGGCATGCACACACAAGGAGGGGGGGGG
>CM034701.1:319523571-319540011 GCA_020142125.1 Phrynosoma platyrhinos
TATTATTATTATTATTATTATTATTAGTATGACTAGAAGGATTTAGATTTAGGAGCTTATTGTATTACCTTCTGGAATGCAATCGAGATGCAGCATAGAGGTAGAAATTGTAATTTGCATCTGAATTGCTGGGTGACTGCAGCCTGGGTCCCAGCTGCGCTCAGCTGGCTGCCATTAAAACTCCAGAGCTTTCTGTTTCCAAAACAGCTGGCAGAATGTGGCTGGGATCCAGGTTGCAGTCACCCGGTGAATCGGCGGCAAAGTACAATGTGATAATTCCCACCTCATGCCGCATCCTGGCTGCGTCCCGGAAGGCTGCATTCAAATTAAAGGTAATGCAATAAGCTCCATGCCGTGCACTTTCAGACAGAACACAGACCCAGTTTCAGCTTTTCTTGTACAAATACACAAGGCTGCTACACCTCTTGTGCTACTCCTGCAGTGCTTGAGCTGATGCTGGTATGATTAAACATCATTAAACAAGAGGAAGGAAGAAGAGGGTAATACCTTCTTTGAATCATGAACAGGAAGGGAAACAATACAGAAAGCAAGTGCTGTTTTTCCTTCTTTTTGCCATTCAAAGGCCACAGGCCTTAAACATCTGAATAACAAAAAAGTGGCAAGATTTCAGTGAAGGACAGAAGGGTCATCATCCCACTGTGGTGTGGGAATAAGCCGGAAGGATCTTGGCAAATCACCCCATTACCCTTCACTAACTTAAAAAAATAGGCATTGCATGCATTTGTGATGAAAGGTAGGGAAGGAAGGCAAGATCAAGACCAAGGTGGGATGGGGGAAAGAGAATCACTTTCATGAAAGCACACAGAGTTCTGGTATGTTGGAAACAGCTATTACATTACATTTTTTGTGTTTGATACAGTGCTGGTCTCAGTTTTGCGATGAATGTTCTGCCCTCCTACTGTTAAACAAGTGCTAGTTTTCTTGATTTTTATCCTTAATTTTTTTTAAGAAAGAAGAAAATGCATGTGCACAATAAAGGAAATTAAAAGTGCTTCATGGTGTAAGATAGGATCAGGGGTAGACATGGATCCATAAAGGCTGAAAATTAAAGTCTGATCAGGCCATGCTTGTTTGGGAGGATCATTGATGTTGGCAGCAGGAATGATTCACAATTTAGGGTTGAGATAAGTTGTCACTCAGTTATATATGATTCCCTTCATCCTTCCAGTTAATCAAATAAACATAGGTCTTATTCTGAATTCTAGCTTATTCTAGCACCAGTTCCAGACTCACAACCACGGAGAATATCACATGTAAAAATTAATAAACAAAAGGGTTAGCTTTGCTGTGGATTCTAGTGTTTATTATTGCAAGATTTGTTTCTTAAAAGATCTGTGCCCCTGAACTAGAAAAATAGAGCATGCACCCTCCAAATGACTAAATTTTTAGAAAAAAATATTGGAAATAGGGCAACTCCCATACTCTGCCAAAACCCAAGTCCATTATAGGGATATTTTTGCTGGGGCTAGAATGGACAGTTTTCTGAGCGTTCAGCAATTACCGTATTTTTCGGCATATAAGACGCTCCGGCATATAAGACGCACCCAATTTTAAAGGAGGAAAATCTAGAAAAAAAAGATTCTTAACCAAATACTGTAGTAAAATATTTTATATCAACTGTATAAAGTTAACAGCAGTTTAAGAACAATTTTAAGTTGTAAATTTAAGTTTAAGCCAGCAGCAGGGCCAGGTGTTGCACAAATTCCCTGCCCAGCTTTCTTGCAAGTCTCCTGTCGCCTTATGGCGACTCCATGAATTTCTTAGGGTTTTCTTAGGCAAGGAAGACTCGAGAAGTGGTTTTGCCAGTTCCTTCCTCTGAAATACAGCCTGCAGCACCTGGGATTCTTTGGTGGTCTCTCATCCAAGGACTATCCAGGGCTGACCCTGCTTAGCTTCCAAGATCAGATGGACTGGTACCTTTGGAGTTTTTAGGCCATTGGCTTATGGAGTAATTTCTGGCTTATTTTGACCCTACCATGAGGGTTTCTTGGCAGATTTCTTCAGAGGAGTGGGTTTGCCATTTCCACCCTCTGAGGCTGAGAGAATGTAACTTGGCCAGGGTAATCCAGTGCCTTGGAGTAATTTCTGGCTCATTTTGACCCTACATGAGGGTTTTCTTGGCAGATTTCTTCAAGGGGGAGACTCTTTCCACCCCTGTCCTGGGTGCTTCAATGGGCTCTTCCTGGGATGGGAGGAGCCCACTGGAGCACCGAGGCTGAGGCTGAAATGAGGCCTACTTTTAGCCTAGGCATCCTTTTGTTAAATATACTTTTTATAATATAAAGACAAAACACAAAACAAACAAATCTATTAACATGTCACAAACACTAAAATAAACTATTTACATTTTGTATCTTTCAATGTTGCTTATGATACCTTCTCATCTAGTTTCATCAGTATTTCTCATTAGCATTTTGCAACTATTCTTTTCTTTTAAAAATGGTTTTCATGACAGCCCTTCACACTTGAATGGTATGAAGAGAGCAAACACTCAATGTATCAATGTGTGTGTGTGTGTATTACATTTTTTCAGCTTTGTTGCTGTTACTGGAGACAGTAACTTTTTTGTTCCCTATTCTTTACTACCTTTATCATTGATTCCCACACAGCCAAAAAAGAGGTGGTAGCGGCTTCTACCTGCACCCACCTTCCCTCAGGACCACCATAAAAACAACTTGCGAAACATCTTAAACAAGATGCAGGCCCATGACTCCAGCACCACCACTTTATTTCTCCTCTATGGTTATAAACACATTTGCCTAACAAAGAAGCCTGTCAGTTCCAAAAACTAGCATAATGTGGGGTTTTTTTAGCCTTTTGGTTGGCCTAATAAAAGTTTCACCATGGTGTGTATTTTAGATTTTGTTATATTTTTAAAAATTGCAACTAGTATGGCAACAATTGTGATAGCTGTAACTAATTACTTTAAAAAGTATGCATATTCTTGTTTTTCTGGCATTTTGAATTGTAGCAGCTGTCCTTACCACATATAGTCCTGTATAAGTGCTTAGACAGAATTACATGGTATATATTTTGCCCCAATCTGCTATTTTATCAGACAGAATAAAACAGATGCTTATAGCAAAGTGTACCTGTTGCTGTGTGACTGCAATGCCATGGACTATGCTGTGTCATAAACTATCTTGCTATATTAGCAGAGTGCACAAGTGATGCTGGCATTGATCAGGATGCTAGTTGATGTAGCTAACATGACGTTTATACAGATCACACAGTCCTAATTAAGGACACTAAAGGTTACAGTCATTTTTATTGTTGCTCCTTTTTACCTTTGTTGTTGTTAACTGCCCTCAAGTCGATCTTGACTCACGGCAACCCTATGGATGAGTCATCTCTAAAACCCTCTGTCTTCCACTGCTCTGCTTAATTCCTGCAACCCCTTAATCCTCATGACCTTCTTAATAGAGTCCATCCATCTGGCATGTGGCCTTCTTCTCTTCCACCTTCCCTCCACCTTCCCCAGCATTATTGTTTTTTTCCAAAGAGTCCTCCCTTGTCAGGATGTGTCTGAAGTACGACAGCCTCACAGTTTGGTCGTCTTGGTTTCCAGGGAGGTTTCTGGTTTGATCTGCTCTAGGACCCACTTGTTTGTCCTTTTGGCTGTTCAGGGGATCCTTGGCACTCTTCTCCAGCACCACATCTCAAAGGAATTGATTTTCCTTCTATCATCCAGCTCTCACAGTCATACATGGTAATAGGGAATATAATCGCTTGTGTGAAGACACACCCAACTAAAGGTGGTGGCAAATATGGGTGTGCAACGCCAGTATCCTGGTGAGATCAAACTCTTATACCCAAAAAGGCTCCAATGCTGAATGTCAAGTCCAAAAGGGGGAAATTTATTTTGAAGAACAAAGAAAAAGGTTTCTCCTCCCAAGCTCTAACAGGCTTAAAATAAAAGGTACTTTACAGTTTAGGTTTCAGCAATCTTCAGTGTTGTCATCTCTCTGGGTTTGATCTTGGTTTGAACTCCTTCTCAATGAAGCTGGTGCAGCGTCTTTCAGCTTCTGGTGCTCTTGACTTCTTTATTGTTGATGTTTAATAGAATTAACTGCTTCTGGTAACTAGTCTGGCTAACTGGTAAATAAATTGGCTAAATAGTAAATAAATTGACTAAATGGTAAATAAATTGGCTAAATGTGGTAACTAAATTGGCTAACTGGTGTAAGTTGGCTAAATGGTAAATAAATTGGGTAAATGTGGTAACTATTGGCTAACTGGTGTCTAAATTGGCTAAATGCGTTAACTAAATTGGCTAACTGGTGTAAGAAATGCCCTTTCCCTCTGTCTGTGTCTGTTTGCCACCAAAAAGATAAAGCCAAGTCTGCCTAAGAAAAAACTAAAAATCCCAAACTGAAGCAGAGCTTGCTGGGAAGGGGCAAACCAAAAACTAGAAAAATGCAGGGGATTCCTACAGCTCCTCCCACAAACTAATACAGTGGAACAGGGGTAGGCAACCTTTCCCCTTTAAGGGCCGAGGGACTTCAGCTCCCAGAATCCCAGGAACTATTGGCCAACATGGGACTATTGGCCAACATGGCCGAGGCTTCTGGGAGCTGAAGTCCCTCGGCCCTTAAAGGGGAAAGATTGCCTACCCCTGGAGTGGAACATTCCTATGCTCAAACATACTAAGAACTGACTAAAAATGAAGGAAAATGCAGGGGAGAATTTAAACAGTCCAGGCTGGACATCACAGCTTGTATGATTCTAACTTTTGTGCTGAGTTGTATATCTTTGCATTTTAGAAATTTTCTAGTTCTTTCATAGCCACACTTCCCATTCTTAATCGTCTTCTGATTTCCTGACTGCAGTCCCCATTTCTATCAATGTTTGATCCCAGGCATGGGAATTATTTTACTATTTCTATTTCTTCATTGTCTAAGGGCCTCGGCAGACAGCTAATACAGCCGTCCTCGAGGCAAGGAAGGGGAGGGACAGCCGCACGCTCGGCGCCCCTTCCTCCTCCCGAGGTTGCCCTCGGAGCTGCCGGTCCTCCACATGGCCGGTGCTCTGAGAGCAACCTCCCAATGCAGCGTCCGGACACGCTGTGGTGGAAAAGTCAGCGAAAGTGCACTGCAAGCTTTTGTGGTACACTTTCGCTGACTTGTGAAAGGAGTGCTATTTTAGCGTTCCTTTCAAGGGCAGCGAAAGTGCGCCGCTGGATCGAGGCGTGGGGATGCCTCGGTCCCACGGCACACCTTCCCAGGGTGGCCCTGTGCCACCAGTCTGCTTAGGCCCTTAGTTGAACATATGAAGGTCTTCAGTGGTCATTATATTTGTTTTCTTTATGTTCAGCATTAAGCCTGCTGTTGCACTTTCTTCTTTGATGTTCCTTAGTAGGTGTTCCAGGTTTGTGAGGTTTTCTGCTAGCATTATGGTATCATCTGCATATCTTAGATTGTTGATATTCCTTCCTCCTATTTTCAGTCCTCCTTCTTCTGTGTCCAAGCCTGCTTTTCTTATAATATGTTCTGCATACAAGTTGAACAGATAGGGTGAAAGGATGCAGCCTTTTCTGACCCCTTTGCCAATTAGGAATCAATCTGTTTCTCCCTTTTTACCCTTAGGTCCTTGAATTGTAGAATCTTCATTTACAAAAGATCAAAAATCACATAGCTCTAATTCAGGTGTGGATTAAGATGCATTAATACCTAAACTATGCTAGGATAGTATGGAAGCTCATCATGAGTTAAGCACTGAAGTATTGAAATTGTTGTTGTTGTTTGTGGACTGGGGGAGGTATGTATTATGTATTGGAGGCCTCTGATAATCTGAGACCCTAAACTACACTCGTCCCTCCACATTTGCGGCTTTGATTTTTGTGGATTTGGTTATTTACAGATTTTTATCTCTCTAGGAATATCTAGGTTCTCCAGCGCAACTCTATGGTCAACTTTAGCCAAAAGTTGCACTGAAGGACCTAGATATTCCTAGAGAGAACACTCCACTAGGTATCTGTAGCTCTTCTAGTGCAATTCTATGGTCAATGTCTGGCAGATGTTGACCACAGAGTTGCACTGGAGGACCTAGAAATTCCTAGAGAGGTATTCTCTCAAGTAAAAACATAGTGTTTTTGTTATTTGCAGTTTTTCCACATGTACAGAGGTCCTGTGCCCCTAAGCCCAGTGAATGTGGAGGGACAAGTGTATAATATTCTTTGTGTCTAAATCCAACACTGTATTAGCTGTATACGAATCGCTTTAATTCCCCCCATTTACATTGCTTCTCTGCCATTCCTGTATAAGCACTTCTGATTCAGAAATGAGAATGGAATATGGGATCTGGAAGACTGCAAGCAGACTTGCCTCCAAGTTATCCGCAGAGATTTTGGCATGGTTTTGTTTGTGCTCATGCATATATTCCTACCCGCTGGCTCAGATACCAGCTTCCTATGTCTTTGAACAAAAGTTTCAAAGCTAATGTTTAGCAGAAATGATCCAAAGCTATGTCATCTGTCTAAGGCATTCCACACTCACAAATTCCATTAAGAGCACATTTGTCGTTGTCAGAGTGCCTGTTATGAGGCTCAGGCAGTGAAAACTGTTTCACCACCACCACCACCACAAGATATGACAGAACTGTAAGAAGGGGAGGAGAGCTGACTGAAGATGATATGTGCTGCTTTCATGACAATTTCTGGGGAGGGGGAAGAATAGAGACAGAGCAATACAAATTTCCATTAAATCAAGAAAAATACAACTTACCCCTAACATCCCCTCTGATGGCTTCTTAGACCAGCTGCTCTACAGGCACCCTGCTGGGGAGCAAATTGCTTTCCTAGCAGGACATTTGGACACTCTTGCATTAATAGATATGGATCCCAGCATGTTAAGCCAAGCAAGAAGGCAATTTAATATGAACAACACTGTCATCTCAATTTAGGACAAACAGCTAGGATGCCCTACAGGGCACTGCAACAGCTTTTAGAAGTACAAAGTATAAGACAACCTTATCCTCTTAGGGCTACAGAAAACTGGTGTTTCTAGTAAGTAGCCAAACCAAGGAATACAGAAAATGTAAGACACAGAGCACTGAACTGTCCAGAGGCATCCAATTCTATTTGCAGGGCTTTTGTTTCTTTAGAAGTGCAGCAAAGTTTGAAGGAGAGAAAGAAAACAGAAACTGTCATTAGAGACAAGTGGAACACTAGGTGGCAGCCCTTTCATATCCAGGTAGCAAGAAATGTTGCCAGAGACAGAGATATCTTATTAAGATGGTATAAATAGGCAAAGCTTTGGCAGTTTTCTCTGAATACTGCCTCACATTACAAAGAATGGTAGTGACATGTGTGTGGGTGGGCACCTTTTAAAAATGCATCATTCCTCCCCTACAATTAGCCTTTTCTACTAATTTTTGAAAAAGTACCCATGCTAATCTGCAGCTGCTGAAGACAGGTGTTCTGGGTCCTCAGAGACTTTGCTTATCTACTTTGCAGATTGTGACTTGAGTTTTCATAGGCAGTAGATAACTACTTTATCAGATACATGGAAAGTGACATCAGTTTTGAAAAAGGATTGAAATATTCATTGAACAATAAGGGTGTGTCAGCACATGTCAGAAGAATAAAGATTTGTAGAATAAGATCTTGAACTTCACTCTAAAAGCAGAAGTGAATTTTGAACTTTACTCTAAAGGTAAAAATGACACAGTTGTGAAGCCCTAATTGAAAAAGTTATTTTGTGGTGGTTCAACTGTATGGAGAACCACCCATCTGTAGCGAGTAAATCTATTACAGGTTGACTTATGGCGACCCTAAGGCAACCCTTCCATGGGGTTTCTTGGCACGAAACCCATTGGGTGACCCTTTTCTTCCCTTGAGGATGAGAACATGTGTCTTGCCCAAGGCTACCCAGTGGGTTTTGTGGCCAAACTGGGAAATGAACCCTGGTCTCCAGAGTTGTAGGGCAACACTCAAAACCCTATGTTACGCTGGATGGATTCAAGTCTAAACATAAAATTCATTTATGTTTCATATACAGTGTATACAAATAGCCTGAAGGTAAATTTATACATAATATTTTTAATAGTTTTATGCACGAAACAAAGTTTGTGTACACTGAACTATCAGAAAGCAAAGGTGCCACTATCTCAGCCACCCATGAAAAAAATTTTGGATTTTGGGACAAGGGAAAGAAATTGAGAAAGAAGATACTGGGACTTTCATTTCACCATGGAAATCAGAAGCTACAGATTATTGGTTTGCCATATTGTTAGAAGCCCAAGTCAGCAGAGGAAGGCATCAAATCCAAAAAGGTATCAGTAGGAAGGTCAGTCCATGAAGCAGGGTTCAAAGGGCTTGGAATCACAGGAGTCAAGAACAAAGTAGGTTGCAACTTTCAGAAAGGTCAGTTTTCAGCAACCACTTCTGGAGGCAAGGCTGGAATATTTATGTTCTAGTAGACTCCCTCAGCTGTTGCCTGACTGCAGTGCATTTTCTATAAATACGTTCTTACTGATGCAAGCCCTCCCTATCTTGTCTGGGTTCACCTGCGGTAATATTACCTGATTTGTATCTCTGTCATGTGGCTGCTGGGGGGTATCTCTGTTTGTCACTTTCATAGGCATATACCTTTGTTCTGCCTTTCAGTCTTGAGAGCTAGGTCTGATACTTGCTTTGTCTGCCTTGCTTTCTGTGTTGTACTCCAGACTGGGGGTCTGAAAAAGGGGCCTGACAGTACCCTGGACATCTCATTTAAAGTCTAAACTAAAATGTACAGTATGGAAGCCACCAACCACCACTGCTAACTACTATGTCCCATATAGTAAGACAGCACAATTTGTTTTTAGGAAGCAAGTTGCAGTCTGCACACTTCACTGTTATGGACACGGTGGATGAAACTGTAGTGAAAGAGGGTCTACTAATGTGCCTGTAGCCATTTCCACATTTCATATAGTTCTTGCCAGCTCTGGCTTTACTATCTGTGTATTGATGTGAATGACTGAGCTGTCACATGTACACTTCCATGCATGGAAGGTTCCAAGACCCATGTGTGAAAGTATTTGTGTGAAGCTTTCCCATTTTAAACATCAAGTCCAATACGCAAACAGTGATGAAGAACCAGGAAGCTCAAGTAATATGGTGGTTGCACTAAAAGTGGTGTACCACTCAGGGTGTCACCTGATGTGGTAGAGGTGGGGCTTCTGGGGCAGGGCTTCTGGGGGTGGGGTCACATGGCATGGGCTGGGAGAAACAGCTGTCTGCCAGCCTGAAAGCCTGCTAGAGCCTCTCACCAGCTGGAAAAAAGGCAGTGCGGGTGTGTGGAACCCTGCACAGGCCAGAAAAATGGTGGCACAGACATGAGGAGCCCTGCGCTGCCCAAAAAATGGTGGTGCAGGCTAGGGAAATGGCTGCACACCACCCACCTAGACTGGAGAACCCCCTGAGGCCCGGAATGGCCCCAAGAAACACCCTCGTGGGCCCAAGGAGTGCCTGTGAGTGGCGGAACCAATCGGGCATCACCCCCCCTTCTGTGGTGT
This sequence comes from Phrynosoma platyrhinos, assembly GCA_020142125.1. Taxonomy (NCBI): domain Eukaryota; kingdom Metazoa; phylum Chordata; class Lepidosauria; order Squamata; family Phrynosomatidae; genus Phrynosoma; species Phrynosoma platyrhinos. The sequence goes on from CM034701.1 coordinate 319,533,088, forward strand.
CACCCAGTGTGGCCTGCACACCCCTCCCCCCAGGAATGCTACTGTATGCACCTTCTTTCAATATAGTTTGCCTCTTCATAGAAGTCATGTGTGAGAGGGGCTTCTATATCCCTCCTTCTTTTGCAATACATAGCATATTTGCTCCTTCTCTTGCAGGGCCTACAAAATAACTGCTTGCTAAATGAAGAAGAAGTAAGAAAACTGGAGAGGATTGATTGTTACAGTAGAATAGTGAGTATGGAACACCAGAAAATGGCAAAAGATGGGACAAAAAAATAATTAAGCCATAATCATTGCTAGAAAAGTTTGTTAGACCAAGTGGGATGCCATTTTGAAGGATCCTTGGAGGAGTGCAACAAAAATTTAATCTGTTAGAACATTCCACTGAGGGTAAGGGTCTCAATTCAGGCCCTTTTGTTCTTGTTCAGCCTTAACTCTTGTTTCCAAACGTCACCCTTATTCCTCAAGATCAGCTTGTAAATTTGTTGTGTATGGCAGATTTCCAATACTGGAACAACATACTTTGAAATTTCTCATAGACAGTGCTGGATTAAACTAACTGCAATAAGGTGCATTCTTAGGGCCAAATTGGACATAAGGGAATGACATAAACTTTTATACATATCTAATTCATGTAGGCAGGCAATCTAATTGTGGCAATAAAAGGGCATGTAGCTGAAGGGAAAGAAGTCTCCCCAACATTTTCTGTCCTTTCAGTTTTATTTCATTTCAGTTACTTTTTTCTCATCTCAGATATCAGAAGCAGGTTGCTACAAAATAATCTAGAAAATAGGGGAAGGTAAGGCAGAGGACTGTGGGAGGTTCAGTTCTTCCTATCACAACCACACTTATTTTTATGCATGAACAGAATAGGCAGTTTATCAATCAATGTGGCCAGCTTTTATCATCTTTAGTTTGACTCCTTTCTAGCTCATTTATGGAAAATCAAAGAAAATGTTCAGCTGCCTATACATTTATAAAGCAATCTCAGCCTCAGCTAAACCCTCACTTGGAGACAATCTGGATCAAATCAGATCTGAACAACATGTCTCAAGCCCACATAATAACATCTCTTTCCTTGTGTGCATAGCTTCAAAACAAATCTCCTTCGAGACCATGGAAAACAAAAGGTACAGAATAAGTTGGGAAAATGATGGTTCAGATGAAGAATGATGACAGAGTCTTGACTGTAATAGCATGTTACTAAAATACAATGGTACCCTTTCACAGAAATAACACTATATTGACAATAAAAGCTTCTAGTGCATTGTGTAAGTTAAAATGCAACAGAAAACAATACTGTGTGAAAAGTCTCAGTGAACAAGTCTCTGTGTATTCAGCAGACCTCATTGTTTATTATAATGTCCGACATCATTCAGACAGTGTCAATGAAAAGGTTGAAATAAGAAGCTATGAAAAAGTTTTCCCAAACACCTGCTCCAACAGTTTCTCCACTTAAGGTAACAATCGTACACATTACAACAGTAGAGGCTGAGGAGGAAGAGAAACCCCTGTTTTTAAAAAAATTGTGGGTACCCTGCCCTAGATTTTTTTAAAAATAAATAAATATTATAACAAATAAGTAAATACCAAGATTTATGGTGACTAACCACTGCAATCTGGTTTAACTGCAACATGTGGGAAACAACCAAGTTATACCTCCCATCAATGTGGTTTCCTTATGCATATGTTACTGCAGAAGTATAGGGATGGCTCTCCAGCTGAACAATAAATGTGGATTCCTTCCTCAAGGAGAAAGAGTGAGTGAGTGAGTGCTTCCCAACACTTTCCTGAGAGCTAGGATGGGCAACTTCTGGATTTTTTTGGGGGGGGGCACATTGCCCATCAAATCAATTCTCCCTCACTGCTTCAAAAGTATCACTGCTCATCACTGCTGCAAAAAAGATAAATTTATCTTTAAGAGAGAAATTTTACTTTAAAACAAGGTATCCCTGCTCACTACCTCTGCAAGTAGATTAGAGCTTCCAGATTCTAGAAGTGGCTTGTGGGGTTGAAGGAGGATGAATGATGAACAACTGAGGTAGAGATTGGAAAGAGAAGGGAGAGAAGTTGGATATGGAAATGTTTGTCGGGAATTTGTATTGCCATGGCAAACTGAGACTTGGTTATGCCAAGGGCCAACAAGCAGTACCAGCAGTTCCAAAACCTGGAAGTTTCTCCACCTTGCAGAGTGTGTGGGGATACTACAAAGGCTTGGAAGGCCACACATTTTGATCTGGTGGGCCACATGCACTCCACAGGTTGCACATTGCTCACCTCTGTTTTAGAAGAACACAGAGCTGAACTTTCTTTTTTCTTGGTGATTGTATTTAAGGGGAACATGATAATTCACACTGGTTTATGCTTGACTATGACCTCCTCATTTTTTAAATTCTTGAAGTTATTCCATAAACTACATTAAACTGGTCCATCATCCAGTGAGCTTCATGGATAATTTAGGACTTGAACCTGGGTCTCTCTATTCCCAATCTGACATTGTAGCCACACTGTTCTCAATTGGTCTTTCTAAAGAGCAATATGTGAAATTAATATGTTGCATGTATCTACATGGCTGAAATGCCCAAAAGGAATCAGATCCTATCTGATCTTGGAAGCTACATAGGGTCAGCCCTGGTTATTATTTGGATGGGACACTGCTAATGAATACCAGGTGTCAGAAGAAGAAACTGGCAAAATCGCCTTTGACTACAGTCGGCCCTTCATATCCACATATTCTTTATCCATGGGTTCAAACATTAACGGCTTGAAAATATTTTTAGATAATTTAGAAAATATTTTTAGATTATAAATTACACAAAGCAAGCCTTGATTTTGCCATTTTATATAATGGACACAATTTTCACATCCACAAATTTTGATATCCACGGGGAGTCCTGAACCAAACCCCAGTGGATACGAAGAGCCCATTGTATTTCTTGCCTAAGAAAACCCTATGAAATTCATGGAGTCACCATAAGTTGACAGGAGACCTGAAGGCACATACACACAAACATTTATGTATGCATCTATGCATGCTGCTGATTAAGATCATTGGTTAAGTCATTAAAATCATTACATACTTTGTAATGTCACTGCATATTTCATCACCAGATTAAATCCTTGAGGCACATTCAAATGTCTTACAACAATACCTGTTTGTTTGTTTGTTTTAAGAGATGGGATCATGCTTTCATTTACTGTGTACATTGTTTAAAGTTTATTGTGTATGTGACTGGAAACATAAAAGGACAGAGGTGGCCAAGAGAATGACAATTTGAGTTCTGCACTACTCTATTTTTACAAACTTCAATCTACATCTGTAGAATAGCTGTGAAAATCCCAGGTGTTTTGAACTGGGCACAGCAACACCTGCCCAAATACAAGCCCCTCCTCTCTCTGAGACAAGCCTGAATCTTATCTGTAGTCCCAACTAAAGTAGAACCATTGATCAGTGGGATTTACCTATGCATTAACTCAGCATTTAATAATTGATTCGATGGGTCTGCCCTGGTCAGGACTAATTAATAGGATTCAGGTGCATGGACACGAACACACACACATTCATCAAGGATATTGGAAGGTATTTACAGAGCTCAGAAATATTATTTCTGGGGGAATTACAAATTGCAGAGTCACTTGTTGTATTGACTGGAGAATTATAGTTCCAAACAATATGTTTTCCACACTTTTCATATGTTAATAAAAACATTGAGGACCATAGTCTTATTCCCCCCCCCCCCCCCCCCCCCCCCACTATTCAAGGCCCTTACAGTCCATTCACACCAAGGAATCACAATAAAATTCTCCTACAATGTGGCAATGTATAATATGTTGAAATTACATAGATAAAATTTCTACAGTTAAGCAACATACACATATCTTATGAGGGCAATTTATTTCTGTCAACTGTCAACTCTTCAGCTCGAATGCTCTCCATGGGTTAAATATACTTTCATGAAATTCTCAATAGCTACATGTTACAGTGTAAATAAAAGTCAAGCTATTTGGCTTTCTATTGACTGAAACTGTATAAGGGATCAGCTGCTATTAATTAATTCCATGTTCTATTGGGACAAACACTATGCATAGCTTGAAACAAAAACATTACAACAGTAGCAACATTAATGGTTCTGGGTATGGTAAAAGCTTTAATGAATATAGTGAAAACACCACGCTTGAGTAAAATAGAGGCAAATACTCCCCAGGTACTTTTGAAAGATGGATTGTCCCTCTTTCCAAAAAACATATTGTTATCATATCTCTCTTAAGCCAAACAAATAGACACAAATCAGTGCAGAAGTGCTTCCGATACCCTTCCTTAGGCACCCTGTTACAAAAGGCAGACAGGGACAAGGTGATACATTTTCTAAAAGTATAAGGGTAAGATGGATCTGCAGACTCTCAAACTGGACTCATCTGATACAAAGCTTCATGCTGAATTTCTTCTAGGCTTGTTAGAACAGGAAATGAAACAAAGCAATAAATGATTCTCCCATTTTGAAAATGCAAACATTTCCCTTGGAAAAAAAGTCTCTATACTTTGCCAAACAAGGTAGAGCAGACGCCTACTAGAAAGCTCTTCCTGAATGTTTTCCTCAGGTGTACTTTCCACCTTTGTTGTAATCTTTTCAGTCCAGTAACCTTATTATTTCCCTAGGCCTTTCAGTCTCAAAATCTTAAGAGCTAAAAAGATCATTTGTTATTTACTTATGCTGGTTTTACTATAATTTTGTACTCTTTCTTGTTTTCTTCTGCTTTAGATATTCTCTTGCTATTTTATTGCTCTTATCATTTCACTTTTTACTGCAAACTGCACAGAGTTTGGACAATATATTAATGTAATAATATTGGACAATATATTGGACAATATATTAATGTAATAATAATAATAATAATAATAATAATAATAATAATAATAATAATAATAATAATAATAATAATAATATCCCGCCCCTCTGCAGAGCAATCAGGGTGGCTTACAACATTAAAATTTACATAAAGATATGTTAATACAATAATATATATTATTATTCTGGTATGGAAGCATGTGCGAACACACTCTGGAAAAAAAAGAGTAAAAAGAAAGCAATCTGGTGTCATTTGGGCACTTTCTATTTGTCTAGGTCCTTCAGTTGTTGAGATATGAAGGGACTGTTTTCACCCAGACTATATTGTTTTTCTGTTGTTCTCACATTTCCTCCTGTTATATTTGTATGTGACTGATTGCTGTGTGAGGTGGTTTTAATATGTTGAATTTATGCTAGGGTGGGTATTAATTTTCCAAAACAGACAAATCCTGTACCTCTAAACACTTTTGGATTTGCAGTGAAAACAGCAATACAACTGAGAGAGAGAGAAAAGAGTTCTCTTTATGTAATTTGTAACAAGATCCCAGGGCTCATTGCTCAGGCAATATATTAATGCCTCTTCAGCAGTTGATCCCATCAGTACATGATAAAACCCCCAACATATTTCGAAAAGTGTCCCAGTGTATGGTTTCAGTCATCTCCTAAATACTAGCCAAATAGATTCTCCATCACAGGCCACTCCTTAGTTTCTGAATTATGACAAGAAGTCTTGGCAGGGATGGGTTAGCTTGTGTTACCAAAAGGTGGAATGAAATTAATGGGGATATGATGCATCAACTCATTGTTTTATTTTCAAGGATATATTATCTACATTGGAATTTTCCCTCCCCTTCCATAGGATGCTTTAATATATAACCAGAGTATATCTAGTTGTCTATATTACTTTTCATCTCTCTCTCTGAATTACAGTTGCCCACTGTCCTCAACAACATAGTTCTGCTTTTAACTCAGACCATTCCCTTTTATGTACTGGAGATGTATCTTGTTTAATTGCATCACTTTATTTTCTTTTCATAGAAAATTTCAGAGGTTTTTTTATATTATATTTCCTTTACTTTTTGTAATATAGCTTTGCAGTAGCAATGCCATTGTTCAGGTTGAGACACATTTTCTATTCTGTGTCTGTTCTCAGCCACTTGAAATAGTTCCAAAATATTTCTTTTTTGACTGATTTTTTTTAATGCTTGGTCTTCTTTCAGATGGGTATTTGAAGTTTCATAAGCCTCCTACACCCAACACAAAAGAAAAGAAACTTTTCACATCATGCAGCAACTATATAAGTAATGTTATCAGGTTTTTTTTTTTTTGCACAGAGTCTGATAATTCCACAGTTTTGTTTTAAAACTTCAAATATGAACCATGTATCACACATGAACCATGTATCACACACACGATATGGGCTATACATTTCAGAACATTTTTAAAATGAGATTCTTCGTATAGCAGTAACAACCTATGGCTAGGAATGGAGTTAAGGAGCAGGGAAAATATCAGAATAGTACAAATTGCATTAGGTTATCAGCATCTGGATACTGTAAAATATATTGAAGTGAAACAGTGAAATAATTCTAAGTGCAAAATTGCTAGTATATGAGTTGACATGAAATGAAAATGTTGTTGCTGCTGTTATGAGCCTTTGAATCAACTACTTGTCCTAAGATTTTCTAGTCAAGATAGATTCAGAAGAGGTTTGTCATTGCCTTCCCTTTAGGCTGAGAGTGTGTGACTTGCCCCAAGGTCACCCTGCAGGTATCCATGGCTGAGCTGGGATTCAAACCCAGATCTTCCAAAGTCCTAGACAACTCTTAAATTGTACACTCAGCAATTGTGTAGCCCCCCCCCAAAAAAAAATGGAGTCCAGAGGTCTAGTATTCCCTGTGAAGGATAAACAACATTTTTAGAGCCCCTTCCTCCATATTCCATTGCTCTGGCATCTAAGAAAGAGAACAGCCGGTATCTGCTGGACATAATCCCCTCCCTCCTTCCCATTCCCTTTTCCTTATGTGGCATGTAATAATAATAATAATAATAATAATAATAATTTTTATTTATAACC
>CM034701.1:319579172-319597628 GCA_020142125.1 Phrynosoma platyrhinos
AACCAGCTTGGACAATTTTAAAAAAGCCATCAAGATGGATCTCTTCTGACAGGCCTTCTCTAAATAGAATAGACTCTACCTCAATCTGTGTCTCTCCCTCTTTTACATCTTTACTGGTGCTAGAACACCAGTCATTTTAAACTTATTTTAGTAGTTGCATTTAATGTAATTTTTTAAAAGGGGGAGGGGTAACTTGTTTTTATCATGTTTTATTGTTCAATGCGGGGTTTGTTTTATCTATCTTAATAATGTAAGCAGCCTTGATTGCCTTGGCAAAAGGTGGGATACAAAAATAAAGTTTATTATTATTGATTTATTATGGCAACCCAAAGATGCAGCTATCATGGGTTTTTCTTGGTAAGATTTTTTTCAGAGGAGGTTTGCCTTTGCCTTCCTCAGATGCTGAGAAAGTGTGCCTTGCCCAGGGTCACTCAGTGGGTTTCCATGACTGAACAGAAACTCAAACCCTAGTCTCTAGAGTCATAGTCCAGTGCTCAAACCACTATACCATACTGGATCTCTATTGCTGCCTGGACAGAGATGTAAATTTTCACACCTCTGTACCTGGAAATGACACAGCAGATGAATGACATCTTCCACAGAAAGAACATTTGCCTCTTAGTGGAAGCAGTGACTATTGTAGATCTGCTCCATTTCCATTTCTCGCTCCCTCTGCTCTTGGAATCTCTCTCTAACTATGCTGGCTGCACTAGACCTACCTCACCCCTACCAGTTCAAACTTTCTTTCTCTAAATGATTGGCTGCTCTAGGACACTCCCGTCCCTCACCAATCTTTTTCCTAATAGTGCTGGCCCCCAATAGAGCACTCTCGCCCTTACCAGCTGGGTTTCTAATTGCGTTGGATGCTCTAGAGCTATCTCACCCCTCACCAACTTTCCTTTCCTGACTACTGGCTGCTCTAGGGCACTCCCACCCCTCACCAGTCTTTCCTTAAAACACTGGCTGCTCTAGGGCACTCCCGCCCCTCACCAATCTTTTCCTTAAATCACTGGTTGCTCTAGGGCACTCCTGCCCCTCACCAGTTTTTCCTTAAACCACTGGCTGCGCTAGGGCACTCCTGCCCCTCCCCAGTCTTTGGTTAGCTGCTCTAGGCCACCTTGCCCTCACTAACCTTTGCCAACCTTGCACCCGGGTAGCCTCAGATGAGGACGTCTCCTCACTTCGCCTACCTTAGCTCATCCAAGGTGGTTTTGGGGAATATCTAAGTTTTGGATAGTGGAGGGAAAACCTGAATGGGGGAACCTGGCTCTTCTCTACCAACCCGCAATAGAAAAAGTAAGAAAAGGGATAGCCAACCCAAGAATTCGTCACACACAAACACAATCACACCCCTAGTACTCGCGTCAGTGTCTCCTTTGCCCAGATCCTTATTTCTCCTACGTGCTGAGATTTAAACAGTCCAAGTGATCAGTTCGGGTGCCCAAATTTCGGGGTTGCTTGCATTCTCCACCAATATGTTGGGAATCAAATCTATTTTTGGGGAATTTATAATTAGCTCAAATGTGTGAGAGTGAAACACCCAACTTTGCTTCACGAGAACTATCCAGGTGTATACCAGAGACTTAAGAAATCTGTCAGGGAATGACACTGAGGAGAACCAAACTCTAATTAAAGTCTAAAATATTTATTAACACAATCAGCAAACATCCAAGTAAGGCACATACACACACACTAGAAGGATAAGTGGGAGAGAGCAGGGAAAGCAGAGAGAAAGACCAGGATGTGAGGGATATACTTATGCCTGAGAGACTCCTCCGGGCTTCTGGCAGTGAATGCGGATGGATTCAGTGGAAGGGCACGACCAGCAAGTGGGGGGGGGGTGTCGTGGGAACTATCTCAGAGCACAGACTGACAAAGATTCAGCATGCACTTCCAAGGTAGCACATGGACTGCCAAAATCCAGGGGTTTTTAAGGGCAATTCCTGCCTTCTAGCTATGGGCCTAACAATTGGAGGACAAAGGCTTGATGAGCTTATCTTTGTTTTCCCAAGTATGAGCATAGCCTGAACAATGCATTTGGTTTCAAAACTATCAAGGAAGGGAAGCTAAAGGAAAGGGTGCAATCAAATCTGATCACTGTCCCATTAAGTGTGGGACTTAAGACAAACAGACACCATTGTGTATCCTCTCCAGTCTAGTGGGATATTCTCAAGGGCAACTCCCAAGCCTGCCTGTCCAGGAAAGCTCTAGTGGTCTTGAGCAACTCCAGCAGTGCCTACATGACCTTACATTTAGGGGATTATGGCTGCCATCTCCTAAGGGTCAGGTTGGGGTCATAGGGAACTCCACATGCTTCTAAAATACCAAGAAAAATGGAGGACATTCACTAACACTATGTTCCCCCTCACAACAGAAACAGCCATTGTGAAGGTGCAGAAAGCCACAAAATGGATACTTATTAAATCTAGTAGAACTCTACCATTCTCAGCTTGAGATAGTAGGTGCAACAGACCTAGAAAACAAAGTAATATCAAAGCCATTTTTAAAGAGGTGTATTTGTAACCTTCTTCCTCAGGAACAGATCCCTGCTTTACTGGCACTGTTTCCATAAATAGTGGAAATCTCATGGCATGAATATGGGGGTAAGAGGCGCTTTGCACTGTTGGCATACTAGGTATTTAGCACAACCAGCCCAGTTCATGAAAAGATTTTTCTCCTTTATCTTTTATTCAAAAAGTACTTGAAATCTCAAAAGTAAGTTCTGCTCTTGAATGTCTACCTTCATGCCAGCAAGTGTCTTTGATGATTATCAGACTTTTTTCTCAGAAAGCTAGATAGAGGTCAGGAGTTTTCAGCATGTGGTAGGAAGGATTCTAAGATGAGAGATTGTCTTCTTAGAGAAAGACCAACTGTAGCTGAATAAAAGTCACCATGGAGCAAAAAACAGCTGCCTAAGAATTTTATTTCCTAGTTATTAGGGGCTGGAATGAGTGCTACAATGGAACAAGTAGAAGGCAAAAAGGCGTTCATTTTTTAAAAGAGAAATTAAACTGGGGACACTTCTTTTAACTAATAGCCTGATACTGTAATGCCTTAGGGTAAAACGACTTGAAGAGAGAGAAAATATTTATTTTGCTAACCCTCTTGAAATGTGGAATCAGGCAAGCAAGAGCTCAACAGTCTGTGTTGCAAAAATCTTGGGTTGTACTTTGTGAGGCTCATATATGGGCTTAGTCCAAAAAGGGAGGAGGGGATACTTTTCATAAATAATTTCAGCATCATTAGAAAGCACTCCGTTCTTTATATAGGCACTCCAGTGACAGAAGGAGTACAAGAGTCTGCCTTCACAGTGATCAGATTTGTTCCAGTTGTTCTTGTCTCAGGGTCAATTGCCTTTGTTTGCCTTTGTTCTTGTCTCAGGGTCAATTACCTTTGTTTGCCTTTGTGATGTACCCAGTCCTGTTCACTGTTTAGCTGCATATATGGGATTATTCAGGGAAATATGTGGTAGGATGGAGAGGAGGTCAGGAAATGTTGCATTCTGTCACCCTATTTGTCCAACATATATGCAAAAAATATCATAAGAAGAGCAGTACTAGACTTAGAAGGCGGAGAGAAAATAGGAGGAAGGAACATCAACAATCTAAGTAAGATATGGGGATAATAACATACTACCAGAAGAAAACATCAAAGAATTGGAACGATTACAAAAGAAATCTAAAGAATAAAGTGCAATGGTAGGCTTACTGCTGAACACAAAGAAAACAAAAATAACGACCACAGAGGAACTATATGAATTGAACCTAGACAATGAGGAAATTGAAATAGCTAAAGAGTTCCTGTATCTTGGATCAAATATTGATTAGAATGGAGACTGCAGCCAAGAACTCAGAAGAAGACTAGGAATGGTAACAGAGCTATGAAAGAACTAGGCAAGTTCCCAAAATGTAAAGATATACAACTGAACACTAAAGTTAGAATTGTTCAAGCCATGGTATTCCCTGTCACCATGTATGGATGTGAGAGCTGGATAGGGAAGAAAGTGGATAAGAAGAAAATTAAAGGGGTCCTTGAACAGATCATGCCTAAACTCTCCCTGGAAGCCAAGATGATCAAATCGAGGCTGTCATGAAAAGGCATGGCATAGAAAAGTCATATAAAAGACAATAATGCTAGGAAAAGTAGATAGTAGCAGAAAGATAGGAAGACCACACCCCAGATGGATAGACTCAATCAGGGAGGTAACAGGCATGCATTTACAAAACCTAAGCAGAGCAGTGGAGGACAGGGGTCTTGGAGCTATCTCATCCACAGGGTCACCATTAGTCGGGGTCAACTCAATGGCAGTGAACAGCAAAACAACAAAGGGCAACCAGAAAAATAATAACATCAAAACAGCTGCAAAGAGAGAAAACAAGGGTGCAAAATGTTTGTAATTTGGCTAAAGGAAAGGGAATGCTAACATCTGTTTTCCAGCTAGAAAATCAAAGCAATCATGAGCCTTTGCTGCATTATTTCACTGCCACAGGGCAATATTATTGTACAGTTTCAAATGACGAATTCTCTGTGCTCTATCACTAGGTGCCAAAATTTAGGGATGTGCTGCATTAAATCAATCATTCTTACAAGAGAGAAGGAATAATATACTCAATTTTGACATCATGGAGGGGAGAAGGTAGCCAAGGATCTAGAGCAGGGGTAGGCAACCTTTTTGAGCCAGGGGCCGGGTTGCTGTCCCTCAGACAATTGGGGGGCCGAAGCACCCTAAATAAATAAACAAATACATAAAAATTAAAAATTTTAAAAAATTTAAAAAATTAAAAAAATATATGCATGCACACCCTGTCAGCCTCAGAAAAGCCATGGCAAAACCCCTGTGGAGATTTTGCCAAGAAAACCCCAAGATCAAGTAATAACAACAATAATCAATATCATTATGGTGGGCGGCGTAGGCGGCAGGACAGGCCTGGGGCTGGTCCAAAGGCCTCATGGGGCCGCATCCGGCCCCCGGGCCTTAGGTTGCCTACCCCTGATCTAGAGGCTGTAACTCCTAGGATCCTCTCCAAGATTTTCTATGTCTGCTTGTTACATGACATCAGGAGGCAAGTCTATTTGAGGACTAGGATTAAAACTAAAATAAGAAGATGACACCTTACTACTAGTAGAATATAGCAAAGACTTGGAACAATTATTTAAGAAATCAAGGAAAAAAGTATAAAGGCAGGTTCACAGTTGAATGTGAAGAAAACAAAAATAATGACTGCAGATTATTTACACACCTTTAAAGCAGACAATGAAGACATTGAAATAGTTCAAGGTTTTCCATACCTTGGCTCAATCATTAATCAGAGAGGAGACAGTAACCAAGAAATCAGAAGAAGACTAGAACTAGGAAAGGGAAGCTATGAAGGAACTAGATGAGATCCTGAAGTGGAAAGATATATCACTGAGTACTAAAGTTAGGATTGTCCATGCCATCATATTTCCCATTTATATGCACAGCTGTGAAATCTGGACAGTGAAGAAAGCTAAAAGGAAGAAAATCAACTCATTTGAGATGCAGTGCTGGAGAAGAATTCTGAGAATACTATGGACTGCTCAAAAGACCAATAAATTGGTCCTATAGCAAATCAGGCCTGAAGTCTCCCTAGAGGTCAAGATATTACACTGAGGTGATCACAGTTTGGCCACATCATGAGAAGATATGATGTACTAGAAAAGACGATAATGCTGAGAAAGGTAGAAGATAGCAGTAAAAGAGGATGATTCCATCAAGGAAGCAATGGCCATAAGTCTGCAAGACCAGAGCAGGACTGTTGAGAATAGGATAAATTTGAGGTCTCTCATCCATAGGATCACCATAGGTTCAAGTTGACTTGTAGACAGCTGACAACAGCAACAGAAAAACTGAGATAAGGGCCTGATGGAGATTTTTCTCACTGAGGTTTTTAATCATCCAAATTTCTCAGTTTTTCCCCTCAATAATTTGATTTTCCCCCACTTGAATATTTGTCCCCCTTTTCATAGTTTTAAATGTCAGTTATCCAATCTGAATTCTCCCACTCTAATAAACTAAAAACTCACATTCACTTTGAATCCATGGAGATTTTTAAAAGCTACAGAAAACTGCTATGATGCACCAAACGAATTAAATATTTGACAGGAAATGGCAACTTGGTCCTTTCAGGACCAGAACAAAGCTCTACAGGTGACTAGTATTATTTTTATGCATTTGATTTCCTGCTTTATTGACTTCTTACATTTACTTTTCTCTCCCTTGCTGCCAACATATGTAATCACATACTCTCCTTCTCTGTGCCCTGTGATGGAATTTGGTACTGTTTCTTCCCTCTTTGCAAAAGGAGATAGTTTTGAATTTCACCTTAATCAGATCAAATTAGGACAGGTGGTGACCCTGCAGGCAATATAATTATGAAAAATGCCACCATTCCACACATACCATCCTTCCACAAACTTCCCACATAATAGGGTTATCACACTACATAATACAAAACAAAACAAAACACAAAACAAAACAAAACACTGACAGTTTGAAATTGAAATACACCGAAGGGGGAAGAAACACAAAACTGAATCAATGATATCACAAAATCTGTTTTTACAGATTTATACTTCCATGTGTATAAGAATAGAGTAGGGGGTTTAAAGCAAATGGTACTGAATCTTATGCAACAATGCCAAAAGTCAAATTATTGCATACAACAAGCCAACAATGACAAGTATTCTGCAACTGAAAATACTGGTAGGCATAATTAGTAATAATGGTGAATATACTTGCTTGTCAAAAGGAGACAAGTATTGGAAAAGGCCATCCAATGCTCTTTCCCAAGATAGAATCTTTTGCTCTAGACCACAATAAACTACTTCAGAGTATGCAGGTATGCTCTGTCAATTCACCATTTAATCTGACATATGTCTACTAAGAAGTCAATTGCACTGAATTGTACACTTTCTTACTTAGGGATAAACCACTTTGAATTGCAACGGGATTCACTATTAAATAGAGACCAAAATCTAATGGTTGCAAAGCATCATGGTTTCCTTCATTTTCATCCCAACAGTTGGAATCCTTCAGCAGAAATTTTTTAAAGCAGGGGTGGGAATCATGGAGGTCTTCAGAGGTTGTTGGTTGCAATTCCCAACACTTCTCATCATTGGCTATGATGGCTAGGACTGCTGGAAGTGCAACAACATTGAGAAGGGCTCATGATTCTCGCTACTGCTTTAAATGATTAAGTAGGTAAAGAGCATTAATATATATTGCAAACTGGACAGAAACATCAGCTACATTATAGAGATAACATGCCCCTCTTAATTTAGGACAGTATCCCTTAGAAGCCCTCAATCACAAATACTATGCTAAAAATCATGAGAAGTGAATGGAACCAGGCTTCTCTGTGAGGCAATTTTTCAGTGTGTCAGAATTACAATATCGCTCTGTGGAAACAAATTAAGCAGCACAAACCTAGCTGCCGGGATCACTTTATTATCAATGCAATGGTATTTCATAAAGAATGCAATACTTGTCAATGAATGTCAGAAAATTTTTACAGGACAACATTTATTGTTTCCATATAAAATAAAAATAACACTTTAAAATTTATTTTTTTCTCTTTCAGAAATATATTTAGTACATTTCTAGGAGAAAAAAACAATATTCTTAACTCAGGTTTCAACAAAAGTTTTGATTCTTTGATTCAGGAATGGGTAGCCTGTGGCCCTTTGAATACTGTCAAATTCCAAATCCCATCAGTTTGACAATACTGTACCTGGAGAGCCACTGGTTCCTTCTCACTCTGTTAAACAGAACTGGACACTAAAAGAAATGTTAAATATTATTTTCCCCAGCATGCCTCCATCTTGCTGCTTCCTTCCCCTTACCAAGCCCCTACTCAGTAGTCATCCCGTCCTAGTAGCAGTTGGGCCCAGGAAAGAGGAGCAAGGCCTCCACCAGTGAATAGCAACCAAGGGGAAAGGGACAGCACACAATAGTGGGTACTGTTTAGCAGGACTGGAGGATGGGGCAGCATTATGCAGGTACAGTGGTAGTAAATTGCCAGCCTGCACAGAATTGCTTCAGATACTATTGGTGGTCACAGCTGAAACTAAGCTATGCCCTCCCCACCTCATCACTACTACAACTGGCACTTGCTGTCCTCCATGCCAGTGGGGTAGTGATCCAGTTTGGGTTTTAGTCTGAATTTAGAAGATATATTATCAAGGTACTGGACTGTAGTCTCCAAACAGGTTCAGCACCATGGATATCTCCTTAAAGTGCAGACTGGGGGGCGTTGCAGACCAGCCTAAAGGGCTGGCCTGGGGGTGGAGTTGGGGTGGGTCTGCCCAACGCCGTCCTGATGCCGTGCACCTGTACACATGGTGTCAGGATGCCCTCCCAGTGCAGTGTGTAGACACGCTGCACCGAAAGGGCACAAAAGAGCCGTGATGCTGGTTCTTAGGGCGGGCTTTTGCCGCCTCTAAAAGGAGCAACATTTTGCCACTCTTTTAGGAGTAGTAAAAGGGAGGATTGGGGCTGTGGCATGTGGTTGGCACAGCCCCAATCTGCCGCTAGCAGGGGTGGCCCAGAGCTGCCCATCTGCATAGCCCCTAAAACCCAGAATGGATTTGCTGCCCCACTGACATGGGTGCCAACAGCTCATCATCACTCACTGGCAAAGACTGCATGTAACTTTCAACTCCATATTGTTGGGGTTGTACAACAAGACTGAAAAACAGTAACACAGATGTTGCCCATAGAGTTGTGCTGGAGAACCTAGAGATTCCTAGGCTGCATCTGCACTGCATAAATAACCCAACTTCACACCACTTCAATTGCCATGGCTCAATGCTCTGGAATTCTGGGAGTTGTAGTTTGTTGTGGCACCAGAGCTCTCTAACAGAGAATTCTAAATGTCTCACAAAATTACAATTTTTCTAATTCCATAATATTGTGCCATTGCACTTAAAGTAGTGTCAAACTGGTAAATTTTTTGGCATTATTCTTGGTTTGTATTTTCCCCATATCTTTAATGGGGATCTTCTAAAACAAATGTTGTTAAATAATTGTTGTGAGCCGCCCCGATTGCTATGCAGAGGGGCGGGATAAAAATAAAATTTATTATTATTATTATTATTATTATTATTAAAGTCCTTATTAACTTTAATCTTGTCGTAACCAAGATAAGCATGCCATTCATAGCATAATCCCTCACCCTCTAATTCCAACAAATCTTCAGTTTTTAATCTAATCCACTCTCTAATCCAGTCAAGACAACAAGCCTCAAAATATAACTTAAAATTTGGTAGGCCTAATCCCCCTCTCTCTTTTGAATCTTGTAGCAATTTTAATCTAATTCTAGGCCTTTTATTTTGCCATATAAATTTGCTCAAATATCTGTTCCAATTTTTAAATATGTTGTCTTTAATTATTATCAGAATTGTTTGAAATAAGAATAAAACTTTAGGTAGTATCTTCTTGGTTGTTTTATATTGTTTTTATACAATGTCAACTTTTAAATGTTGTAAATTGTGCTTTTATACAATAAGGGTGTTGTAATAAATTAGTTAAGTAAATAACTACATTTTAAAATAAGATTTGCAAAAAGATTCAAGGCAACTTAAAGCAACACTGAAATGTACACAATTAAAATAATTAAAATATGGGAGTTATCCAGATCAAAGTAAAAAAAGTAGCCTCTATAAAAGGCCAATATTCTTTTTATTTTTAAGCTACCTTCAGTCCCAGCTATTGTGAAAAGGCAAAGTATGAATAAAGTAATACAATACATCTAGACGATTGTCAAAGACAATTAGCATGACTCAAGTGATGTATTAGAATAGTCCATTGCATACCTTTAAATGCCTAGAAGTAGAGGAAAGTCCTTACCTGGTACTAAAAGAATGACAATATTAACTCCAAGTGAGCTTCATTGGGAAGAAAATTCCATAATGACATGGGGACACACCTGAAAAGGCCCTCAGAGGAGGCACTGGAGGGTCCCAGAGATGATCCTTAAACACATACATGTGCCTGTGCACACACAATATATCTAAAAAAACTTCTGAGAAAACTTTGACCTCAGCTCTATTTCTCCTCTGTTTCAAGCCTTATGATCATGCTTTATTATCTAGGCTACATTTTTTATGTTGAGTTCCCATTGGTAAAAGAGCTGACATCCAGTACATGCAAATTACTGTGGCCTAAATTAGGGGTATGAATCATGCAGCCCACGAGAACTTGGACTGCAAATCCCAGCATTCCTCCTATTGACTATAGGCCTTTGCAGACTGCCAGAAATAGTGCACTGTATTTTATTGTGGCACCAGAGCTCTCTGACAGAGAAGGCTCAATGTCTCAGAAAAAAAATACAGTTCCCATGATTCCCTAGCACTGAGCAAGGGCAGTGCCTCAATTTAAAGTGCACTATTTCTGGCAGTCTGCAAAGGCCCTATGTTGGCTGGGGCTGCTGGAATTGCAGCCCAGCAAGATGTGGAGGGCTACCTGGTTCACAGCCCTGGCCTAAATCCAACTACTAAACCAAACCAGAGCAGACCCACTGAAATCAATAAAGACTTTACATAAATGTTGACTTAGCACTGGGCAATTGTTTCAGTGGGTCCACTCTAGTTGGGATTAGCAACTCTGTTTAGGCCCATTCAACTGATAGTAGCCTGTGCTTAGACAGCAACAGAGCCAAGGATGCAAGTGGAAGAGGCTCACCTTGTAGCACCGGTTGAATATTCCCAACTGCCCATCAAAGAAGGTATATTTAAAACATGATCGGAGACATAGATCTTAAGTAAATGTGTTAATATAGCTATGATTCTTGCACAGCCTCCATTGATTTTAATGGGGCAGACATAGGAACACTTCTCGGAGGAAATGTACCCTCTCTGTCTCTAGAGAGGTTGAGTCAATTACAATTTCTTCACACTACCTTCCCATCTCATCTCTGGGATTTACTTTCAATTGTGGTTCAGTTCCTGTGCTCATCTGGACAAAGATTGTCAGTGCTGATAAACTTATCCTTCATGGCAGCATATCCTTTAAAAACACACACACTCAGGCTGTAGTAAGCTAGATGTAACAAGATTACTTGATTCCCCTTTAAGGATCACAAATTGAATGGATAGATAGAGGCCTTGGGGGTTAATTTCCAATGCTTTTCTCAGTAAGCTATCTTACATTAATGGGATGTGTGGGAGGCATACAATCAGTATAAGCTAATCCAAACCAGTGTAAAAAAGAAAAGTAAAAAAACACCCCAGATCAACCAGTTAATGCTGCTTTTATAATTTGTTTTTTTTAAAAAAATCTACTTTGACAGATCTATTTTTTAAAATAGACATATAAAGACCTAATTCAATGTTAATTTATTTCTAGCTTGATTATTCTCCAAAGGATGGTGCAAGTTGATGTTTTAACAGTGTTGTCCTTTATCCTTAAGTCAGATAAGGACAAGATTGCTATTGAATTCTTCATGCCAATAGGGCAAGAAGTATTTTTGGTGCTCCAAATAATTTTTGCAGTGATGCCCAGTTGTTTAGAACAGTGTTTCTTAGGCTATCTGATATAGGGAACTAACTTTTCCTCCCTAATGTGCCAGGGACTAGTATTATACTTGTGCCCATTCACTACAATTGTTTCTTTCTTTCCTGGAAACTCACTGTGGATTATCTTTGGTCCATGAATTATCAAAGGCTATGAGCACACATATTCTAAACCAGCACTGCTCAAAGTCCCCAGTCTATGAACTTTGAGCAGTGTTAGTTTAGAATATCTGTGGTGTTCATAGCCTTTATAGTGCTGCCTCAAAATCAAGCTCTGTTCTGCTATCTTTGATCCAGAACAAATGACATTAAACTACAAAGTGCAAAAGAAACATGCAGTACTTTAAAATGAATTGATCAAAGTTCATTTTTGCAGGAATTAATTATTTTGTAATCAGTACCCCATAACCCACTACCTCCTACCTCTGCTCACCTTTGGCCAACAGGCAAAGACCTTTCTGTTTATCCAAGCCTTTGAGCAATGACATTTTGTCATAGACAGTATTTAAATCTGACTTGTGCATTTGTACTTTACCACTATTTGGATAGTTTAACTGCCTTTTAAAAATGGTTTTAAATTAATGTTTTCAATGTGATTGTTTAATTTTTTTTGTTTAATTGTATCTGTTTTGACTCATATTGTGAGTCATCTTTGTGTCTCATATTAGGTAGAACATGAATGAATGAATGAATAGACTGTGCCCCCTACTTGACTGGGAGTTCAGTTTCTGGTCATACTTCAATCTGCTTGGGGATGGTTTGGGCTTGCCCTGAGCCAATGTGACTCTGGATCCACATCATATTCCCATTCACTTGCCTTGAGAAACCTAGCAGATATACGTTTTTCTGTTTGTTGGCACTTTTGTGTTGTGTTGTGCTTCACCAATTAAACTAGGCAGGGTCTGAGTGTCTTTCTTGACTAATGCAGTAATCCAGGATAGCCAAATTATTTAGTGACTCCATTTCTGAATGAACTAACAGATCCCATATTAATGTGCCTGTGTGTAGAATGATTATAATTAATCTATAGGGATCCATATGGAGAGATGGGTAAGAAAATAACTACTACTACTACTACTACTACTACTATTACTACCACTACTGCTACTACTAAGCAGTAGACTATTGGTAGTGAAAGTTGAAGAATTTTTAAAAAGTGTCTCCTAACACACACATTTTCCCTGTCCCTCCCTAAATGGCAGTCTCTCCAAGTCAAAAGCAGGTAGTTATTTCACCAATACCAAATGGAAAAATCCTCTCTTCACAAACACATGCTCATCCACAGCTCCAGAACATAAAGATGAGAAAAATGTCTCACCTTTCTAAATTAGCAACAAATAAATGCACCCAGATTTACAGCCCCACATCTTTGTCACCCCTCTCTAAACTTTCTGCCCACAGCACACACCTTACACACAATAAAACATCCAGCATAGGAAAAAAAATATTATTCTGAAGCACTTCAGAAAATGCTGGAGTACTTTTTGAATGAGGGGCAACCAATTCAGAGGTAAGTTTTGGAAAAGCCATCATAATTTATTAAATACACTCTCACCAGTATCAACAGACAAACCCAGCCTAAATGACAAGATGCTTAGCTAAAAATGTATGTATTTTACAAAAGTGAAAAACACAAACAAAAAATAATAATTCTGTTAAAAAGCCACATGGTTAAAACATAATGTAAAGTATATAAGATTGTGATGCATGGCATGGGGCTGTTCATTCTGCTCCGCTATCAGCAAGAAGCACACAAATTGGAACTCTGTGCCATATGTTCCTTTTAATAAATGTAGGAAGCACTGATGAGTAACCTCTCCAATCTCTTATGGATCCCAAACATCAGAATATCAGATAAAAACAGTCATGAGTGATCCTTACTCCATTGCTGCAGGTAGGGCTAAGGGCAATGCAGGATGCTTCCACAGGGATGTCTCCTATAATGCCACTAATCAAAAGAATTTGGAGAGCTACTCCCTTTCTTAGTCTTTTACAGGTTTTCTGTGCTAAGAAACAAACCAAACCAAAGCCAAACCAAAATAAAGTGTAATGATTGGGAAAACATGAAGAAGGTTACAAACTGAAGATGAAGTCAGCTGGACCTCTAGAAATGAATAAGGCACAGCAATTTGCTTAATGAAAGGCTCATCTGGAAACACTCTTCAGTTGGTTGCAGTGGTAGTGAGTAGTTTCCATGTCAGTGGGGTGGTGAATCTACATTGGGTTTCAGATTATGATTTTTTTTTTAAAAAATTGAGATTGTTTAACAGTGCTTTAATTTTATTCTTACATTTTTAGCAAATTTTGTTTTATTGTTTGTGACCCACCTTGGCTCCCACACTGTGAAAAAGGCAGCATATAAATGCAATTAAAAAAAAAATAAACCAGCAAACCCATTTTGGGAATAGAATTCCTTGGATAGCTTCTTTAACATTAACATTCCTTCAGAAACAAAAACCTGGGGTGAATCCATGACCCTGCTGACATAGGAACCACCATTTACTATTAGTTGGCTGCATGAGTGTTCACATCCAAATCAATCCTATGATGTTAGAGATGTTTCCCTCATCAGTGTCCTCTATGTTCAGACTCTGCCATATACTTGAGTATTGGGGCCTTAATTAAATTGTCCTTGTCACTTCTTTATAGTCTGTGTGATGTTAGTTCTCATCCTTTCAGTGCCTGACGCCGAGTAAGGTAATAGCCCAGTAGAGACTGTCTGCCCTTTATCCTACTAAATCAGGGTATTAAATCAACTCACCAAATATCTAAAATGTAGAATGATCCATTTGCCTTATTATCATTGATTGGAAAGAGCTGTTGGAGAAAAGTGACTCAGATGATATAACATTTAATCAACCACATCTCAGATAGTTTTAGCCAATTGTGTTTTCCATCTTTTTTCAATCTAGGCAAAATTTATTCTAGATTGGAGGAAAGTCCAATAAATTTTCCCAATAAAAGAAAGCACAAAAAGTTTCATTTTGTGGTTTTAAGCCTTCTACAACTAACTGTCTTAAGGGGAAACAACAATTACATTTTAGAGGCAGTGTGGAGAGAGAAAGAGATGGTGGCCTTGTTTTTGACAGTGAATGTTTGACAGCTTTGTGAATGTATTTTCCAAGAGATTATCAAGTTTAAGAGAAATCTAAGTGTTGCTGAAGTCACATTAAAATAAATAAATGGAGGTGAGCTAAAATAAGTGGTACATAGGGCAAAAAAAGCAGTTATCAATACATTTGGTTTTATGACAATAATTTTGTTGCAATCATTTTAGCAAGCTAAAAATGCTGACATCAGTAAATTGCAAATTATCAAAGGGAAAAATGTGCTGCTTATTTCCTGATTTTAAATTCTTCTTACTTTAATAGGACTTAGTTGTGCAGTCAAACAGCCCAAAACCACACCAACTTCAAAACTCCAGTCTAATAATCTGTCTATAGCAGTTTGATGAACAATAAACACTAACAAGCACCCACACAAGCAATGAAAAAGAGAAAATATCATGCATTCAAAGTATCAGAATTTCTCTCACCAGCGTTTAAGTGTTAGTGAGGGAGGGAAAAAACCTTAAAAAATTCAAAACAGCAAAGATCAGACTGAAGAACAGACCTGACAATCTATGCTCAGGAGTTCAAGATTTCTGAAAGTTTCTGTTTAGTTAATCTACAGAAAGTGGCTGCTGGCCAAATATGTTTGTGGATGTGATTCTACCAGGCTTTACATTGGTGAAGTCAGCCCACTATCAATTCAAAGTGGGAATGATTAGGAAAAGACTTGGGCTGCATCCTGACTGACCCAAAGCCCCAGAAAGTATCAGGCTATTCTGTGCATGGAGAGCACAGCTTGGTGCAGTTGTTCAGGTCCTTGTTTCCAGTTGTGCCTCAAATACACTGGGATATGTGGAGTGGAATGGGGAGGTGGGAAAGGGCACATGCCCATCCTTGTCATTATCATCAGTGACTGCCCAAGAGTATTGGAAGAACCAAAAAGCCAGATGGAGAGTTCATCCCTGGTAGTCTCAAAAGTTCTTTGGTGTAAAAAGGTGTGGCTGGATCTGCAAAAGCAATATCAAGGGACTGGAACAGGAGTGTCATCTGACCCTTCCAAAAAAAAGGTGGGGAAGAAAAACAAATAACTACAGTGATAAGTCTGGCCAAATAGTGGGGCTTTCGCTGAGGTTGGATGAACCCTTTACATCACATGCATGGAATGATGAAACTGGATGAAACTGTTAAGGAAAATGCAACATGGGACATACAGTGATAGAAATAAAATATGTATGTGAAAGTCACAATGACTAAGCAAGAGCAATTATGAAGCTACACAGGTGCAAAAGCTAATGTAATTTAGAAGTCTTGAGAGCCAAGGACAGAGTTATAGAATGCATATTGGAAACACCTGAGATTCATTAAGTGTACAAGGTAAAATGATGAAATACTTGGGTTGGTCTTAAGCATGGGTTGAACTATGTGAACCAATCAAAATGAATGTACACACCCACTGGGTGGAAACTAACTAGTGGGTGGTGATTAATAATGGCTATAATAATTGCAAGGTTTTCCAATGTATGGTGTGGAGTAGTTTGGAGATATTGTGGGTAGTTGAGGAGATTTGTAGAGATTGTGATTTGTTGAGCACATAGTATTTGTATATAGTAGAATAAAGTAGATCTTATATAAGACTACTGAGTTGCCTGGTGTCTTGAGTGAAGATACAAGAGCCAGCAGAATCCTGGAGAAGTTTGGAGACATCTGAGGAAGAAAAGTGAGAAGGCTTGGAGAGTTTGTCAGGGTCTTCAGCCTATTCTCTGAAACTCTGCTGCTTTGGAGAAAAGCATTAACCACTGATCAAAGCTGGTCAGCTCTGCTGCATAACAAGGTAGTGAGTTAGAGCCAAAGGTGAAGAGCTACAACTCCCATCATCCCTGACAGAAACATAGAGGGCAAAATCCAGCTTTAGTCTTAGTTTACAAACTGCTGAAATCGATGGGCTCTAACTTAGTGGCACCTAACTTTCATCGCAATGAACACTTTAATGATGCTCTTTATTTATGAGTAATGTTGAATTTAGCCCAGAGTTTCTGAAGATAGAACCAGTGTGGTGTAGCGCTTTGGGTGTTGGGCTAGGACTCTGGGAGACCAAGGTTTGAATCCCTAGCTGTAGAAACCCACTGACTGACCTTGGGCAAATCATACTATCTTTGCCTCAAAGGAAGGAAAAGGCAACCCCCCTCCCGAATGTATCTTGTCAAGAAAACCCCAGGATAGGTTCACCCTAGTGTTGCCATAAGTTGGAAGTGATTTAAAGCACATAACAGCAACAACAAATACGTCAGCAACAGGCCATAAACTCCAGGCTGAACTAGGAGCACCATAAACATATAACTCACAGCTGCTGGTAGTGAAAAATAGAGGACAACCTTCCTTCCCTTGCACCCATGTGTGTTCCTTTGGAATGCTGGCCTGCATTTTTTTCCCTAAATCTTTTTAAGCCACAGTGACCAAAACTGTATACAACAAGTGGCATGAATACTACTGTTTTATATTTCATCATCTTCCTAAGAATACTGTATCCAGTATTTTTATTTTCCATTTCAGCAGTTGTAGTAGGCTCAGCTGATGTTTTTAGAGAACTATTCATATATCTCCAAACTTTTTGTCCTGAACAGCAACTGTTAATTTAGTGCATGGCATTTATATACTCGATCAAATTTTCCCTTGGATATCATTTTGCACTTTTCAGCAGCGTGTTTACCTGCTATTTCATCGCCCACTCCCACTACTTCTGTAATTCTACAAAGACAGCTTTCATTTTAAATGTCTTATATTATGTTCTACAAGTCATACCTTCCTACAGTCCTAAATCTTTCATAATATATTTTTAATGCTGGTATCAAAGCAAGATATTTAAAGTAGCCCATGGTTGAAAGCTAACCACATACTCTCAATCCAGGGGGCAAATGTAAGGAAGCTCTAGTGTGAATTATGTTACCTGCCTGCTTCCTTGTTTTGTACACGAACTTTAAGAGAAGGCAGCTCTGAATGGAGAAGCTCATGTAAGAGTGGAGCGATTAATATTTCCCCTTCCAAATTATCTGTCCAAACTGTTTTCTGTCCAGAGTGCCAGATGTACATACACCTTCAAATCATTGATCTAGAAATCCACAGAGGAGATAGCAGAAAGGAGAGGTGATATGAGTGAAAGCTGCTGCTGAAAACTGGGTTAGGTAGATGCACACACATACACACACTCCCATGCCTACTTCTCTGTTTAAAACTGCAAGGTGCTTTTCTTTAAGGAAAAGTGTTTGGAAGTTTCATTACATGCTTTTCTTTGCAACATCCACCATCATATCTTTCCTACTTTCAAGCAAATGTCTGATCCATTAGTGCAGATTAGTCTTGAGCTGGAAGCCACTTCACATGTGTACTCTAGCTTTTATGTGCACAGTAAGACTTGCTGTGTTTATTCCCAAACAGTAGATATTATAAAGGATATTAGGACATCACTTACAATGTGTTTATTTAAAAATATTCTTGACTTTGGGGCAATTCATGAGCCTTTGGAAAGGCTTTGGGTGTGTCTGGATCAGCTGCATTTTATGGGGTGTGAAAGGGGGAGGGTAGATGCTGTGCACAGCAGACCACATGTTGTATAACTGTTTCTGCATCAATTCCAGGAATAATTTTATTATTATTATTATTATTATTATTATTATTATTATTATTATTATTATTATTATTTATATCCTGCCCCTCTGCAGAGCAATCGGGGCGGCTAGTGGAAAGCTTGCTATGTACTAAAAAGGTATGCCTTTCCAACAGTTTGTCTGGACAGAAGTGCCAAGTTGTACCCTTTCTGTGTCAATATATCTTATTTTCATATAATTAACAAACACTCAATAAAACAAACATACAAACA
>CM034701.1:319597728-319609035 GCA_020142125.1 Phrynosoma platyrhinos
CTTTTACTTTCTTCTTTAACTACAGACTCTATTTCCCTCTTTTACTCTGTTATCATTTTACTCTTCTTTAACATAGCTATTCCTTTGTCCTTGCTACTTTTATCTAATCTTATATAACAGTAAATTTTACCAGCTTAAAATCTTAATATCCTTTCTAATCAATCAAAATCACATTTTTCCATTGCTCCTTCATATATTTCAAGTTGTACCCTTTCTGGACCATCACCACACTTTAGTTCACTGTGTACATGAGTCACTTGAACTCTCAGAAAGAGCTTACCTCCTAGAAGTACTGCCTGAAAATATCTCCTGATATAGTATCTTCTTAATCTTTCATGTGTGCAGATGCTCTATAGTTACTTCATAGTGAGGGAAATGCTGTCTGCAGTGCCTCAGGGTATTTTATCTATTCTTATCTCAAACAATGAGGTGTTCAGAGCTGATGCTGAAACAAAAGCCAGAACTAAACTGGAGTCATAACTTAAGCCCTGCTTGAAACCATGTGTAGTTGATGGCTTCTATATCAGTGAGATTGTGAATCTGCTCTGTGTTTTACTCTGAATGCTTAAAAAGGCTCTGAACCTATTATGGTGATAGGGTTCAATACCTTGGATAGCTACTTTAAAGTCCACACTATAATCCAGAGTAGGAATGCCCCAGTTACCACTTAACACAGCATCAGCATGCTATGTTATCTGCCTAGCTCATTTGTTTATTTATTTCTGCATGTGTGTGTATATGTATAGCTGCTGTACGTGTCTCTACATAGGTCACAGACAAATATGTTAAAACATAGTATAGATAAAAAATAATTAAAACTAAAAACACAAGCATGAGTTTTTAAACTGAGGTACCCAGGTTTAAAAGCAAAACAAAATGCAAACATTTAAATGGATTTGGTGGTGGTGGGAAAAAGCTTTGCATGACTCTATGGTTCAGATTCAGATTTTGGCATGTGGATTAAGGTTGGCAGAATGATAAACTTGCACAGCAGCTCATAGTGGGTTGGATACAATAGAACCACTGGTGGAGCTTAAAACTCTTAAACATGGATCTGTGTTGGTGCTCAGTGGGGTGTAGGGGTCAACTCCTTTTTCTCCCTCAGGTAAGCATGGGCAGTTGGAGGCTTCTGGGTACAACTCCATCCTCCACACTGATTGGCCACAGAAGTCCACCAAGGAGAGGAGGAGAAACAGATGTTACCCTTGAACAAGAGTGGAAGCTTGCTGGGTGTACAAGAATATCCAGGTGTCTCCTGGGCACAACTGTACAGCCAATCCATGGCCGGGGAAATGAACCTCCAACTATTCTTGTTCACAGCATACCTCCTTCTCCAACATCTTCTTCTGCTTCCACTTGGTCTTTTTGTTGCACATGCCTAAATGTGGATCCAACTCTCTCTCTGGCAGCTGCAGTTATTATTGGAATAGCTGCAATAATGGCCGAATGGCTGTTGACCGAAAACTGAATGGGTGTTCTTTGCTTTACTCCAGTTAACATTCTGTTTATTACACTCATTCCTTTTCTCCAGAAATCACATTGGTGAGATAACAGGAGTTGTTGTACACTGCCAACAAAAATAAACACATGCTCTGTTGGAGGAGCTGAGCAGTTATACAGCTCACAATGTTAGTACAGTGCTGGAAATTGCTCTTCTCAATCCCATCCTTAAAAATACTTATTTGTTAGAGCATCAACATGCAAAATTAGAAAACAAAACAGCTGAGAAAACAAATTGCTGGACTCTTCAGTTCTTACTGGGATTTCAAGGTCAAATAATAGGAAAGAAGACGCAGGCTAAGCAATGATCATTTATTTCATAACTGAGAGTAACTACAAAATGCTACTCCATGAACAATGCTTCCCCATTCATTAATTCATTAATTCATATCAAAGATAAGATGAATGCAACTTTTACATTTGCATGTAGAAAATTTATCTCCTTTTCAGGAGATGTCTGCATCTAAGCTGATACTCCGAACAGGAGCTACAGCAGAAGTCTCCATTCACTCATATAAACCTGTGTTGTTTTTCTTTAGAAGAACATCTGGACATGAAGGAAATTGCTCAATGCTCTGTTTTATAGCCTTTTATAGCCTTGCTAACTATTTTTAAAAAAAGAATAAAAGGGCATTTAGCTACCTATACAGTTACTAGCATCACCTGACCCAGGTGATGAATGAATGAATGAAACCTTCACAAGTAGATCAGTCTTTCAGCTGTAGGTTCCCTCCCACTACCCCCTTGTGTACATTTTGTCTGAAGTTGCCATCAGCAAAAAAAAATCAGAAAAGTACCTCCAGTGATTGTAAATTTGTTTACACATGATGTGTATTGTATATTTATTTTGAAACAATGTACAATTGTAGGAACTGGGAGACCCAGGGAGTATCAAAAGTACTATCTCAGAGCAGGTAGAACCTGGGCTAGAAATCCAATGCGCTGAAATTTTGGATCCAGAAGAAAAGTTAGTTATTCTCATGAGGACTCTGAAACTATGACCTGTGACACTTAAAAACCTAAATACAATTTGGAACACAGCTTGGTGGGACTGAGCAAGTTACATTTGAAGCACATCTCCATATTAGGTGGATATTTGGTGCAGCAACAGTATCAAGTTGAAGAAACTCAACCAAAGTCAAATGGAAAATTAGCAAAATTAAAAATTCTAAACCATGGTACTTTATTAATGTGTTGATTGTACACATGCATCAAACAGTGCTGTGTCCACTGAACAACACAAATGAGCAGTCATGACAGGTCTCATGGATTCAGTTATAGATATGAATGCAAGGCTTTGAATTTGTTTTAATCGCTGTATACTCCCTCTGGGATCTCAGGTTCAAAGAAACTAAAATTCAAAGCAACACAAAGCCAACTTCACAGCTGGCTTTTCTTATTATTACTGTTGTCATCTACTTAGCTACAAAGACCAGATCTCCCCCACAAAAAACCCCTACACAATAAAAATGCAGGTGGGGAGCTAAACATCTGCAAGATATTTTATTTGAATGTGTCCTTTAAATGAATGCCAAACCAAACAAAAAGCCTCTCACTGAATTGGAATATGTATTTCTTTGTCTGTTAGGAATAGTCATACATGTTGGACAAACTAGATAAGAGCAATTGGAAAAATATTTTTAAGGAAAATGACCACAATGACATGCTGTAGTGTTCTTTAATGGTTTGATGGTAGGATGTTCTGTGAAACAAAAGTGTAATTCTACTGCTGTTCAATTTTCAGACAGTTATAGCATGTAGAGTTGTCCTCCTTAAAAATAACTTTTCCAAGCTCCATCAGAGAATCAGCTAAGGAGTTCAGATGGAATTATATAGAGGCATACATCTGTTAACAAAACCCCTGACAGTGAAACTCCTTTTCACAAAGACTTCATATGTATATATTTATTTGGTACAAAGGGAAATAAAAATATAAATCTTTATCATAAATAAGAACACAATGATAATGATGGAATAAAGTAATATATTAGAAGAAAGAACAATATATTAAATATGAATAGTAACAATTTTAAAAACAACAGATACATAAAAATATTGTGTGTGTGTATGTATACATTATCAAACCAGACAACCACTGAACAAACATTAAAAGTAGCAATAAAGCTCACACTGAAAATAATATTAACTGGGTGTACTATTCTTGCACGAACAGGATATCACATGTACATAAAAGGTAGCAGAGATGAAAGTATCAGTAAAAGAGATGCCTTGCAGACTTGGAGCCTTTAGGACACCTCATCTGTTCACCCTTTCAGAATCTTTCAGTGTAATTTAAATTCTTCCAAGGCATAGTAGACTGCTGGGACATGGTGACTAGCTTGTGCCAAGACATTGATTTATACTTCCCTCACCTTTAATCCTGGATCTTGTTCAAGGTCATGACTACACAGGTAAAAGTACTATACCACTGAGTGCTGACTCTGACATTTTGACCAGTGCTATTCTCTCCTTCTCTCTAGATCTATAAATTAACTCTCTGAAGGTTTCAACACTAGTATCTCTCTACTAATGTGTTTTGTGGAAAGGCTAATATAGGATGCTGTAATAAAATGAAGATATAAACATTCTTGAACTGATATGACATAAAGTAACAAGAAACACATTTCTGAGAAGAACTAGTGGCTCTTCAAAACAGTCCCAAGTTTGGAAAGTTACGCTTTTTTTAGAAAAATGATATACTGTAGCCATCTTTAACTGAGAAAAGCCATCTATAACCAACCTTGAATTTCCTCTTCCTACAGCTCCCTTAAGGATGGCTTGAACAAGTCATTGTATTATACATTTTGAATGTAACTTTCTGTGCTGTGCCTATGACAGCTCTCTCTCTCTCTCTTTCTGTGACACACACACATATACACATGCACTGAGATTCATGCCAACCAATTCTTACCATCAGCCAAAAATGTTGTCATATTTGGAAAGAAACAGATTAAGCGGCTATGCAGACGGGTGGCTCGGGGCTGCCCCTGTTAGTGGTGGATTGGAACCACAGCAACCCCATGCTGTGGTCCCAATCCTTCCTTTTGCCACCCCTAAAAGAGCAGCAAAATGCCCTCCTTTTAGGGGCAGCAAAAGGCCTCCCTAAGAGCCAGCATCATGGCTCTTCCGTGCCCTTTCGGCGCAGTGTGTCTACAGGCTGCGCTGGGAGGGCGTCCTGATGCCATGCACCGTGCAAACGGCACGCGGCATAAGGATGGTATTGGGGTGGGGTTGGGGAGGCCGGTGTGTGGCTGCCCCACCCCAACTCCAGCCCCAGGCTGGCCCTTTAGGCTGGTCTGTGACGCTCTGAAGTCTCATTGACAATCTGCTTTTTAACCACTGGTGGCTTCTGATTTAAGCATGGGTGTCTGTGCCTCCTCCACAATTTTGGGAGAGGCACATCCCCTCCCATTCAAACCATGGATTGTTGGTGCCCTTGACTGTATTAATTTTAAAAAGTGTTTCAAATGGGTTGAGATAAATGGATACTTCCTTACTAAGTATTTATTCTCTTGAGAATTCAAGGTAATAATATATTAAATTCTGGAATGATAATATATAGGGACATGTATAGGGCAGACTTGCTTCTACACAAGTTTTAATAGAGTTCTACTTAAATGGACTTTGAGTAGACATAAAACAGTTTTGATAATTAGAATACATTGTACAGTCACTCCTCCGTTCTCATGGAGTTGAATTCCGAGGTTTTGCTTATTCATGAAGGGGTGACCTCTGTTAAAATCATTGGGGTGTGTCCCCACACATGCCTGCAGGGGCATGCCCCATTCAAGCCTATGGGACTTGAATATTGGTGAATCTCTGTTTTCATGTTTGTGTGTGTGTCTGGAACAGATCTCCTGCAAAACAGAGGGCTGACTGTAGTACAAAACACAGTAACGGAGCTATGATTCCTCTTTAACTGCCATGACAACATCCTATGGGATTCTGGAGTTTATAGTTCAGGGAGGCACCAGAGCTCTCTGGCTGAGAATTCTAAGTATCCCTCCTCATACTGGAAATCCTAGGAGTCCATAGGATGTTGCCATGGCAGTTAAAGTGGAACCATAGTGCTATAATTGTGTAGTCTGAAAGGGCCCTAGTGTGAACTTAATAGGAATTTTGAAGATATCCTACTGATTCTTAGCAAGACTACTTTAAATATTTCATGTCACAGTATTAATATAGAGCTACTTTGCACTTCCATGTTGAGCCATACTGAAAACTATGGAGATTATCACACGGATCAAAAGGACGGGAGAGAAGTGAGATGCGCCTGTCCTTATCATGCAATTGCATGAAGATCATCACAGAACATCCCCCAACATCACACCCATCCCATCTTTCTCCCATCAATTAAGTAAAATGGCCCCATCACTTTTCATTAACAGTAGTTTCCCGTCATCTTTGTCTGTCAGTTTGTTGTTTGAACTTCTATCATAATTATTTGGTGCAAAACATTTAGAATTCTACTTCAGTTCCAGGGGATGGGCTGAGCAAGCTTCCATGCATGCTAATGTTACATGTAAACAGGCCAGTTCAATAATGAGTGCATTGAAACATGATTGGGTATACAGAGAACACAGGTACAGGGCTTTATCCATGGCCCCATAGCCATTATAAATCAGAGTTCAGTTCCTACCCAGAGCTTTTAGACTTATAACTGGGATGAAATTTTTCATGGCACATTGTGTCAGCAAGAACTATCTGGAATATTGTAGTAACATAATCTGTTACATCATCTTTAACATCAACTGTTTTTATAAGAGTGAGAGGATAGAAGTTTGTTGTTGATGTTGTCATCATCAACAAGTCATTTCCAACTTATAGCTACCCTAAGGTGAACCTATCATAGGGTTTTCTTGGCAAGATTTGTTCAGAGGGAGTTTGCTTTTGCCTTCCTTTGAAGCTGAAAGAGTGTTACTTGCCCAAGGTCACCCAGGTAGTTTCCAATAACAAGTGGGGATTTGAACCCTGGTCTCCAGAGTCATAGTTCAGCAAAGTTCAAACCACCATGGTGTCAAGAACTGTCTCCCCCACCACACACAGTTCAAAGAGCCAGGCTTCTGTATTTCAAACAGCAGGAGTAATGATAAATATTAGCAGGAAGATGTTTGTAGACATAACTGCAATCATACTCAGGCACTGGCATAAAATGGACAATGCCCTGCCCTAAAAATTTTATGGACTTAACTTTGATTTGTTTACAAATTTAAACATAAATGTCCTCTCTAAGTCCACCTGACCTCTCTTAAGTTTTAGCCTTGCCTCTATTTTCCTTTCCCCCTGAGAAAGTTCTGATCAAAGGAAACCTCCCCCAGACATCTTCACTTTAGAGTACGAGGCAACAATCTTCCCTCTGCACCACTACTAACTGCCACGTTGAAGAATTCAGACAAGGAGGACCTTAACATCCAATTTCCCAACAATATCAGTTGAAGTATGATCTCTTGCAGGGATGGCAAAAGCAAGCGTTTTGCTCCAAGGTTGTTGTTGTTTATTTAAAATAAAAAAAACACTAATGTAGAATGTTGATAAAGCATCCCTTCTACTGGTTTGCCATTTAGTTATATAAGTTTATCATCTAGTTACATAATGGTTGGGTGCAGCTCTTCCTGAAATCTTGTACATATAACAGAATCCTAACATTTTCAGTTCACAGCCAAATGAATTATGTATTCTAGCCATGTTTGAGAAAATATGATTTTGGGGGGTGGGGGAATAAAATTTACTGTTGCTGATCAAAGAAAAATGGCCAAGTAGAACTTGTAAAGACTTGTTCTCTGTTCAATTGATTATGAAATTCTGTTTTTTTTACTGTTGAAAAGCAATAGTATAATAATGTGGATTACCTTTAAAGAGCATTTCAAGGCCATTAGGGAACTCATGAAACTAGACTCCTGGGTTGTTAATCCAATCATTGATCTAGAGCTTGGCCTTATGCCCTACTTAAAACAACTCCCTCAACTGTATGTTTTATATCCACTCAAAATTTTATACCCTGACATACTAGAAAACTTTTGTGAAGCAAAGGGGGTGGGGGAAGGCATCTTCATCCTAGATATTTTAAAAATATAAACACATTTCAGTTACAAAAGCTTACATTCTCATGCCACAGAGATAGCTTGTTTTTTTATGTGACTCTTAAACCCTTTATGTTCTTATTAGATGTACAACACAATAATAACAAAACAGACAAAGAGATTAATGGAGGGGAATGCAGGAGGTTGGACTGTAGCAGGGGGACAGGCAATAGATGGACAGATATAGTCTGGATGACCATATTTAGGTTTCAAACTAACACTATAAAATTAGGGTCTTCTGTTTGTAAAATAAGATCCTAGACTTCTATATACAAGATTCTCTCTCTCTCTCTTCACACACACATCATTTTGTTTCATCTCAGAATTAGAATGTGAAAAC
The DNA here is from genome assembly GCA_020142125.1 of Phrynosoma platyrhinos. Classification (NCBI taxonomy): domain Eukaryota; kingdom Metazoa; phylum Chordata; class Lepidosauria; order Squamata; family Phrynosomatidae; genus Phrynosoma; species Phrynosoma platyrhinos. The sequence continues at coordinate 319,605,649 of CM034701.1, forward strand.
CAGCGACTAACAAGTCACTACTTGCAATAATTACTTCAGCTAGAATCAGAGGTGTTAACATTACAGATTGAGTTTCCCTTATCTAAAATGTTTGGGACCAGCAGTTTTTCAGATTTTTTCAGATTTTGGAATATTTGCATATACATAATAAGATATTTTGGAGATGGGGTCCAACTATAAATGTGAAATTCATTTATGTTTCTAATACAATTTATACACATAGCCTGAAGGTAATTTCATAATAATTTTTTAAATAATTTTGTGCATGAAACAAAGTTTGTGTACACTGAACCACCAGAAAGCAAATGTGTCAACTATGGGACGTTTTCACACGGGGCAAAAGGAGGACGCTAGCCGGCCTCCCGCCGGCCTCACTCCGGCTTCATTTCCCATGTGTTCACACACACGCGGCGGCAAACCCCGCCCCTTCCGGTGTCATCCCTGCGTCCGGCCGGCTTTTCGCTCCGTGTGTTCAAACACACAGAGCCCTAAGTCCGGCCTCACTCCGGCAGCAGCAGGCTAATTCCTGGCTAACTCCGGCTTCAGGTAATTCCGGGTGGCAAAAGGAATTAGCCTGCCGCCGCTGGAGTCATTCCGGTGTCAGCGGCACGGGGTGCAGCCGGCTTTAGGGGAAGGGCTCCAGCTGGCTTTAGGGAGCCCCGTGTGAAAACGTCCTATGTCAGCCACCCATGTGGACAATTTTGGATTCTGGAGTATTTTGGATTTCAGATTAATGGATACTCAATATGTATTATATTTCAATGGCAACTTAAAATGGCTAAATTTAATTGTATTTTTAAGCACTTTTATAGTTATAGGGGTGTGGTCTCAATGAATGGTAGAGGAATATCCCACAGTACAAATGTAGACTCGTGTTTTGCCTTGTGTCCTGCCTTGTTTGCTGTTGAGCATATTGAGGAGACAGAAAAATAGATAGAATGAGTGCTTTTTATTGTTTTTTTTAACTCTAGACTTATGATTTGAAGCAGTTAAAAGCTCCTAAAAGTTGCTAAAAGTAGCTACCTAATTTACCTTTAAGAAACAGAAAAGGAAAAAGTTATATTTAAAATTACTTTAATTATAACTAGCTATTTTTGATTACAAGTAATTAATCCTTAAAAGTAATTTTCCATACTTCAGTTAGACTGCAAAATGGACTGACATGTTCAAATAATTGGTAGAAAAAGAAGCATTCAGCAACTTCTAAAAACTGGTAACTATTTTCTTTTCACCCCAATACCAATATTAATATAAATTCCAAATCTATTTGATCTGGAATCAGATATTTGTGTTTTGTTCTAGATGCTATGTATCTACCAGATAAAATAAAATAATTGCTACTAGAGTAGATTTCTTTCAATCTTTTATAACAAAGCAGCATGAAAACTTGTTAGAACATACTTGCTTTGTTTATATTCAAGGCAAAATGTTAGTGATTAATAGAAGAAAAGTAAAGAAAATGCTACTTCTCTTATTTGGATGAAATGGCAAAGTGGGTCTCTGCACACCATGTTACATCCATTTCATTGCCTCCAAATTTAAGAGGCAAGTCAGCCTTTCTTATCACACTTTTATGATAACAGCAGATGCTTGAACTAAGGATTCTGTAAAAACATATTTTCATATATTTACAGAAATCAACTAAGGGCTTGTCCGTAGAGGAAAATGGCCTGGGTTCTCCCTGGCCTTGTAGCATCGAGTTTAGATAACACAGGCTGAAACGCCCATGGTCTCAGTACAGTACAGTACAATACAGTACAGTACAGACATTGATATGGAGGATGTGGCCTGGTCCTGGGATAAAGAATCTTTACCACAGGGTAAAATAGCCTTGGTTTTGCAGGGTTTCTAAGAACTTCTACAACAAAACCAGGCTGTTCTGACAGCACCCCTTCCCACACTCCTTGTCTCGCCAGAATGCAGACCATCTGAGAAGTGCCCCAGTCACCCCATCTGATGCAGAAATGGGTGCAGCCAGGTACACTTGCTTGCCCCTGTGCTGACACCCATGCTATCCTTCCTCGCCTACTCAGGCCCTAATTTGGAATTCTCAAATTAATGCATAGATCAGAACTCTATTGTTTTCAGACTTCTCTAAAATTTGCAGTACAATTCCTGCTGGAGTAAATGCATCAAAATGTTCATTAAAATTAAAATGCACATTTTAAGTTAAAATGTGTACAAAATTGCATATTTGAGAGTAAATACTAAGGACAAGCTGTCATCCCAGCCCATGCTTTCTGCCTACTGCCTAACCCTGAAAAAAACATTTTGTCTTGTGTTTCCTTCTCACTGTCCTGCTCCATCAGCACTGGAACTACAGTGCCAGCAGCTGCTTGTTGCATTGGCTTGCAGATATGAGACAACTCACAGTTAGTGGATCTCTGTCAGGTGAAGGGGTACGTATAGGTCCAGGAGCTTAGATCTCCCATTTTAAGAATGTCTATGCCAGCATAGTACAGTGGTTTGAGCACTGGAATGTGATTCTGGAGATTAGGATTCAAATTCCTCTCAGCCACAGAAACCCACTCGGTGATCTTGTGCAAGTCACATGCTCTCACCCTCTGAGGAAGGCAAAGGAAAAACCCCTCAGAACAAATCATACAAATAAAATCCCATGATAGGGTCACCTTAGGGTCACCATAAGTTGAAAATGACTTGAAGGCACACAATAACAACAATGTTTGCAAAAGAGTGTTTTTAAAAAGTAACAGATCACATAATTCATGAGTAATACAGTACTCACCAACCCTGTGAGATTTGAGGAGGAGTTAAGACATTAGAAAACATGGAACACAAATTATTGGATGTAATAAAAGTGTATGCATGTAAGGTGTCACAGTGGCCCATCATGCAATTCTCCCAGAGAACTACTAATAACAGTATAGATTATTTGATGTAAGCTCTCCTTCCAAAGATATTATAGCCATACTTAGGAAATCATTACTTAGATCCAGTTAGCACTTATTATCTTCCCTTTAACATTAACATTAGCTTCACTATGGAAGAAAATTTTAGTATGGTAAAGGAATTTACAAGGTTATATTTAATCAGGTCTTACTGGACTTCTGGACAAAAAAGTCCAGTAAGACAAAAATGTATGGCTAGATGGTAGTTAATTTCCTAAAAACCCTAATGTGGACATTAAAGATTCCATGTTGTCTTTTTCAGAAAGTTATATACATATTTTACTGAGATTTGTGAATGAAGTATATAAAATTCTAGGAGTATTCACTAAATGACCTCAAAGAAACTCAGCCATTGGTTTTTGGGAGGGAGAGATGGTGGCCAGGAAAAATCTTGTGGGACAGGATTTTTTTTTATGGTGTGTCTTAATGTCAGCAGATGTCAACAATTGGCTCCGCAGATGGTGTCGTCGAGAACGAT
>CM034701.1:319637120-319653048 GCA_020142125.1 Phrynosoma platyrhinos
AATTTTGGGATTGTTCATACTCAATTTGTTTCCATTTGTTTGTATCCTCCCAGTAATTCATGCAAATGAGTGATCAGTATATTGATATAAATATTTTTTAAAAACATGTGCACATGAAATTCTGAAATTCTTTAATAAAGTAATTCTTCACTAATTTTGTAATTCCTCACTAATTTTGTTATCAAATGAAGCAATATGTAATTTTAGTGATTTTCCTCCCATTGTCAAATAAGCTTTAAAAACTGAATTTCTGAAGCATATTTACATGTTGGGACTTATTCTATGCAAAAGTTGGATGCGGTTAAAAAAAAAAACCACTTTCCATACAGAATACTTTTTTTCTGAACAGAATATTTTTTCTGTGCAGAAAATGTTGTTTTCTGCACAAAAATGTGCAAATTTTGTGCAAAACGAGTCATAAACTGCAAAGATTATGATCAGTCAAGGGTTTCCTTACATTAGTCAAGGTTTCCTTACAATCACGAAACATGTCTTTCTACCATTTTCCAATTATTTTCAAATATTCTTTTCCCTAGCATGAAGGCACATTTGCATCAACAGAAACATGACTTTAGATGGGCAAGAAATATATGATTCCATACATGTGAAAGAGCCCACTTTAATAAAACATTGCTGTAAAACATTATGATATAGATGAGAGTCTCCATTTGATTTTGGAGTGAAAGGTATCTTCCAAAGTATTCCCAGGACTTCAAAATATGTTCACATTATTTCAATGTGCCCATATATCATTGCAAACATTACAAGGAAGAGAAAAAATATGAATATGTTTAAAGCTGTGATAAAAGCAAATTGCATATGTGCAGCAATATTTTTGAAACCCACATATCAATCTTAAATAATGGCAAATATCTAATGCAGAAGTACCATTCTGCAAGGAGAAACTTTTGACCTATGTAGGACATTTCTCCTTAATGGAAAAATAAAATCTCTGTTTAACTGAAATTGGTATCAAACTCTAACAATTTTCAGCTAAATTAATAAGCAGTTTCTGTTCTTAACATGTACACAGTATTTGAGGATATCTCTAAAAAGCTTCCAAAACTCTATTTTTGAGTATTTTTGAATAAAAATATTACCTAATAAAAAATACCCAGCTATCTAGGATTTGGTAAATTTGATTTCCATGGAGGTTGCCCATGTCAGTCAATGGGCCTAAGCAGACTGCCAGAAATAGTGCACATTAAATTGAGGCACTGCCCTGGCTCAGTGCTAGGGAATCATGGGAACTGTAATTTATTGTGGCACCAGAGCTCTCTGGCAGAGAAGGCTCAATGTCTCAGAAAAACAATTCCCATGACTCCCTAGCACTGAGCCAGGGCAGTCTGCAAAGGCCCAATGGCAGAAAAAGCAACAAAAGACTCCTCTGGTACCTTCAAGGCTCAATTTTTATTTAACCTAAATTTTCATGGACTATAAACTACTGCTTTAAATCATCAGGAGTCCATAATAACATATATGCCTAATAAGCACATGAAAGTTTAAAGCATCACAAGAATCTTTAGTATCTTTGATGAATTGGCTACAACACCTGATAGTCTTATAAGTGCCAATTGTAATTCTTTAATTGTATTGTAATGTTTTTGTTTCTCTATTCTAAATACGCTATTAAAACTAAAAGCAAACATAAATAAATACTCTATTTTGAATATTTTTAAAAATCAGATTTAAACGAAACAGCTTGATAAATAAAGAAACCATGAGCAATCTCTGTTCACTGACAGAAATCTAAGTTAATCTACATAGGCCTTGATGTAGCTGATAGTGCCATCACTAGGCATGTCTATTGAGATTAACTCCCATTGAGTTCAATAAGAATTGTTCCTAGACACATGTCTATATTGTGCTTCATAAGGTCAAACTCTCTATCCATCCCTCTACTCCTATCTCAATTGTCTACGAGATGGATCTACCTAAGAAAAAATCAAGAGATCCAGGCATCTACTTTCTTACCTCTTTTCCTAATCTATAAGCAAATTGTAATGACCCCAAAGTCTAGCAATGATCTAAAAACAATATTAAAGGCTGAGAAGCCAATGGTTTTGAGCATCATTGGTAGAGGCTGAAGTGGTAGAATCCATTGTGTCAGAAATTCTCAAACACCAAGACCCTCAGCCTTGGACTACTAACTACATACCCTGAGCTCAGCTCCAGTAACAGGCTAGAAAGCTTGCCTCTAATAGCATCACATTCCATTGAATCAACCTGACATTACAGACAGTGAGACACACACCTAAAAGTTTCTCTGTTCTGCAAGGAAGGAGTGGAATCCGAGAGGACACTTCTGGACAGAAACATAAAAGGCTTCTGACTGATCCTGGTTCTTGTCAGAAAAGTTGTTTAATAGGTGCTCTCCTTGGTGCTGCCTTGAGCAACTGCTTGGGTCCTGAGCATACCAAAATCAATGTGGTATAATTAAATAGTTTTAAATTGGTTTTATTTGCATACTACCCTGAGACACTGTGATAATGGATTAGAGAGAGATATTTTAATATATAAATAAATGTGGATTCCTCTTTGCATTTCTTTTCTTTCCCTAACATTCAGTTCACAAATTAACCTCACTCTTCTTCAAACATGACATTCTCTTGGGTTATGATGAACACTGTGAACCATTGGTGGATTTGCACACTGTAGTGAAGAAGAAGATGCAATGGATTTACATGTTTAGATCTGGTAGATAGCCATACCCTTTTATTGTCTAGAAATAACTAGAAGCACAATCATGGGGGGAGAGACTGGTTAAGTAAATTCATGAAAGTATGAATCTGATAACAATTAAAATTACTGCAGAATATCTTTTATTGAACTGACTTTTGTTAGTAAACAAGAAAAAAATCAGATTACACCAACAGACACAAGGGAAATTAGATCTTGGCTTCCCTTGATGACTTTATCAGAAAAAGGATAGCCGGAAAAGATTCAACAAATGATTTTTTTAAAGAGACAGAGCCTTGTGAAGTTTATTTTTCTTGAAGCTATGTTTTGATGTCTCTAAGCATGCATGTTTATTTTTATGTTATCTTGTGGTATTTATTGATTACATTTTACTAGGAATTAGCTCTCTTTCTTGAAAAGGCCAACATTTCCACTACAATTTCTTATCTGAAGCAAGCAGCAACTGCAGCAACAGGACGCCACCTAGAAGTGCTAACAAACCATGACCATCTACAACAGGAAATGGGACTCTGCATCCTGTCTCCTTAAATAAAAAGTGGATTGAGTTTTACCAACATCTACAAGACATAATGCATAAACGTTTGTGCCATGCCAATATCCATCCTCCATTCATCCACTTAAATTTACTAAGTATAAATTCTGAAAGAACATTAGCTCCCTGGGTTTTCATTGGGAGGTTACATAATCCAAATCAATTGCATTACCATAAATAAATGTCAAAAGGGCTGAAATGCATTTCTGTGATTAAACTGTCAAGGACAAGAACATAGAAAAGAATGATTTTTATTTTATTCCTCTTACTCAAAGAGAAAACTAATAAGAAAAGCAAACATGTTATGAGCTACGATTAATAAAATACTAGCAGATAACTTACAGATGCAAAAAGAAAACCTTCCTGTCCTTTTTGCTTTCCAGTAATAAATAGGAGATTCTGCTAAGAAAATATGAACTTTTTTCAGGAAAGTGGGCCTTAAATCTATCATTAAACTATAAGAATAATGTAGGTGCAACAACACTCCAAACTGCATATCCAAATGTTAACATATCCAGTGGTGGTGGGTGGTTTCTCTATAAGGCAATGAATAATCTCCAGCTTTTATTATGAAGTTTAAAGGGGTTGTCCAAAATGCCAAAATCTGTCCCCAAAACAGGGATGCGCTCTTTAGATTTTTCATTCCTGAAAGGGAGACCAAATAATTTATAATCAATTTTCTCTGTGCTGCCACACATCTTTGAAAACTATGCTGTTTTTAAAGAGGTCTTGTACAGCAAGAAAGTCTTCGGTAGTAGGGGAAGGGAATTGCTGCTTCCATGTAACATCGGGAGAGGGGGAACCACATCCAAGGATCTGGAGGTTGTTACCTTCCAGGATTCCCCTTGCTCACCCTAGGTGACTTTAGCAGGTAGCCTTCCAGCTCTTTTCCTGGCTATTCTGCATGAGCTTGCCACATGGTATCGGGAGGTGAGTGTATTCAAGAACTGGGAGAAATGAAGAAAAAAGCATTAGGAATATTTTCTGTATTTTTAAAAAAGATATTTGAAAAGCCCCTTCCTCATTTTTTTCCCTTGAGCATTCAAAATATCCTTCCCCAAGCCTACCCCAAAACAGCTTTACTGCTATGGATTGCTCCTGAATTAAAACTCAGAACAGATCCAGCATTCCACTTACATGGGAGTCAACAGCTTGAACATGATCAGTGCTAAGTGGCTATATCTTGTGAATAGCTAGGGAGTGCCTGATGTTTCAGTAGCTGAGGTTAAGTAGGTGTAGACCCACAAAAGATCCATCTACATTAACATGCAAGTATAATTTAAGACTGCCATTCATTTAAAGTCTTCCTCTGTCAGTGGAAGGGCAACAGGGCCAGGGCCAGACTAGTCCCCTTTATGAGGTTCCCTTTAACCTTGGTACAGCCATTGAGAAGGCCATCTTGTTTCCTCACCAAAAATACCTCTGAGACTAGAAGGGCGGAGAAGTGGATCTATTTATTTCAGATATAACCTCATGTGTTGTTAGGGTTGGAAATCTTGTCTCTTACTAAGTGAGAGTATAAAGGAATTTGAGCATTTTTCATTGATTTGCAAGACATTTGTGAAAAATTCAATTGTACAAAATATTTGCTTTTTGCAAAATTACTTGTTTTTGCACAAAGTTTTTAACAACTGCAAAACAACTGTTTTCTGTACTTCTTTTTGTTCAAATCAATTTATTTTATTTTTTGCAAGAAAGAGCCTGAAATGAGAAAAATCTCACATATGCTGACCATTTTGATGATAGGCTGTCATGAAGAGTTATAAATCTTTAACTGTTTCATATTTGCATGCAAGAATGAATATTTTTCATAGTTCTCTCCCCAGTATAGAAAAAAAAGAAACATATCTGTTCAATTTTTACACGGTATGCACTCTTTTGCATTTCTGGATAGTATTCTGTGTAAAACAATAGGGGAGTTTTGGACAGATTTTTTGTTTGCAAACCCATGATTTTAACAAAAACTTCCCACTTTCTAGAAATACATTTTTTTGTGCAAAACATCATGATTTTTCTCTGTGCAAAACTCATCTATTTTGAACAAAACCAAACAATTTTGTGCAAGAAAAACCAGTTGTGTTTCTAGAATTTAAGTAAATGTGCTTTTAAAAAGGAAATATGCATGGAAATCCCCCACAATTTTCATGAAAAAGATACATTCATTTCTGTGCAGAATAATTTTCAAAATCATTTTAGAATGTGTGAATACTAGATTAAAATTCTGCCAAAAAATTCACCTTTCTGTTATTCTTCTCTCTGGGTTCTTCCCAAAGGAAACCTATTTGTGTGCAGGAAATTACTAGCAACAAATAAATGACAGAGTTGGTACAGTTTTGGTGGATGTAACCTTGGCTCCTGCTTCTCCAGTACTGATGGATACTTTTCAATTTGTGCAGCTTGTGTTGTATTATCACAAACAACCACAACTGGAAGGGTGCCTATCATCCACAGAGCCTGCCAACCTTTTCCATCACCCCAATGAGGAATCATCAACAGGCCCCCATATCAGAAATAGGGAACAATTAGCTGGATGGAGACTGCAGCAGTTGCCTCATGTGATCTGTATTCTATTTTTACTCTTGTTTTAATGTCTTTTATTTCATTTCCATCTTTCCCCCAAAACTGGGACTCAAAACTGATCAGTGATCAGAGGCCATTTAAAGTCTGGGAACTAAGGGGCTAGGCAGATGGGTGGCTCTGGGTCACCCCTGCTAGCGGTAGATCGGGGCTGCAGTAACTGGACGCCGTGGCCCTGATCCTCCCTTTTGCCACCCCTAAAAGCGCATCAACAATTTACAATATGTGGATGACACCATACTACTAGCTGAAAATGTCATAGAATTGAAACAATTAGTAAGAAAGGCCAAGAAAGAAAGCACAAAAGCAGGATTACTGCTGAACATAAAGAAAACAAAAATAATGATCACAAAGGATTTACTTCAATCCAAACAATGAGGAGATCAAAATAGTTAAAGATTGTATGTCCCTTGGATCAAACACTGGATCAAAAATGGAAACTGCAGTCAAGAAATCAGAAGAAGACTAGGGAAGGGGAAAGCAGCTATGAAAGAACTAGAAAAGATCCTAAGAAGTAAATATATACAATTAAGCACTACAGTTAGAATCATATAAGCCATTGTATTCTACATCACCATGCATGGATGTGAGAGTTGGAAAGTGAAGGAAGTGGATAAGAAGAAAATCAATGCATTTGAGTTGTGGTGCTGGAGAAGAGTGCTGAGGATAGCCAGAAAGACAAACAGATTGATCCTTGAAGAGATTAAGCCTGAACTCTCCCTGGGAGCCAAGATGGCCAAATTGAGGCTATCGTACTTTGGTCACATCATGAAAGGCTTGACTCACTAGAAAAGGCAACAATGCTAGGAAAGGCAGTAGAAAGAGAGGAAGACCACACTGCAGACAGATAGACTCAATCAGGAAGGCCACGGGCCTGAATCTACAGGACCTAGGCAGAGCAGTGGAGGAGAGGGGATCATGGAGATATCTCATCCACAGGGTCTCCATGAGTAGGGGCCAAGTGAAGGACAGTTAACAACAACTATATAGCAATAGCAATAGCAATAGTAAGTACATTTCTATACCTCTTATCACTTAAGCACTCCCTAAGCAATTTACAATGTGTAAGTTAATTGCCCCCAACAAGCTGGGTACTCATTTTAGCAACCTATGGAAGGATGCAAGGCTGAGTAGATCCTGGAGCCCTGCATGGGATTGAACTCACAACTTTGTGGCTGTGAATGGCTGCAGTACTGGCATTTAACCACTGCACTACCAGGGCTCAATATGAACAACGATGACCTAAGATTTGAGAAGCCTTTGAGCAAGATGCCCTCTGAGGAGCAGATTCATGCCCTTTTATTCTTTTCCTCTTTTCCCACCTTACATATGTGTTCCTCTGTCTCCTCTCTTACTCTCCTTATCTCCCCCCCTTTGGATTTTTTTCCAACCTATCAACCACTCATATTTTTAGGCAATGACACCTTATCTTTTTTTCTTCCTTAATGGCCTTTTCAGATGCACTTCAAGCTGTGCTTCTGCCCAATATACCAAGTCCCTTAGTGTGCCTCTTGACCCATACAGCCGGAAATTAAAATGCTAGGTGTGACTGTGTTTTCCTTCCCACTGGGCCAAGGTTTATCTGCAACTTAAAGGAAGAAAAGGTGGCACCTAGAGGCAACATAGAAAGAGAGTAGAAAAAACACAAGGAAGAGTAAGCAGAGGAGAGCAAATGAGTGAGGGTGGAGGAAGAGGAAGGCAAGGGTGGAGGGTGGAGGAAGAGGAAGCATAGGGTAAGAGGGTATATGTATGGGAGCAGCCAGGGAAGAGATTACATTTGCAGGCTTTCCATGCCCATCCCTCTTCTTAGAGATGCCACTCAGGGATAGAATGAAATAAAAGGGCACCAACCACTAATTGTCATCTAGATAATCATTTTTTATGGATGCTTCATAACCACTGTGGAGTATTTCAACAAACCATGACCGGGGAAAAATGTGTCTATGAAGTTATAGTACTTTGAATAGAACTTTAACTGTTGTGGCTGTATCATACAGTAACCTGGGATTTATGACAGATAACTGAGAGCTCCCATGACACTCTCTTGCTCTACAGGGCTAGCAGTCTCTAGGAAAAAAATACTGATTTACTAAAATAGAGCCATAACAGGTCAAGTGGAATCAACTGCTACAACTACCTGAGTAGAGATATATTCAAAGGCTTGCATAATACCAGCCACAGATAATAATAATAATAATAATAATAATAATAATAATAATAATAATAATAATAATACGGTTTATTTATATACCGCCCCTCTGGCAAGCCAATCTAGGCGGTGAACAGCAATAATGTGTTACAACAAACTAGACAATATCATTCCCTCCTCCCAAACATCAAACAAATAACAACATTAAGGTCCCATCCCTCGTTCCTACCCCCCACCCCCAAAACAAATCAACAAACAAATTAAAAAACAATTATTAAAATATACAATACATTATAAAAATACAGTGTACAAATAAGGATGCATAATTGGGATTACAAACTCTCCCCAGTCTCTCCAATCTCCATAGCACAGGACCTGAGTCCAACATATCTCCCAAGATCCAACCCACAATGCCTCAAAATGAGGGAGTGTTATTAAATCTCCGGTTCCCAAAAATTATATGAACAGAGAACACAGGAGTTACTACGTTGCCAAGTTGTAATCAACCCACAAAGAATGTGGTGGAGAAAAAAGTGATAACAGTGGGTTCGAAGTCAATTGAAGTCCTGCTCTGCCACAGGGCCACACCCCCAATGCCGCCGGTGCTCCCAGGAGGCAAGAGAGAGAGGGAGCCAGGTGTTTCGAGGGCTAACGCCCCTCTCCGAGCGCGGAGCCTCCCGCCGCCGCTGTTGCCGTGCCAGATGCAATGAGAGCAATTGGGAAGGTATTTTATGCTCAGCAAGATGGCACAAACATGTATGATTAGCCCACATTCATCTGTACTAATATAAAACAAAACTGGCTATTTTTATCTGGGTAATAAGGCTCTCCTATTTTGGACTATGGTCTCTTGTTAAAGTTCAAGTGGAAAAACTTTCAATTTAACCCCAATGATCCACTTTCTCACATCAGCACAGCAACTTTGTATGTGGCAATCAGCAGGTGACTTTATCCATATGGCTCAGCTTTGAATTGTTTTGGCAAAATAAAAAGAGAATAAAAATGCTGTTTATGTCTATAATCAGAATTCCAAGATGATAGTCAGGCCTCTTAATCAATAATTTATTTTCACATATTGCTCTTTATTATGGAAATAGAATATCTGATGATATTTCAAAGAGAACTATTATCTCTGCCTGTGAGAGAAAATGCTGGCTAAGCATGTATCAGTGAATTTCCTATTTGCAAGGATAAGAATGGATTCATTCATCTACTTATTGTTTTAAACATATGAAAAAAATCTTTAAATTTGAAGGTGCTTTACCAAAGCTAGAGAGAGAGAGAGAGAGAGGATGACTGCCACGAATAGATTTAAGATAACACCACCTGAAGGAAGTTTCATATGTTGGGGGCTATGGCCTTGATCTAAAAATCCTTGCATAAGTGTCGTTCTAAATCAGAGCAAATGACCTGTGGGCTGTTTTCTTCTTCATGGCCAGCTTTGCAGTATAGATTGAATAGTCCTTATTCAGAATTGCAAAATCCCAAATATTACCAAATCCAACATTGTCCACATGGGTAGCAGAGACTGTGACATCTTTGCTTTCTGATAGTTCAGTGTACACAAACTTTGTTTTATGCACACAATTATTTAAAATATTATGTATAAAGTTACCCTAAGGCTATTTATACAAGGTGCATATGAAACAAATGAATTTCATCTTTAGGACTGGGTCTCATCTCCAAGATATTATATTATGTATATGCACATATTCCAAAATCTGAAAAAACACACACCCTGAAATCCCACTTCTGGTCCCAAGCATTTCAGATAATGGAGATTCAACCTGTACTTATTTACAGTATAAGATAAGTAACTGCCTTATAGCAAATTGTACCTTTGGTCCATCTAAATCTAATTTGGTGAAAGTTACAATGGTTCTCCGGGATTTCAGGCAAGAGTCTTTCCCATCATGCAAAACACACCATGAATTGAAACTGGCACTTTCTGCAGGTAATATATGTAAATCTACCACTGAGCAGGACCTTCCTTAATACCCTGCATCTTGACAACAAACCAAAGATGTAAGCAAAGTGTCTACCTAATTGGATCTGGAATCTCAAGAGAGGGCTGGTAGTGAATTTTAGTCTGTTGAACTCCCAGTGGAGTTTCCATAACATACTGGGCTCAGAATTGCAGTTGGAATATTCAGACTGTCAGACTGGGAAAAAGAGCTGGCTTCCTGGCAGCTTGGGGGTGTGACATATGCATGACACATGCCCCCAAGATGCCAGGAACACACCGTGAAGCCACCCGAGAACCGCATGGTGGTGGCATTTCAGCATTTTGGCAGCACAGCATTTACACCTGCATGCCACCAAAACCCAGAAAATATGCTTTTTCCCAGCACAAAAAAGAATGGCTTTCTGCCACTTCTTTTTGTGCAAGGAAAATGCCAGGTTGGGGGCATTGTGTGTGGTTGCTGTTGCCCCACCCAATGATCAAAGGGGTGGCAGCAAGCTGCTCCTTTGGGACCATCTGTTTCACCCCTCACATCTTCAATATTTTTGGGAACATTTGTTGTTGTTGTTGTAAACTGCCCTCGAGTCGATGAGTCTCCTCCAAGCTCTTCTATCTTCCACTGCATTGCCTAGTTCCTGCAAATCTATGCCTGTGACCTCTCTGATTGAGTCTATCCATCTGACATGCTGTCTTCTTCTCTTCTGCTGCCTTACCTTTCCTAGCATTATTGTCTTTCCAGTGATTCGTGCCTTCTCATGATGTGGCCAAAGTACGACAGCCTAAATTTGAATGTTGGCTTCCAAGGAGGTTTCAGGCTTGATCTGTTCAAGGACCCAAGTGTTTGTCCTTTTGGCTGTTCATGCTATTCTCAGCACTCTTCTCCAGCACACATAATCACATAGAAAAAAATAACCACTTTCTGTACTGAATTGCATGGGGTGGGATTTTATCCATAAATATTATAAATAGGATTTTAATGTTTGATAATAAATTAGGTGTTGGACCAAACAAGATCTTTCCTAAAATACATTTCTTGGACAGCTATTGGGCTACACTGCCTTGCTTACCTTGGCATCACCTTTTTGGCTCTTATAGATTACAAACTAATATAGACACAGCCTACAATTCAACATTGAGTTAAGCACACTTAAGCCCATTCATTGATTTCAGTGGGCTTAAGGATTCCTAACTCTATGTTTGACTGAGGCCAGATGGTAGGAGGAAAGGAAGAGAAAACAAAAAGAGAAGAAAAGCTCATATCACTTCAAATATGACATCTCAACAGAAGCATTTCATAACTACAGAGAAGCTTGCAGCAAAACAATTGACAAATGTTTGTGAAATTGCTACATTAATATTCTGTTTCTACTTATTTTAGTTCTGTGTAATATCTGCATCTGTCTGCTACTTGACTCTAGTTAAACTAAGTTCAAATTCTTGAATGCACTTTGTGATGGTCATTGGATATCACTGCAATGATTTCTCTGGAATAATTGTTAATTAAAAGCTCCCAGTTTTCAATCCTTAACAAGTAACATCGTGGGATCTAGACACAGCAAGGGACTACTAATAGACCAACTGTGGCTTGAGGAATTATTTTATGGGTTCACGCAAAATAATTAATAACTGTAAGATTTGCCAAATTTTCTTAATTAAACATTTTGAACTGCAGGTAGTGAACTATTTGTTGTATTTGAGCTTTGAAACCAATATTTTAGTCTAATGACTCATTAACATCTGGACACGAAAGGCTCAAAACAGCTTCCAAGACTAGAGGGTAACTCAGAACTGGAATTTTTTTTTAATACAAAATTTCCAGTGGCATATTTACCCTTCCATTCCAACTTGGGAGGTTTTTTAGTGGCTTAATTAATATATTTCTCTTCAAACAAGGATGGAAACATACTGGGGGGTGGGAGAAACAAGAGTTGAAGATTACTTGAAAGTGGAGTAATTGCATATGATATGTACCTTATCCTACATCTGCCATTTGGTAGGCAAGTTTGACAGGGTTTATATAATTTAAGGAAGAATATATAGAATTACTTTTGAGATGAATGTACATACCATCATGCTGAAAATATGTATAAATGAGCAGTGGTAGGGTGAACATATAGATCGTTTCAACATGTCTTTAGATTCATTCATTTTAAGAGTAACTTTCAAGCTCTGGTTTAAGTTATTAACAAAATCTGTTCAATAAGAGAAAAAACATAGGATATTACGAAAAGAAAACAATCCAAATAAATCAATTCACCAGGGGATAGGAGATCTGAAAATGACATCCTATCCCCTGGTGAAGTTGTCTACTCTACACCCTAATACTCTTCACAATATTAAGAACAATGTGGTATTTTATAAATTTAACAAAGAGCTTATGTAAGACAACTGACATGCAACATTATACAGATGAATGAGAGTATTCAAAATGGGGGGGGGCACAAATTAAATAGGAATACTTGAATAAAAAGAAACATAAAGCTGAAATCCTGGCTGATGACTGCAGTGTATGTGTCTGACATACTAAGGGCCTCGGCAGACGGCTAATAGAGCTGTCCTCGAGGCAGGGAAGAGGAGGGGCAGCTGCATGCTCAGCGCCCCTTCCTCCTCCTGAGGCTGCGGCGGATAAATCAGCGAAAGTGCGCCTCACGCTTTTGAGGCGCACTTTTGCTGACTTGTGAAAGGAGCGCTATTTTTGCGCTCCTTTCAGGGGCGGCAAGGGAGCGCCGCAGGAATGAGGCGTGGGGATGCCTCGGTCCTGCGGCGCACCTTCCTGGGGTGGTGCAGAGCCGCCAGTCTGCTTCCCCCCTAAATCATTTATAATGGGGCTATTATATACCTGAAACAAGTAAAAGTATTTTCCTCATAACTTAAAATCGCCTATTTCTGAATTAAAAGACTTTGGCTGCTGACACACTGGGGAAATAAAGCAGTTTGACACCACTTTAATGTCTATGGCTCAGTGCTATGGCATTCTGGGATTTGTAGTTTGATGGGGCACCAGAGCTCTCTGATAGGGAAGGCTACATATCTTTAAAAAAAAAACACCCAAACCCCTACAAATCCTAGAATTTCATAGCTTTGAGTCATGGCAGTTAAAGTGGTGTCAAATTGCTTATTTCTGCAGTGCAGACATACCCATAGACAAAGAAGAATATGTGCATCTTAGCGCCATTACATCTATTAACACCCATGGGTAAAATGCTTGCTTGTCAAATGCTTATCAAATTGATGTCTTCACATATTTATTGATTCACAATGCAAGTCAGACCTTTCATACTACAATTGTTGTTGTTGAATGCCTCCAAACTGTTTCCACCTTATGGCGACCCTAAGGCAACCTTATCATGGGGTTTTCTTGGCAAGATTTGTTCAGAGGGTGTGTGTGTGTGTTTGTCTTCCTCTGAGGCTGAGAGAATGTGACTTGCCCAAAGTCACATAGTGAGTTTTCATCGCTGAGCAGAGATTTGAACCCTTGTTTGTCCCAAGTAAAGTAAAGCCACTGGGAACTTATTGTGTCATCACTTAATGTAAGTTCCATTAATTCAATAGGGAGGTCTACTCCACTTGAGACTTCTTGCTAGTGCTCACAAGGAAGTTCTACTAAGTTCAATGGGCATATATGAAGTGTATTTGAATGTGAGAGGCCAAGCTCTGAATGTGTATATGGGAAACACTCCATCCAAGGCTTGCAGTGCCATTTCACCTGAGTAATTACGTTTTATATACAGATGTTCATTCAATGAAAGCTGCTTATTTTGTAAACAAACATTCTTTAGAGTCAGCAGACAATCAGTTAATGTCAGCTCAGCAATTGATGGGGTGGTTTTTTTTTATTTATTATATCAAAGAGCATTTATTAATGCTACAGAAGGACTCCAACTGCCCATCTGTAAACAGTGAGTTGAATCAATTGTTATGTACAACCTAAATAAAGTTAATAGAGATAAAAGGCAGCTACATAGCAATGCAGACAATTAAATGGTTCCCCCAAGAACTAAGGGTTTCGGTTTATAACAGCCAAGAGTGGAAGTGAAAGAACGTGGGAGGAGAATAATGAAATACAAAATAGCTTTGAAATCTGTATAGATATTAAAGATGTTTAAATGTTTGAACTGCTGATGCAGGCATCTTTTTATAGCTTTCATGAACAAAAATTAACTTCAAGATGAGGTGCTTGCTTCATACTTTTCAGTCTTTCAGCCTCCCTCTGCAAATAAGACTGCTTTGTTTATTTGCTCAAGCGTTAACCACATTTGATCAGGGATATGTCCCCTGGCACATCTTATATATATTTGGATCCCTTTTTCCAACTTATTTTTTCAATTTTTTGGTTCATTTTATTTAAAGAGACAGCGAGCATATTAAAAAGCCTAACTTAATTGAACAATAAAGATCACACTATTTTCAAGCATCTGAAGAATGTAATATGCTATGTGACTTGGTGAAATGAAAATCATTTCAATAAGCAACTGGATTTTCCTCTCTCACTGTTTACTTATCCTTTTATTGCTACCAGGAAAAATTGACAGAAATTAAATCCGAGATCTTCTGTGTAACCAAATTAAAATCACTTCAATCACAAACTGTGCAAGCAACACCAGTAAATATGCATTATGGAAAATGTTGGGGCATATATAGCTAGATTTGTCCCAGTGGTCAATTATTTTCTTTACCACCTCTGCTTGCCATTAGATCATTTCTTTCTGTTTCTTTTTGTTACTTGTGATAGTGGGGCTACCATCAATTCATACAGGTTGATTTTTCTCTCCTCACTCTTTCCAGGATTTTTATCAGCGGCAATGAGGGGATTTTCTGCTGAGTGGTGCCTTTGTCAACGCCCTCACTCCCCATCTCTGCCCCATTAACCCCAGGCAGGGCATCAGTAGATGTAAGGGAGAGAGTAACATCTAAGCTAGTCACATTACTGAGAACATCATTAGCAGACTGGCCATAAACATGTACTAATGAGTTTGCTCTAAATAGGTAAATAGCTGGTGCAACTTTGTAAATTTTGCAAGTGCCATTTCTAGGGAATGTTTCCTCAGTTCTCCTGCCTAACAAATTACACATTTTCCATGACTTCTTATAATTTAGTGAAATGCTTTTCTACCTTGAGAATTCTTTGAAGTGAAAGCATTACAATGTGTTTTAAAAATTAATTTCTATATTATAAGATTGCCCTTGTTTATGACCACAGAACTTGTATTATATATAATTTACATAAAGGAAAGTTCAGTTCAATCATTAAAAGAATGACTTCAGAGTATGAAGTACTAAAAGCTTTGTGCTGACACCTACACAACAGAAAATGAATACCCTGATTTGCATTTATACATTAGAACAATTATGCCATGTGATAGATATGCCAAGTGTAATTTCATGTAGGCTTCATGTGTGACAAAGGAGTTTTAATTCATTCATTGAACATTTGTGACCTTGAGTTTTGTTATTCAAATTTTTGCTGTGAAGTCATTGCCTCACTTTGTTTCGATTTAAGTTCAAATTACAATAAGATCTTATACTAAAAGCCACTTTACTAGTTCAGGCAGTGTACCAACTGAAACATACTGCTACATGCTCACTTGCATAAACCATTGTTGCAGAGTTACTCTTATTTTGTCACTCTCTAAACCAGGCACTGGCAACCTATGGCCCGGGGGCCGGTTAAGGCCCCGGGCCCTGGACTTACCGGCCCAGGCCGAAGGTTGCTGCCACCGCCGCCGCCACGCGCTGCCACCGCTCGCCGCTGTCGGAGCGCGTTTTCAGCCGTGCTCGCGGCGATCGCCATTTTGGAAGTCAAAATGGTGGTCGCGACGCATTTGCGCATGCACAGTACTCTTGTGCATGCGCAAACGCATCGCAACCGCCATTTTGACTTCCAAAATGGCGGCCACGACATGTGCCATGACGGCTGCAGCCGCGCACGCTACAGCGGTGGTAGCGGCAGTAGCGGCAGCAGCGGCGGCGGTAGCGGCAGCAGCGGCGGTAGCGGCAGCAGCGGCGG
>CM034701.1:319658965-319682722 GCA_020142125.1 Phrynosoma platyrhinos
CCTTCTAATTTGGTATCATCTGCAAATTTGATAAGCATGCCTTCTATTCTTTCATCTAAGTCCTTGATAAAGATGTTGAATAGCACTGGACCCAGGACAGAACCCTGTGGCACCCCACTGGTCACTTCTTTCCAGGATGAAATGGAGCCATTGCTGAGCACCCTTTTAGAATCATAGTTCAGACATTTCTGCATCAGGGACTCTCAAACCTACAATGTTTCTGAGGAAATGTTACTTTAGACATCATAGGAACTTAAAATTGCAGCCCCTATTTGAGGAGGTTGGGTTTCAGAGTTGTCACTTTAATTTCTGTCAGTGTTCCTCATGTAGAAAACTAAAGAAAAGGGGTCACTGAAAGACACTTTCAAGGACATAGTCATGGTAATCTGGATTACTACACAAAGGGATCTTGTAACATCTTTGAGATGAAGGGGTCACATACAGCAGTTTCAAACAGCTTTGAAGGTGGGGTGTTTAGATGATGCACACCTCCAAAGCAGGTGGAAACCTGAAAGAAATTGTGCTCTGGAGCACAAAGAAACCAGAATGTTCCTACTTAGCTTGGAAAATGCGCACCTTCAACCCTGAATATAAATGGTCTGACACCAGAGCCTTTCTAAAGGAGCGATCTATCCTAACTGCAATCCTAACCCTAAAGCTGCATACAAACACACTGGTTCATGTGCACATTAAAAAACGATGGAAGGATGGAGATGCTGTATCTAAGCAGTTGAGCCAGCAATGCAAAAAAGTGAAAGTGTGACACCTCCAATGGATGTAATTATAACATACAAAAACCAGACAGTCTAAGAGGGGGCATGGGGTAAAGGGGTGTTTGAAGGGGGCATGTAAACGGGTCTCCACAATTGTGCTTTGCCAATGTTTTACTAGTCACACTGATGCTCCAATGCCCTGTACTGGTGGAAGATCGCAGGTGCAACTTTGTGGATGATCAAAGGGGCAGACATCAAATGGGATGGCATCTAAGCAGCAGGCAGTTGCTGGCAGTGTATTTGTGTGACAGTGTGCATTCATGATGGGGAGGTGGTAAAAAAATTACCCAGCAATGCGGCTTGATGCTACACTGTGTGGTCAGGCCCTGCAAATTTGGGCTGCCTTGGGAGAGGCCTGTGCAGTCAGCGGAAGTTCAAACAACCTTCAGAAAAAGCAGGTTCAAGATGCCTTTTCCTGCCCATCTGCTCTGCATCAAAGTAAGAGAAAGAAGTTGGTAGCATAAGTTTTCATAGACTAGCTACAATCTGATGAAATAGACTTAAATCTATAAATGCTTATGTTACCAACTTTGTTCTCTCTCAGTTAATCTCTTAGGTGCTACTTCATCCCTTTGCATGGAAGACATTTAATGAGCCTCCTTTAAAATCTGGTCATGCCCTGTGAAGAATAGTACACTGGAACTGAAAAATTGCTTGAAATAATATTAATAGAAGATGTGAGTGTGAAAATCTTAAATAATTCTATGCAAAAGAACAGCTTCAAAAGTTTCACATTGAAAACATTGGGAAGGGAATATTTCACCACTTAAGAGAGGACTTCCAATATCCTTTTGTTGTGCCATCAAGACAGCTTTGACTTATGGTCACTCTATGAAAGAAACATTGAAGAGACCCTATTATTAACAGCCCTACTCAAAGCTGTGACTACCTTGATTGATTCAATCCTTATACAAGTTTTCTCCCTCTTTTCCTACTGGCTTTCCCTTTACAGGGTATTATAATATTTTCCAATGAGTCAAATAAATACATCTGAAAGTCAATCAAGCCTTTCACAAAGCTAAAATGGTTAAAATGAGGTTTGTGCTTTGGGTGAAAGGCCTGATGGGATCTCAGATCTATTTATTTGTCTTTTTGGCAGTCCGTGCTATCTGAGGATCTCTCCTCCATCACCACACTGCAAATGAGTTAATTTCCCCCACCCCATCTTCTTTCTTCACTGTCCAGTTTTTACATCCATCTAGGATATACTGGAAAGGTCTTAAGAATGTCTAAAATTACTGAGAATCTGTACTTAGGACAAGAGGCTACAGTTATATGGAGAAACCGAATGGCTCCAAATTGGCAAAGCTCTCAAGCAAGACTGCATTCTGTGAATCTATTTGCTCAATTTATATGTGGACAATATAAGAAAAACAGGCTTAGACTCAGAAAATAAAGGAATAAATATAGAAAGAAGGAATATCAACAATCTAAGATATGCAGATGACACCATACTACTAGTAGAACACATCACAGACTTACAACAATTACTTAAAAAGTTCAAAGAAGAAAGTGCAAAGGCAGGCTTAAAGCTGAACATAAAGAAAACAAAAATGATGACCATGGAGGACTTACACACATTCAATCTGGACAACGAGGAAATTGAAATAGTAGAAGAGTTCCCGTACCTTGGATCAAACATTGATCAGAAAGGAGACTGCAACCAAGAAATCAGAAGAAGACTAGAAATGGGAAGGGAAGCCATGAAAGAGCTAGACAAGATCCTAAAGAGCAAAGACCTGATATTCAATATTAAAGTTAGGATTGTACAAGGCATTGTATTCTTTCCTCAATGCCATCCTGACCTTCTCCTCATGAGAAAAGGACGGGTTGACGGGGGGGGGGGGAAGGGCCCAACTGGTGTCACCCCTCTTTTGGGGTGTCACTTGGTGCAAACTGCACTATTGCACCCCCTAGTGATGCCACTGCATAGGTATGGTTTACACTGAAGTTAACAACTATTTTTAACTTGTCAACTTCTTTAATGTGTTTAGTCTATCTAACCTGTTAATATAGACTCTACTTGTATACCTCCCTGAGATCTTGTGATATAGAGCACGGTATAAATATTTTAATAAATCAATCCATAAAACCTTCAGAAAATTTTGCTTACACAGCTATAGGTATGAACAATTCTTTCAACAGTTATACAACAGGATACAGCATCATAGGGAAAAGAGGCAAAAATTCAATTGCCAATATCATAATGCTTTAATACATTTATAATTCAAACACAGAATACTATTGTGAACAATTCTGATTGCCATAAAGGTTATTAAAGAAAGGAAAAGGTACATAACAAGGTAACTGAAAAGATCACTGGCTAAAGGAATTCTCCTACAAGGAAAGATCCCAGTGCTTAAGGGCCTCGGCAGATGGTTTATTGAGCCGTCTCCGAGGCAAGGAAGAGGAGGAGCAGCTGCACGCGCTGCGCTCCTTCCTCTTCCTGAGGTCATCCTCGGAGCCACTGGCCCTCCGCACGGCCGGCGCTCCGGGGATGACCTCACGCCGCAGCTACCGCATGCGCTGCGGCGGAAGAGTCAGGGAAAGTGCGCCCGCCGCTTTTAGGGTGCACTTTCCCTGACATCTAAAAGGAGCGCCAATTTGGAGCTCCTTTTAGGGACGGCGCAGGACCGCCGTGGTGCAGAGGCTCTGCTCCGCCGGCGCTCCGTCCGGTGGCGTCCCGGAAGCAGTCGTCTGCTTCCCCCCTTAGTCTTTTAAAATTAAGTACAGAGGAAAGTGGAATCTGAGAGAACAGTCTTCACTTCTTAGACAGAGAAAGAGGAAGGGCTTCTACAAGGTTTGGTGATAGTTGTTAACATAGATTGCTTTAAAAAGGCGATTAGATAAATTAATGACAGCTGTCATGCCTTTGAATATAAGTTATGTATGTCCTACTTGTGAACTGCACATAGACATTTGTTTGGCCACAGTGGGATACAGGATGATGGACTACAGAGATCTTTGGTCTGGTCCAGTAGGTACCACCTACATTCTTTACTATGCCCATGAAAGTTCCCACTAAGTATTTGTTGTCTTTTAGATATACATACTTAGGGATATTACAGGAATTTGTAAATTAGTAATATTAATAACTGAAAGATGGGCAACTTTTAGAAAGGGAAAATAATAGGGCAGCCTTCCATGCCCTTAAAGAGGAAACAAACTTCTGCTTAAAAATTATTTTGCACCCAACATTGCATTCAGAGTGATGGCTCAACCAGTTATCCATGAAAGCCAGGTAATTGCACCGTTTAATCATAACAACTAGTGTAAGTTCTATTTTTCAAAATTTTTCAATACCCTTCCCACTTATAAGTGGATGCAGGGGAAAGGCTGACATCAACATTCATGAGTACTATGCCATTAATTGGCATTTCTAGCCAATTATTGCACATTATAGCCTTACATCTCAATAAAAAGAGATCACTTTTCTTTGTCTCTGATTCAAATAAAATTACCATGAATCCAGCCAAATGACTTTAACAGGGTAACAAAGTTAATCACTTAAAACTAGAAATTTTCCTTGAAAAGTTAATCAGGGGAAAACATTCCCCTAATAACAGTAACAGCTGGAGAGTTTGCACGTTAGAAGAAAGTGAAATGGCTTGTAACACAGAATAAAGATAAAAGTCGGTCTTTTTAATTATAATATATTATGGTTTTTTGTTACATATCACAGATTGCCTTTGTTGTTAACATTTATTCATAGAGTGGGCAAAGCCAAAGTTCTGATGTTCATGAAATATAAGTGGCCTTCATTTGCCAGACCTTTTATACAAGTGTAAAATCTGATGTGCTGGAAATTTGATAGTCTGGGCTAGATGCAATATACATAGTAATGGCCACTTTAGAAAGTCCAAATTTCTGCCAATTTCCTTTTCAAGGTCATCATATGAGAAATGGTGTGAAATGGGGTGAGACAGTATAAGGAAGTCTCATTTTCTGCAACTTGGGTACCATGCACCAGTAAAAAATGGCCAGTTAATCAATGTCTTCTGGAATTACAAACACCCCTAGCATATGAGCATATGAGTATTTAGCACCACTGGTTTTACTCTTCAGGATTTCTAGCTTCCATTTTATATGGAGGAAATACCTTTGTATTCAGGCAGGCCTTTGTTACTTACACAGGGTTGCTATATGAAAGGTTTTCCCCCCCAAATGGGATGTTTGCAGCCTTAAAATGTTTTGTTTTTCATTGCTTTTTACACTGTTGTAGACTAACCAGTTTTCCATGTTAAAATTTTACTTGTTTTATTCCTTTTTTTGGTTAACTGCCTTGAGTCACATTTTAGGACTCAAGGTGGGGCATATACTGAATGAATAATTAAAATAAATACATCCATGGTCACAAGAGATATGCAGAAAACCTCAGTATGATGGGGAAACAGCAGCAACATTCTGCAAACATTGAGCATCTCACTCTACATGCTGAGGTTTTTTCGCCAGGTGCAGACCTAAGCATGCATGTGAAATGTAAACTGAGAAAGGCGATGGACATATATTCAAAAGACTCGTATGTAACACAGATATACTCTTAAAAGAGCCAAGGTTGGCTGCAGCCTTTTAAGATGTTTTAGATCTGTCCCTGCTTTACAGATTCATTTGAAATCCATAACAGAGTCCATTTATGCACATATTGTATAAATACAGGGCTTTGTCCATGCAACTTTTGCTTTTCATTCACTGATATCTTCTAGCAGGAATATAAATAAAGAAATGCTAATTAAAGTCAGCCCTCCATACACACAGATTCTTTATCCATGGATTCAAACATCCACAACTTGAAAATATTCAAAAGAAATACAAATTCCAAAAGGCAACACTTGATTTTGCTATTTTATGAAAGAAATACCATTTTGCCACACCAGTTGTACTTAATCCATGGATTTTGGTATCCACAGGGGGTCCTAAAACCAAACCCCAGCAGATACCAAGGGCCCACTGGAAAAGTTTTAAGGCAAAACATTTTTAAAGGTCCGTGGAATAACTTTTGAAAAGTGAGGGCAGTAAATAATTTTATTTATATAGTTCTATCCCAGGCATTATTCCCTGGAAGAAAAGCATAGTGATTTGGATGTTGATGAATGCTGTGTGAATAGAAGAGTTCCTTCTGTTGGCAGAAGGGACTCTAAACCAGCAGATATTTCTGCTGGATTTCCCTCCTGTCTGCAGCCTCCTGCATGGACCTCGCATATCCTAGGGGGTCTCCACATGCTCTGAATGCATTTTAGAGGTAATAAAGTGGGTGAGGCTTGGTGGTGAAAAATATGTCCCCCTCCTTGTGAATGCAGCTCCACTTAGGGAAACTCCTACCAATGGAGTATTAGGATCCAAGCTGATAATTCCTTTGAGTTACTCAGTACTGTGTTCCACAGGACTGCACACACTCCAGCAGTTTGTAATGAAAGATGCTTTTAATTTACATGAAAAAAATCAGCCTGCCACTCTGAAATATTTTATTCCATTCCTTTGAGTTATCTATTTTAATGTGATGAGATTTGTTTCATCTCAGGAACTGGGAAATTTTTTAAAATGTCATTTCATTATTATTATTATTATTATTCATACAAGAGTACTGTGCACTCTGGCAGAAGGGCAATATAAACTACTTGGGGAAGTAGAATATTTCTTTTCACTTGGTTTGTGTGTGTGCAAAATCTACTACCAACATTGAGAAATTTGCCTATCTTGCAGGAAGGCAACCAGAAAAGAAGCAATGCCACAACAACAGCAGAATAAAACTGGAGCAGCCTTCAACAAATCCACACTCTAAAAGACACGGGGATGATAAAATCTTTGATCTATTTGTTTTTTACATTTATTAATAGAACTCTTTGCCTACCTGGCACCCATGGTGAGATACAATTTAAAAAGCAACAACATAAAGTATAATAAAACCAAAGAAAGCACAAGAAATACGGAGGTGAAAGATTTAAAAGACCTAAAGAAAAACCAGAATAGCACAAACCAGACACTATATAGAAATCACCAGCCAATCCTCCAGTGGGCCAGGCAAAAATTGAAGCACTGGCCATCATTTAAATCGTTGCTTGGCTGTAATAAAATCACACACTCTGCTCAAGTTACTCTTTTTGCTTCAGTACCAGTCAGAAGAAAATTGCCAAGTGGCAAAAAGTGCTGGAAAAGTTTATAACAGAGGGTGTTTGAAATTCACAAAGGGAACTCTAAATCACCCCTCTCACAAAACATACACACTCACACACACACACACACATAATGTGGGTTGCTATTTCAACTTGGAGTTGCTTTTAAATTCTTTTATTTTAAAGCAGCTCAGTTGGGCCAATGTTCACCTCCTGGGTAAGAATAATTTGGTGCTGAAATATCTGCACTTTTCTTTTCTTTTTAAATTGTTTTTTAAAAAAAATTATTAGTTAAAATAACACAGCATATAACACATCAACCATTTCCAATTCCACAACATGCAGTTATCCATTATCGAAATAAGGAGAGAGAAAGAAGCTATACATACAAGTACATCTTATATAGTGTATATAGTATTAATATAACAATATTAATAGTAATATTAATCATGCAAAAGTATTTTATTTCTCCTTACATCTCATTGTTTTATTTTATCTTATTTCATTTCCTTACTTAACATTAAGTTCTTACATAAACTGTTACCACTATCATTTAACATCCTACCCTCTTCCATTCTTACCCATCACATATCTCCCCTTCCTTAAACCTTCCATTTTTCTACCTTTCCACTTCCTCCTCTACATATACACCTCCTATTACCTTCAATCAGTTTATCAAAATAACCAATCCAGCTCTTTCTCTCTAGTCAATCTTCCTTTCTATCTTCTTCTCAACCCACATCTTCCCTCATCACACTCCAAAACCTACCTACTCTTACTTTCTAACATTCTCTTTTCTTCTATATTACCTACTCTCTCCTTCTTCACACTCTTCTCTCATTCTCTCCCATTCTGTCTTCCTTCCCATTAGTTAACAGTTTAGTATTTAATTTTGATGTCTTCCTGTAATCAAATTTTCTTTATCAAAACTTGTCTTCTTTCCTACTAGTTTCATCTTCCCATTATGTAGTGCTCTAGCTTGCTCTATCTATAATTCCATAGTTCTCTTTCTCTGTTAAGTGTATATTTACTTTTCTTGTATGTTCATACCTTCTTTGTTATTCCTCTTCATTTTCAATCTTCTATATTTTTACCTTTCCCCTTCTCAATCAATCAACAACAAGTACCTATATTCTTTACATCATATTTTTCTATTCAGAAGGATAGGTTTATTTTGGCTATCAAATGTCTGCATTCTTCTAAAGGTTGGATCTCATTTTTGTACAGTTGGTTGATATATCAGTTCACAGCCTATGGCAGGATGACTGGGCTACATTTATCTGACTCAGACCCTCAGTGGAACTGAATCTGGGCTTCTTCACCATTTAAGTCCCTTTCTGCACAGTTGAAGTTTATTAAAAATAGCCCTCTATTCTGTGCCAGGCTCTTGGATATAGCAAGGAGTTCTCTCCTTTGTGCTGGAAAGGATGCAGTGATGTGGGATCACCACTCCACTAGTGGATTACCTGTCTAGCAGTATCCTACTTCTGGATGCAGGTTCAACATGTGCTGATACCTTTGACCAGTCAGCCAATAAAATACTGTAATGAACTGTTTCTACTCTCTATTTTTTCTGGGGATAACAAAAAATTGCTGCACAAAGATTTGATCTCCCTCTTATTGACTCTTGCAAAATTGCTAGATACTGGAAAATATTAGAAAGTCTCAGCATGTGCAGTTGGCTCACGAAGATCTGTAAATCGTATTATCAGAAAACAACTGACAGAAAAATTGAGGGAGCAATGGGGTGGTTTAAAAAAAAGCATATTCACTGCTGTGTGGTATCTGTCCATTTTATCAGCAAATAAGGACTCACTGCCACATGGCTCAATGTTGTATCAGATGAAATTCTGCAACAGTAACTTCATTTTTTTCACCCAGCATAATGTTTTTTCCCTCAATAATGTGTCTTCAGGTGAGCAAAAGTTTGCTCTTATTCATGATTGTCACTGTATATGAAGTTTTCTGCTCTTCTATTGCTTCTCCCCCCTCCCAAGAATATAAAACCAAAACAAGCGATTACTATTGAACAAGGAAGGAAGGAAGGGGCAAAGTCCACACAATAAAATTGGAAAATACTCAAAACTGAAAAGTTACAATAGATTACAAAGCATTAAAAGCCAAACTGAACAGAATCACCTTTATTTTATATCTTTTAGCTATATGTCGCCAGAGTGAAAAGTGGAGCTCCTGTGCCTTTAATGGTCATGTGGAAGAGGGAATTTCAGCAGGTGTTGCTTTTTACCTGGTTCCATGACCAGTAACACTTGTTGAAATTCTCTCTTCTGCACAAATAACAAAGGTAAAGAAGGCCACTACTGTTTTTAATCTGGCAGGCCCAATTCCACTACATTCAAACCCTAGGAACCACTGCATCTTCAGATTACAATACTGTACACATTGAGCCAAGTGTAGTGGTTAATACAAGATATGCAGCAATAGCATGGAGAAAAGGTGAAACTTTAATCCCTTTTTAACCCCAATGACCACCTTAGGACAACTGACTTAATTCAAAGGCCTAAACCCTAGAATCTTCCCCTAAAAATCTGTGCAGCTTCTTGTAGTACTACTATAGTGAGTTTACCCAGGAACATAAGGAGTGGCTTTGGTTTAGCTGGTTCATAAAGATAACCAGATGTACTAGCTGTAAGGGCTGAAAACAGCATAATAACAATAATAATGATGGTGATGAATCTAGATCTTGCTGCTTGATATATTCAATAAAAACTATCAATTGACAACACTGGAAATTGTAAAAACCATCTTTTGTAATGGCACTGCAATAGCAAAATTAGGCTACTGGACAAAATGGAGGCCTAGCCTGCACTGGCCAGGATACTCTGGGGTCAGCCCAGAGTATCCTGGCCCCAGGGATGCCCGACCTCCAGCATTACCTGGCTTTCCATTCCTGCACCTAAGCAACTGTCTGCATAGGCATCCTGCAGAGCTGCCTGGCATATCCACCCCTGCAGTGGGTCATTTGCTTCTGCTTCAGAATGTGGTGCCCAGAGTTGATCACACAGCTGGATGCTTTGTTGTGACCTCAGAGAGAACAATTGGTGATAGCAGAAGATGCACAGGGAGGGTCATTGGGAAGCCCATGTAGACAGCCACCCCAGCATAAGAATGGAGAGCTCCAGATCTTCCTGGAAGATCTAGAGTAAGAGGTAACTTATTTTAATGCATATTAGAGGTATTATACTCTGGCTCTGGTGCTGAATGTGCTGGATGTCATCTGGGCTGTTCACATCAGGGCCATGCATCATCTGAACAGAACACCACCAGAACAGGGGAAAGGCCTCCCTACAGCTCACTGTTTCCCCCCCTCTAGCACTTGGCAGGCAGTTGGGATAGATGGCCCTTGCAGTCCCTTCAGATTCTGTAATTCAATCATCCATTCTTTATCTTCTTGTTTAGCTGTGTGCTTTCTTCTACAGTCATTCTTCATATTTACTTTTGAGTAGCTGCCCTTTCATGCTCACTCTCTTCTCCCAGGGAATAACAACAACAGCCTTTTCCACATAGTATTTTTCAAGAAACAACTCTGGATTATGAAGGGAAGCCACTTTAAGGAATGGAGAAAAATGTGGAATATATTTCTTTGGGGTAAAGAAAGAAGTTCTGTTTCCTAGCTTTGGAAACCTTAGGTTGGAAAATAGTTGCTTTCTGGATTGTGCTGAGGCTTGTCAGGGAAGTGTGGGGGAAATGCTTAATTTTCAGAAGGAAAGCTACAGGGGATTGAGGATTAGAAGGACCAATACCATCTGTACTATTAGCTTTTCTTAATTCTCTGGGAGGCACTGGCTGCTTCATGCTAAGTACAAAGGGAAAGATACTCTGCATGTGTTCAGAGGTGCTCCTAGTGCATCCTTGATGTCTGACATAAATAACTTTTGGCAGCTAGGCTGAGACATAATTTATGGATCCCTAGAACAGCAGAAATCAGTTCATTAAAAGTACAAACAGATTATACAGAAAATTAAAAGATTCATAGAATCATAGAGTTGGAAGAGACAACAAAGGCCATCCAGTTCAACCCCCTGCAATGCAGGAAAAGAAGGCAGGATGTGGATGGAAAGTGAGTGGACAATGCACAGCTCAGTATATTCTTGAACTGTCATTCCCTTCAATTGCCATCTCCATGAGGAGGAAGGAGAGTTCAAAGAGGGAGGTCTCAGCTTTGATGGAAAGCAGGTATACAGAAGGTTGACTGTTCCAATAAAAGTATCTGTACCTGTACACACAAGGCTTTACAGTTTCAAACTTACTCACATGAATACTACAAGGATTTTTTTTTCCAAACTTGCATTTGTGAAGGACTGTTTATGTGTTAGTGATTTTTATTTACCTGATTTTTAGACATGCAAATCAGACTGAATAAAATGAAATCTCCTAAACAGGTTTTATGAAAAGAGCATATTTCTCAGTCATTACTTTGACAATTTCCAATCCTTTCTCTGAAAGCAGAATGTGCTGGCAAAATATCCTATAATAAATGTATTGTAGCTATTTCTTAATGGACACAATGCAGTATTTTTCTATAAGAATAATCTCCACTAGAGATGCAGGTCAGGGCTTTTCACATACATCTGTAAAGGGAAGCTAGGAGAGGCTGAGCAACATATCAAACTAATTATATTATCTGTTTAATGAGGACCACTTATAAATCTCCATCAAATCAGAAAAGCTTTCATGTCTGGAATTTACAAATGTGCATCAAGAAGCTAAGCATATAATTCCTAATTAACTTTCTTCTGCAGTTTTTCACATAAAATGCACTGGATTATTTTGTGAAGTTCCAAGAACCATAATATATGTTTAATATTTAAAATGTGATTTAATTCATCTGCAATCTGAATTGCATTGTAACAGGCTGGCAGTTTCCTACCACTGGGTCAGCTAAAGATACCATATTTGCAACCAATTACATGACCCCCATTGCTTCCTCAAACCAGTGGAGCTTTCCAGTAAATATATTGTTACTGCACACTCTGGGAGTTACTCACCATGCCATCTTTATATGGTCTAAATTGTTTCAGACTTTGACACTACCACATACAAACATTATAAGAAAATACAATTTGAAAGCTGTTTTTTAAAAATAAAATACCATTCTAAAGCTGTGTCACAGTCTCCCATATACACACACAGAAACATATGGGATTTCTTTCACTGCTATGTTTTCTCACACATTTATGGACTTGTGTGCATGCTGCAATAATATGGGAAGAGGGCCAACTATATGATTCCTTCCTACTTGAAAGGGATACATACCCAATCCATTTTATCAGTGTGTGAGACAGACAGTTTTAAAAGTTATCTTTCAGACTACAATCCCCAGACCCACCCAGGCAGCACAGGCAGTTTTCAATGCTTTGGCACCTATATATGTATAAAAAAGACAGGTTTTGAAATGTTATTTTTTGGACTGTAATTCCCAGAACCACCCAGTCAACATGGGCAGTTTTTCAAGCTCTGGTGTGGACATGTGAAACTGGGAGATAGGGACTTAGGTTGTATTGCAAATCTGTTAAATCTACATTGTTGCAATGATGTCATTTATCTACAAATCCCATTTGTTTCTTTTCCCTTTGGAGAAAAGGAAATTAATATGTACAGATTAATATATATATATTTCTACCTATTAGTCAAATTCTTAACAGGGTGGTTAGGTCTCCAGTTCTTTCACCATGGTAGGACAATATCCCACTGTGTAGAAGACCACATTTACAGGTATCATGATACAATGGCAATTACTACTTGCTGTTGATGTGTAAGAGTGGTTAGTTGGGAAAAGACAGAATTTAAGTGTGGATGGTTTCCAGGGATCCAGGATAAAATCAGTGTGTGTGTGTGTAAGTCAGAATGAGCAGTTGGAGGTATGATGGGAAAATGATGACAGGACTGCAAAACTGGGAATAACACTCAAACTATACATTACAACAAAGGAATGTGTATGATCTCCAATTAACACATGCTTCATCTCACATTGGGTTTCCTTCACAGTTCTTTGCTTTAGCTATCAAACCTGCAAGATAAGCCTATATTAAACTTACAGTGACCAATCACCAAAATAAAATACCTTTCATCACTTGAGGGAGCATCTCTTCTAAATATGTGCCAAACACATCATCTATGGATGTAACTCTTCAGTAAATTTCTTCCTGAAGGTAACAACAAGTACCGTAACTGCATCAGCTTTCTTCCCATTGTGAGAGACTTCAAAAAACACACTGTTTTCAAAGACAATGTGCAATTCAGATGCAAAATTCACACATGGTTGCTTTGCACAGGAAACACCATTTTCTGCATAGCAAATAAAATTTCAATGCAGAAGTATTAATTGCTATACAGAAAATTGTTTTTTTTCAATGCCAGTCACCTACGGAAAATAAATTTCCAATTACAATAATTTCTGCACAGAAAACAGCACTTCCATGCAGTAATTAACATATCTTCATTGAAATATTATTTTCCACACAGAAAATGCTGTTTCCTACACAGAAAATTCCGTTTTTTGTGCAAAACAATTATGACCAGATCTTGTGCACAATAAGTTCTGAACATTGAAGATTCTCATCAGTCCAAGATTCTTCTCATCAGGATTTCTCAACACTTGAAAAGCATTTTTAAATCATTGTTTGAATGTTCTTTCCATCTTTGGCATCTAATTTGACTTTTACAATGTCATTAAACACAAAGTATACAAGTTAACTATGTAATTGCTCTAGTGAGTTACCCTCTTACTCCTAACTCACCCAGACTATTTTGTTCCTGTTACTTGCAAAATAAACCCTACTGCTAAAAGTACTATTTTATAAACTGAAACCAAAAAGGTAGAATAATAGATTTGGAAGAGATATCAAGGACCATCCAGTCCAACCCCCTGTCATGCAGGAACACACAAAGCACCCCTGAAAGATGGCAGCCTCTGTTTAAAAACCTCTAAAGGAGGAGACTCCACAACTCTCTGAGGGAGTGTGTTCTACTGTCGAACAGCTCTTACTGTCTAGAAGCTCCTCCTGCTGTTGAGGTGGAATCGCTTTTCCTGTAGTTTGAATCCATTGCTCCGGGTCCTATTCTGTGAAGCAGCAGAAAACAAGCTTGCTCCTTCTTCAATATGACATCCTTTCAAATATTTGAAAATTCCCATCATGACACTCTTTAACCTTTTCTTCTCCAGGCTAAATATACTCAGCTCCTCATATGACATGGTTTCCAGAATTTTTACCATGGTAGTCACCCTCCTCTGGATATGTTTCAGCTTATCAATATCCTTCAAGAATTGTGGTGCCCAGAACAAAACACAGTATTCCAGATGAGGTCTTATCAAAGCAGAATAAAGTGGCACTACTACTTTCCTTAGTCCAGACACTACACTCCTACTAATTCAGCCTAGACTTGCATTGCTTTTTAAGCTGCTGCATCACACTGTTGATTCTGCCTCCATCCAAGGATTATTGGTCCCAGCTTTTGCCAACCTAGCAGTTTGAAAGTATGCAAATGCAAGTAGATAAATAAGCACCATATTGGTGGGAAGGTAAACAGTGTTCTGTGCAGTTATGCTGGCCACATGATCACAGAGTAGTCTCTGACAACGCTGGCTCTTTGGCTTAGTAATGGAGATGAACATCGTCCCCTATAGTTGGGCATGACTTGATAACCTTGTCAACAGGGAATACCTTTACCTTTATCTTTTACCCTTTTTCCTAGGAACTTTATCATCCTAAGGAGTGAGGAGCTGTAGGTAAGCCAAAAGAACACTTTCTTGTAACTGTTGGTTTTCTTGGGACTGCAGAAGCAAAGAGAAGCATAGAGACAATCTAGAGCAGGGGTCGGCAACCTACAGCACGGGGGCTGGGTGTGCCCCCCGAGGCCTCTGGACCAGCCCCCGCTGACCCCCGACCCCGACCCCGCTGACCCTGCCGCTGCATGTGCTGCCGCCTCACCGCCGCCGTGCACTTCGCGGACGACATTTTGTTTTTCAAAATGGTGGCTGTGACTCGTTTGTGCATGCACTGAGTACTGTGCATGTGCAAACGAGTCACGGCTGCCATTTTGTTTGCCAAAATGGAAGCCGCGATTTGCTCGCGTATGTGCAGTACTCCAGAAGTACTGCACATGCGCAAGTGAGTGTGTGCCACCATTCCCCCCCCAGCCCAGCGGAAGACCTGGGGACCAGCGACTGGCCGCAGGTCTGAAAATCTTGCTGACCCCTGATCTAAAGAATGGTAGTATCTGTTTTGAGGGGCTTTTCTCAAAGGCCAAAAGGCAATGGATGAAACAAGGAAGACTGGCAGGGTCAGCAAGCACTGTAAAGGTGGGTATGTATGTGTGTAAGAGAAAGAGAACATGTCTGAAGGTTCAGCTAGCTCTGGTTTTGTATCTGGGGTGGGTGGGTAGGAGAGCATAATTATTTGTGCTACTGCTTGCCAGCCACCATGAGACTCCATCAATGGAGAAATGGGGTATAGATCTTCAAATTAAACAAATTCAGAAGCAGAGTATGTGTCTAGTACATATGAGGACAATGATTCACAACAATCCCTGCCGTCAAAAGGATCTCAAGTGGCAAGGCTAGGAAGTAAAACAAGAACAACTCTGCTTGAAAACTTGGAGAGACTCTGCCATGGATACCACATTATAATATATAATGTGGTACACAACAATAGTGTAGATGATAGATACTGTAATACATAGTACAATAAATAACTTTGCATTACTCTAGATGAACTAATGGACTCCCTCATTATTCGGGACCTTTCTTCAACCTGGTTATATTCAGAAATTCTGTATTACAATTCCCCATGCTAGCTGGAGACAGTGAGAATTTTAGCCCAAGACATCTGGAAGGCACCAGGTTTGGGAATCTGATATAAGGCAAATTCATATGTCTATATAAGTGACAAACATTTAGATTCACAATAATTATTACAGAATTTTATTAAGAACTGCTTGCTATTTGGAGTCTAAGGTTGTGGGCAAAATAACTGTCAGCAACAGTGCTCAACAGTTGGAACTTAATTGCTTTTCTTGAACTTAAATTATTTTTATGCATATGCTATATCAGATTAACAAAATAAGAGCACAGAGTGTTATGGGTCAAATTCTTGCAGAGTTTGATTAGTTCCTGTGAGGAGCTCTTTCAACAACTAAACATCATGAAGCCTTAATAATGATCAGGACAAAATTACAAAAGTCAATTTAGAATAGAGAATGAAAAATATATTATTCAGAAATTTGTTTTTAAATTTTTTGGTTGAAATTGTCCTATGAGACATGTCACATAGTTAAAAATAATAATAAGAAAGCATACTGGGATCAATTTTGCATAAAGATTGTTTCTGTAGCTCTACAATGAGACAAAAGATTTATATACTTTTGTATTCACTTTCAATTAATGTGGCCTCGATAAACACAGATAAACATCTGCCTCAGGCTGATCCAATAATCACCTTTTTTATGCCATCCAGAGATTATATCATTCAAAGAGAAGATGGAGGGAGTAGCAGACCCTAACCCTACTGTGTCTTGATGCTACATCATGTTTGAGAAGTGCAGTATCCCACATTTCTGCAGGACTTCTCTTCCTTGAGCTCTGTTTCTCTTTACTACTGCATGCTCTCATGCCTATTTAGTAGCTGGAAAGGCTGAGGATGCCTAGGCAACATCTGGCTGCATTTCTTCAGTAGGGGAAAAAGAAAGAGGAAATGG
Source organism: Phrynosoma platyrhinos (assembly GCA_020142125.1). Classification (NCBI taxonomy): domain Eukaryota; kingdom Metazoa; phylum Chordata; class Lepidosauria; order Squamata; family Phrynosomatidae; genus Phrynosoma; species Phrynosoma platyrhinos. The sequence continues at coordinate 319,675,563 of CM034701.1, forward strand.
CCCCAAACCTACCTGGGGTGCCATTTTTGCAATCTGCAGCAGGAAGGTGGAATTTTCTTCTGGTGTCAACATCTTCCTTCCAGTGGCCTATGCAGTTTTTGTCAGCAGGAATAATCAGCCAATCACATTGATGTGCATATTCTGGAGTTAAAACTCCACCACAGAGGGTAAAGTTTTAACTCCGGGCCACCAGGAGATATATAGGCTGCTTCTTGGCCAGCCAAGTCTCCGTTCAACTTCAACCTTTGTCTTCCCCCCCCCCCCTTATTGTTTTGTGCTTTACATAACATTACTTGACTTAAATGTTATTAGGTTCCTTTATATTTATCACAGTGTTTGGGGTGGGTTTGTCATGGGACTAGCTCCAGTTTGAAGGCAGATGAGGACTACATGCTGTTCAGACTTGGGGTGGGGGCTTGTTCTCTTATGGGACCTTGCTTATTGCTATTGCTGATCTTGGGATCTTGGGGGTGAAGTTTACAAAGTTCTCACCCAGCTCAGAGGCAGGGGACTCAACCACATCTCCAGGTGGCAGGGATCCAGATGGAGACTTTGGTCCATATTAATCCCATTTCCATTGCTTCAGTGACACCCACCACACAGGCTGGGTTTGGTGTTTATTGGCCAACAGGCAGGTTGTGGGGATTTGATCCCATACAGGCCAAGCTTTCTACAGCTAAAAACAAATAAAAGTTGTGGCCTTTTCTATTCCAACCCAGCACTGTAAGTGTGTTTATTTGTCAAAAGCACCACCCCTCCCAATCACACCACTGGAGACTGCAAAATGACACCAGGAAAGGAGTGTCTCACAACAGTTCTGTAGCCCGCAGAAGGGAGCAAACATCACCCTCTGAGTGATGTCTAACTGGTGACATCTTTTCTCTGGATGTAAAACTGTTGCCAGAAACTGCATTAGCACCCATTATCCTCCCCCAGCCACTAAACAGCTAAGAGGCATGTACTAGCATTGAGAAGTACCAGCAGAGTACTTCTTGTACCAGCAGAGGGGTATTTGATGAACCTCTGGTGACACCTATCTGGGTCGCCAACAACTTGCTCCATGGAGTCACCATATTTTTCTGAACAATCTTCTCACACATGATAAATTACAAGCTATTTTGGCACAGAATTAAGTATTCCTAAATCTCTCTTCTGTGATGAGTATGATAAAAAGTTGCTTATGAGTAGTACAGATTGTATGACTACAGTTTTAAAAAGTGGAGAAAAACCCCTATGCACTGCAGGATAGCACAGCAAGCAACATGAGACCATATAACTGAGAGATTGGGAGATGAAGATTCATTTTTGCTGCTCTGCATCTTTGCCCATGTGCCACAACCACTACCAAAGGACAGCAAGTAATACGGTATTGAAAGTCTTAGTGTCCTCATAGGGTAGAGTTGTTATATTATAGGTTTCATTATATACATTATTATTCTATTTGAAAATATTATAACTACTTATTTTCCCACAGTATACACTTGTTATTTGAGAATGGGGGATGCTTGTGCATAGATTCAGGTCTTTTTTTCCTTGGTGACAGGGCCTGCTGTTTAATCGTACCACACAACCTGTCTTGTGGGCACTGCAAGCACCCTGTGCATAACATGTAAACACTCTAACTATTGCTTGTTTGAAGGGAGGTGACAGGAGTTCCTACAGAGCAATCTATATTTTAGTGACAAATGGTGCAATTAATTGTATACTTTACTGGTAACTTGCCAAGGATATACAGTTGTAACTCGTACAGAAACTAACTCCAAGTCTTTGAGACATTCAGTCTAACAGGAATTGCAACAGTAAGTAGCAGAGCAGGACCTATTGGGTTTTTTTTGGGGGGGGGGATTAAAGCAAGAAATTCTAACCTGAATCATATTAGGGGACTTGATCAGCCATTTTTATTAACAAAATAATCATGATAACATGCTAAAGAGTATAGTCCCAAAATATATTCAAAGAATGGGTATCTCTTGACTTCTTCAAGATAAACCTATAATCAGTGGGAGAATCTTGCATTTTATGTTTAAACTGTCTTCATAATTTACCACTAAAATATCTAAAATGGACAGATGGCCTTTTCTGATGGAAGCATCATAACTCATATTATAATCTGAGCAATGCAGTACTTCCTGTCACCTTGTTCAACTCAATTAACAAGGAGAACACTTCAGCTTGGGTTGTTGGTCTCATATTATTGTCAAAGAAAAATACTGTTGTGAATTTGGCAGCTGGTGACTATGGGGGGAAGCAGACGGCTTAAAGAGCTGTTTGGGGGGCAGGGAAGGGGAGGGGCAGCCACACGGTGGGCGCCCCAATCCCTTCCCCAGGTTGTCCTCAGAGCAGCCGGCCCTCCACATGGCCGGCACTCCGAGGAGGACCTCCCGCTGCAGTGTCCATACACGCTGCAGCGGAAGAGTCACCGAAGGTGTGCTGCCAGCTTTTGCAGCGCACCTTCAGCGACTTGTGAAAAGAGCGCCAATTTAGTGCTCCTTCCAGGGGTGGTGAAGCTGTACCGTGAGGCTGAGGTGTGGGGATACCTCGTCCCCGTGGCACAGCTTTCCGGGACGGCCCACGGCCACCCGTCTGCTTCCCCCTTATGTTGGTTATACAAAACATATAACCCCCTTACTGCATCACTAGCTGCTAGTTTGTTTCCGGTCACAATTTAAATTTATTGAAGGAACTTGCTGACATACTCACAAAACTACCTGCCATCATTTTTGAGAAATCTTGGGAGACTGGGTGAGGTGCCATAGAGCTGGAGATGAGCAAAGATCTTTTTTTAAAAAAAGATAAAAATTTGGGAAACTATGGGCCAATCAGCTTGATCTCAATATCAGGAAAAATATTAGAATGGATTATAAAGGAATCCATCTATAAGTATCTTAATGACAATGGAGTGATTAGTAGGAGCTGGCATGGGTTTGTCATTAGTTTAGTAGATGGTGGGAATGCTGTGGATGTCATTTAACTGAGTTTCAGCAAAACACTTGATAAGCTCTCCCCATGATATTTTGATTAGCAAACTGACTAAATATGGAATCAATGGCATGACCATCAGATGGATCCTTAATTGATTGGAAGACCATGCTCGAAGAGTTGTCATATGTGGCCATGCTTCAAACTGGAAGGAGGTTTCAAATGGAGTTTTCTGTTCTGGGGCCAACACTTCTTGATAGTGAGAGCAGCTGTGCAATTGAACCAATTGCCTAGAAAAGTGGTGGGGTCTCCATCTCTGGATGTCTTCAAAAAGAGTCTGCCTACTGGCAATGCTTTAAATGGAGATCCTGCACTGAGCACAGTACAGGACCTGATGGCTCATAAGGCCCCTTCCAACTCTATCATTCAATAATTCTATGCTGGTTTTGACCTATACAGCTTAGGTTTAAACTATCTGAAAACCTTTATCTCCCTATATGGGCCTGCCCAAGTATTATAAGGGGGCTTTCTCTCCATTTCACCAGTCTCTCAGACTTAACTGGTGCCTATACAAGAGAGCCTTATTGGTGTCTGCTGCTAGGCTTTTGAACTTCTGCTTAAAGAAGGTTCAATCCACTCTGCCCTGGTCAGTTAAGGCTGAAGTACTGTTTAAATAAGAAGGTCTTTGCGTGCCAGGAAAAAGACAGCAGAGAGTAGGTAAAGACCTTCTTATCTAAACAGTACTTCAGCCTTAACTGACCAGGGTAGAGTGAGATGTGATTAGGAATGCTGTTTTTAGTATGTAATTGTTGGAAGATACAGATGATTCTGCACTTGTTCTCACTGCTCTCTTGTCCACTAGTGATAAAATGACTGAGAGAGACATTAGGGAATTAACTTTTCATTCCTATCTATTTGCTTTCTCTGACAGCCACCTATCCCAAAACATTATGGGCAGATTACATCATCTGGTTAAACCAAGGCTAAGTGACTGCTCTCTGTTGTAAAGAAAAGGAACTAACCCAGGCTGATCTCTCTTCATCTTGTTTTTCTGGCCTGTGCTGTCTTCTCTCATGAAGGAGGATATGTTGCAACATGTCTTCCAACTATCATTATCTCTTTTAGAGTAGTTTAGAAAGGAAATCCCCACCCTCAATATTTTAATTAGCAAACTGATTAAATAGTAAACAATTATTCATTTTATAAATTACTTTAATTCTTTAATAAATTTTTTTCCTATTGATGATTCAAAACTTGTTTTCTGTCTCCATTTGGTTCTTGTAAATTCATCCTCCTAAGCTGAACAGGACTTCTCCTGTTGCTGGGAAAAAAATCTCTAGCAGGCCTTTGCTTCTAATAATAATCACTTTGGTTCAAACAGTAATATGCATTTTAAGTGTTATAATTGCTTTATTTGTTAATGCCTTAAAAGCAATGTTTTAATTGGAGATATGGTTTAATGCTTTTTACACCTTTGGTACTACAAACATTTTATAGATGTTGTTTTAATTAAGATTGTAAACTTCCTTGTGTCCTATATGGGAGAAAGGCGGGATAGAAATCAAATAAAACTGGCATGAAACTGGGATATAAAACAAACAAATGGCCTATTATTATGTTTTAGCCTAAGGCAGAAATAGATAACCTTTTTTTGGGGGGGGGTCTGGGAATATGGCTAAGGCAATAAGTGGGGCCAAGTAGAGATGTGATGGGCCTAAAATAAAGTGCATGTAGTCAATACCACACCGAACACACAAAGTACAACTCAAATATATGTATGTCTACTCAGAGGTAAGCCCATGTGCAAGCCCCTTCAGGCTTACAAAGGGATCTTGTAGAACATTTGAGACTAATGTACAAAAGAAGTTGTAGCATAAGCTTTTGTAGACTTGGGGGGGATGCAGACCAGGGCGTCGGAGACGCCCTGGTCCAGAGCGCCGCCAGAGTTCAGCCTCCGGACCACGGCGCTCCTGCGGCGAATCTAAAAGGACCGCCAAAATGGCGATCCTTTTAGATTCTCCGGAAAGTGCACCCTAAAAGCGGTGGGCGCACTTTCTGGGGCTCAAACGCCGCGGCGCGTTCGGCTGCCGCGGCGTGAGGGCAACCCGCAGTCGCCGGCCGTGTGGACGGCCGGCGCTTCCAGGTGCGCCCTCAGGAAGAGGAAGGGCCGCCGAACGTGCGGCGGCTCCTCCTCTTCCGGGCCTCAGAGACGGCCCAATTACCCGTCTGCCGAGGCCCTTGGTCTACTTCCTCAGAGGCATAGAATGAGCTGGTCCATGCAACTGAGGAAGTAGACCAAGTCCACAAAAGTGTATGCTAGAACTTTGTTCACACAGTTAATCTCAAAGGTGCTACAAGATCCCTTTGCATACAGATATTCCAGGCTAACATGGCTATATCTCTGAATTCTGCCCTTCAGGCATGTTAAAAATCCCATGCAGTTTTATGCAGGCTATGGAGGTGCCTTACAACCAGCCACTATGGTCAACTGGGACTGTCAGCAGCTCTCCAGGGATTTAAGCATCAATTTTTTCATAGCTCTTCCTGGAGATGCCTGGTATTCCCTGATGTCTCCCATTCAAATATTATGTAGCTCTGACTCTGCTTTTCTTCCAAAATCAATCAAAATCAATTCTATTCAGGGTGGTATAGTTATACAAATAACAGTAATTGTTATAAGCAAGTTATTTAATGTTTAAATTGCTTGAAACATCCTCTTTTCTCTGATCACTAGGGCCTTTGCAAACTGCCAGAAATAGTGCAAACTGAGTCCACTTTAAGGGTTAGGGTTAGGGAATCATGGGAACTGTATTTTATTGTGGCACCAGAGCTCTCTGACAGAGAAGGCTCAATGTCTCAAAAACAAAACAAAACAAAACAAAACAAAAAACAATTCCCATGACTCCCTAGCATTAACCCTAACCCTTAAAGTGGACTCAATTTGCACTATTTCTGGCTGTCTGCAAAGGCCCTAACTTAAGATAAAAGAACCTGTTGAGTAGGTGAAGAATCCCTTGCATTTGGACAATGGTCCAGAGATTTTCCATTCCTCTTCTAGGATACTCAGCATGGTATAGTGGTTTGAGTATTAGACTACAATCCTGGGAGACCAGAGTTAAAATCCCTGCTTGGCCATGGAAACCAACTGGATGACCTTGGGCAAATCACACTCTCTCAGCCTCAGAGGAAAGCAAAAGCAAATCCCTTCTGAACAAATCTTGCGAAGAAAATCCCTGTGATAAATTCACAATTAGGTCTCCATAAGCCAGAAAGGATTTGAAGGCACACATCATTAACAATAACAAAAATTCTATGCAAGACTGTAACATCTTTTACCAGTTTGATTATCTCAATAATCTGTATTTTCATTAGCTGATCACTTCTCTTCTTTTCTAATGTTAGTGAGATTGTAAACAGGATACTCTCCAGAGTAGCCAGTCAATCAACTTAAGCAGCTCTTTTTGTAAAACCAACAAACCAAAACTATTGATCATTTCTATAATAATCTTGATTATTATTGTGATGAGAATGCTTAATGATATGAGTTCTGGTAATTTCATTTTTAGAATATTAGATGTTGGTATACCAGGATATCATAATTTAATTTGTGAGCCCTTCAGAGATCCTTAATGTGATCAGGTTAATCTAATGAAACCCTTAATCACATCAGATTAATACACATACCCCTTGTCACTCCTTGATGAGCAAGGGAATCAGAAAGGAAAGGGTGGCAACAAAAAAAAGTGAAATAGGATTGTGACTAAAGGAAAATAATCAAAAGAGGCACATCGTAGTGGTGGAATTAATCTTGATTTGGACAACTTTGTTTTAGTTATTTTTGGCACAGGCAGGAAGCTACACAAATTAGATTTTCAAAATAGCTCAGTTTTAGTTTCACTGATGTAATTCATTCTCAGAACAGTCCACTGCTTCTATGTTTTGGACAGGTACACTTTCTGAGACTCCCCCCTCCCCCATTTACCGACTATGGCTTGTGTGATGATCCCTGGGCTCCACAACCAATCACAGCCTCCCTGTTTCTGGCTCTTTGCACCAGATGATCATTTAATCCCCAGTCTCCTAGATCACCTTTCCCCACTCCTGCTGAGCTAAAGGGAACGTCCTGAGACCATCTAGTGAATTATAATGGATTCCTTAGCACACACTACGACTTGCGGAGGAGGCAGAGGCGGCGGCGGTTCTCCCCTGCGCCCCGCCCACCGGCATTACCATCAGCTGGA
>CM034701.1:319688870-319712262 GCA_020142125.1 Phrynosoma platyrhinos
TCGCCCAGTCAACCAATTACAAATCCATGTAACAGTTACTTTGTCTGTGGGGAAAGGGAGCACATTCTGTCCCAGAAGCCCCACCCACTGGAAGTCCCCAGAAGTCCTGCCCCCACTAGCTCCACCTCCCACATCAGAAAGAACCTTTATATGAAAAGGGATTTTGTAGTAACCTTGAGTGCTTCTATAAAGCCTTTCCTGGGCACCAGTCCACTCCATGCATCTGAGGAAGTAGACCAAATGTACAAAAGCTTGTGATACAACTTCTTTCACTCAGTTAGTCCCAAAGGTGCAACAAGATCCCTTTGTATGCTGAACTGTATACATTTTTGTACTGTAATTCCCAGCAACTCTTGTCCAGCAGAGCCAATGATGAGGAATGCTTGAGTTGCATTCTGATAACTTCAGAAGCGCCACATGATTCCCACCCCTATGTTAAATGATCATCATGACCATCACCACCATTTATGTTCTGCCATTTCCCCCAAAATTGGTTTAGGAATGAGAAAAAAATGCAGATTCACTAAACTAGTTAATATTCACTAAACTACTTAATGTTAGAGAATTAGAACTCAGAGACAGCTATTGTTGTCAGAACCAATTAAAGTGCAAAACACAGATGTTCCTTTCTTTCCAAAGGATGCTCATGTTAGCACTGGGGTACAACTGTGTCCACATGCAGAAGACTGCCATCTAGGAAGACAAACACCACTGCCGAGTCTGGAAGTAGTTCACAACTACTGAGGTTCTTCCAAAGAGGCTTTTAATCTTAGGGTCTCTACAGACTGCCCGAAAGGGGTGGCTCCATGCCGCCCCTGGGAGTGATGGATTGGGGCTGTGTCAACTGCACGCTGCAGCCCCGATCCAGTACTTTGCCACTCTAAAAAGAAGCCACTGCCTTGCCACTGCCATGGCCACAGCAGCTTTTCAATGCTCCTTTGGTGTAGTGTGTGTGAACGCTATGCCAAGGAAGCACCCTGATGTCACCTGACATCTGTTTGGCTAAGTGACGTGACTGCACGCTGGCCATCCCGACTCCACCCCCCAGGCCAGCCTTTTTGGCCAGTCTGTACAGCCCCTTAGTTGCAGCAAATATTTACGATCACGATACAAGAATATTTACAGAAACCAGCATAATGCTCCACCATCAACTGACATCCACATCACCACACTGTGTACTGGAGCATTCATCCTTATATACACACACACAACTAGGATTCTGATTCAACCCCCTGCTAGTGTTTCATCGGCTTCCTGTCATACATCCAAAGTGACAATACAGTTTGGACCTTCTATGACTCATCTTCATACTCTAGCTGCAGCACCTTCCTCTGAATCAGCATTTCTTCTTTAATCCATTGCATGCACCTGAAACATTTTTCAGAGCCTGGGGCAAAAATATACTGACAATCCCCTCTAAAATATCTTAGTTGCCATGCATGATAAACAAACTACATCAGAATACTTTTTTACTCATAAGTGTTTCCATTGGGTACATTCTTTATCCCTACCTGTTAGTCTCTCATGCCTACCTGTTAGTCTCTCATGACTTTCTACAGGTAATGCCTTTGTGAGTAAATTTGCAATGTTTTCCCTAGAAACACAGTATTGCAGTTTTAGGATTCCACCCTGTATTAACTCACACACATTCTGGTACTTTACACTAATATATTTCGTTCTCCTTTTAAGAGTTTCTGTTTCTGCCATTGCAATGCAGGCTCGTGGTCTTCACTGATCACTGTTTGTATATGGTATGGTTCGCCAAGATCCCCCAATAGCTGCCTGACCCACTGAACTTTGCTAGCCATCTCTAACTGTGCAACAAATTCAGCTTCTGTCACACTTAAAGCTACACAACTTTGCTTTCTGGATCTCCACAAAACTGGACTGTCAGCAAATCTGATGGCTAAACCAGAAACTGACTTTTTGTCTGCTACATCATATACAAAGGAGCTGTCTGCATAGCACTCTAGCTGAGACACGCCTGCAGCCATCACCAGCCATCTGTCCCTTGTTTCTTTGTGATATCTCACCACATGCTTCAAACCTGTCCAATCCACTAACCTGGGTTTTGAGGCTCTCCCACTCAACAACCCCAATGCAAAACTGATGTCAGGTGATGTACAAAAGGCTACCAATAATTGAATGGAAAATTCAGGATGCTCAAACACTTTGTCAGACTCTAAACAGATGAACAGGGGATGCAGATGGCAAAAAGCACCGTCTTCAATCCCAGGAAGGGGAGGGGCAGCCAGACCCGGGCGCCCCAACCGCTTCCCAAAGACTTCATTGGAGCACCCGCCATTGCACACAGCGGGTGCTCCAATGACATCCTTCTGGTTCAGTGTCCAGACACACTGAGCCAGAAGAGATGCAGAAGAGGCATGCACCGCCTCTTGCAGCTCCCTTTCTGCGCCTTGTGCAAAGAGCACTATTTTAGTACTCCTTCCAGGGGTGGAAAAAGAGTGGATTGGGGCCGAGGCATGGGGCAGCTTCAGCCCCAATCCACCACTTCTCAGGGTGGCTCATGGCCGCCCATCTGCAATGGCCCCAAATCAGGTGGCATGGGACTTCTGACTACCTTTGCATTGCTCAATCTCCATTTCTCCACAATCCTGTCAATCCTTTTTCTGACACAACAGAATCACTCCATCCTAGGTTCTCTCCACTTCAATTCCTAAGTAATTCTTCAAACTGCCCAAATCCTTCAGTTTGAATTTTCTTGTTAACTCATCCTACACATGCTTCACATCATTCAAACAACTTGCAGCCACACAAAGATCATCAATAGATCACTAGAATTACAGTACCCTTGGTATACACACATGCATCAGTCTCACTGTGTTGGTATACAAGTTTGACTGCACCTGTTCCAACATCTAACACTCTGGTTTAATCCATACAGGGCCTTCTTCAACCTGTATACTTCTTTAGCCTCAGTCATACCCAGGAGCTTGTTTCATGAACACAGTCTCCTCCGAACATGCATTTATGTCTTTTGTCTCAAAATCAAAATGCCTCACCTAAAGGTTCCTTTTTGCTGCCTCTGCCAACAACATCCTCAAGCTCTCAGGCTTGGCTGTTGAAGAAAAAGTCTTATCATAACTCTCAAACCTTTCATGTGAGAAACCTTTGGCAACAAGTCTGACTTTGTACTTTTGAGTACCATTTGGCATTTCTTTCTTTCTGTACACCCACTTGCATCCTACAATGTTGTGATCATCTGGCCTATCCACCACTTCAAAAACTTTCCTTTCTACTAATGACTCAAAGTCAGAGTCCATTGGCTGATTCCACTTTTCGTATTCCACCAGAGGAAATTTCAATACCTTCTGAAAATGTTCAGGTTCAGCCACAACAGTGCAAACCTTTGCTTCTTGAACTACAAACCTGTCTGGCTTACTTCTGACTCTGTGAGTCCTTCTGAGGATGATCACCCTTGTCCTTCCTAATTTATTCTCACTGCCTTCACTACTAATCTGCACCTCCACAACACACTTTGGCTTAGGGTCAAATGTGGGCGTGAGAGTGTTTTGCAAAGGTGTTTGTGTGTGTGGCATGGTGGCAGTGTCCTGTGATGTGTCTGGCTTTACATCTTCTTTAGCCTCAGGCAAATCCACCCCTCTATTTCTGGCATTTTGTGGCACAATGCCCAGTAGGACAAACAGATCCTAGTTACAGTGGATTCTCACCCAACCATAGTGTTTTTCAAAATTTGTACTTCTAGAGAAAATTACTTTGCCATTGCCCATCAAAAACCTGTATTTGTTCCCTTTATATCCCAAAAGCAATGCCTCTTCCACTTTGGCTCCCCCGTTTTACAAAATTTTGGTGGAACAAGCACATTTGCATATTGCCCAAAAATTCTGAAATGGTTTAAATTGGGTGTACGACCATACAATAGGAAATATGGAGTTTGGTGAATGGCTGAACTCCACATCCAATTGATGATGTGACTTTCTGTGAGGGTGGTCTCTCCCCACAGATGGGCAGGAGATTGTGCATCTAGCATCAAACAGTCATGCATTTGACTGATAACCCCAATGAGCCTTTTAGCCAGACCATCCTCCTGTGGAATGGCAGGATTCGTGGTCATATGGTGAATGCCTTTCTGTTTTAGACAATTTTGAAAATGGGTGCTGAGGAATTCACCTCCCTGGTCAGTTACCAATGCACCGATTTTGTGTGGAAACTCCTTCTCAATTGAGTTTACCCACTACTTAAGTTTTGTGGCTGCCTCATCATTGGCTTTTACCAAAAAGATATACCCATACATTGTGTGCCTATCAACAATTACCCAAATGTATTTGTTCCCTCCATCACTGGATTTATAAGGACCAGCCAAATCTGCATGGACTACCTTAAGTGGCCTCTGGGTGGCACACTTGTTTTCCTTGAGCACAGGAAAAGCTTTCAGTTTTATCTTTTTGCACACATACCAATCCAAGTACCTTGCATAGGGGTTTACCTTTAAAATCTGGACATACTTTTTGTAGCTGAGACAGGTCTGAAAAATTTGCATGCCCCATCAATCTATGAAAGTAATGGGTACCATTCAAATGTAATGGTATGTTAGACACATTTGCACACTTTGCTTTGGCCACCATGTGGTAAAGCTTATTCCTTTTTACCCTTTGGCACAGACACACCCATTTGAAGATATTGTGCACTCACCCCCTTGAAACAACACTTGATACCCATTAGATGTTAGTGAGAAAACACTCACTAAACAATTTGCAAGATTGTTTGCACAAAGTACATTGTTAAATGTCTTGCCAAAACTGGTAATGAAAGCTGTTCCCATTTTCTGAACCTTGCTAGGAGCTCCATCTGCCAAACACACAGTGGGCACTGGAGCAGGTTTTAAGTCCTTCAGGAGCTTTAGACTGTTCACCATGTGATGAGTGGCCCCACTGTCCAGAAGCCAAGCATGCCCTGGAATGCTTGCCTGGTTGACAACAGAAACACTCCCTTCTGCTTGAGAAGCAATCCCTCTCCTTCCCTGAGGCTTCTTCTTGCAGGTGGCTGACGTTCCCTTCTGTGCTACTGAAGAGATCTGGTATTCTCTCTGAAGATGTCCCACCTTCCCGCAGTTGAAAGAGTGTTTCTATCTGCAGACTGCTGCTCTCTCACCTTCAGACTCTGTGGGAGACATCTTAACATCATGGATGGTTAAAATGGCTCTCTCCCTCCTCGCAGAGCTCTGCAGCCTGGTTTTGAAATCACACCTCTGGACCTCCTCCAAGATTTGCACTGATGCTAGGTCCAGGGTCAGGTCTTTCTGTGCAAAACTCTGCAGGCTGTACAGCAGGAAATCCCAATCTTTGGACAAACTCCTGAGTAGAGTGTAAGCCTTATGAGATTCTGGGATGTTTATACCACAGACAGAAACTTGTGTAATCATTTCCTGCATGCTGCTGAGATATTGCGTAACAGATGCTCCCTCTTGCAGCTTGTAGCTGTACAAATGCTTCACCCAAATCATGCGAGATAGTGAGATATCAGGCTGGTGGATTGGTCTCAATGCATTCCAAACTTCATAAGCAGTTTTCTTCTCTCACATATGGGTCAACTGGGATGGCTCTAAAATAAGCAAATGGGTCTCTCTTGCCCTCCTGTCCTCCTCATCTTCCTCATTGGACGCTTGAGCCTGCACAACACTCCATAAATTTTATCAAAAGACTCCGGCATAAGCTATCCAGGAAGAATAATTGTCAGCCCTTTCAAAGAGGCTTTTAATCTTAGTTGCAGCAAATATTTATGATCACAATACAACAATATTTACACAAACTGGCATAATGCTCCACCATCAACCGACATCCACACCACCACACTGTGTACTGGAGCATTCATCCTTATATACACAAACACAGCTAGGATTCTGATCCAATACTCTGCTAGTGTTTCATCAACTTCCTGTCATGTGTCCCCAGTGACAGTGCAGTTTGGACCTGCTATGACTCATCTTCATGCTCAAGTTGCAGCAGCTTCCTCTGAGTTAGCATTTCCTCTTTAACCCATTGCATGCACCTGAGTCATTTTACAGAGCCTGGGGCAAAAACATACTGACAGTTCACATTACAATGTGTTATCCCTATGCTGAGGACTCACAAGTCAGAAACAATACTGCCATAGCACCTATTGTCTGACAGAACAAATTAGTTCTGCCAAAGGGTGCTACCAGCTGGAATTGCATCTAGGCATCAGCTACTTACAGCTAGTTCATACAATTATATCTTTTACTAGGGGTGTAAATCCTGCCTCTCCTCCTCATTTTTATATGTAAGAACAAGAAACTTCAAAACCTATATCTCCACTAGTGAGATGTCAAAATATTTTGAGAGAATGCTTGCATTTGGAAGAAGTGGGTTTGGGTTTTTTTTGCACAAATTCCACAAATTGTAAATTGTGTCAATGGTGTAGCTAAACTATAACAGCTGATGGCTTATTGCAAGGACCTTTAAACATTAGAAGCATTGGGATGGTTAGTTGTGTCCTCTTCATCAAACAGTCACTCCTTATGTCCTTGCACTCTCATCCACTCTCTGTCTGTGCACATTTGTACACTTTGCCCCACAAAGGGACAAGACATTTTTGCAAAGAGATATTTTGCCCAAATTCTAGAAAACTTAATGTGGTGAAAATGTTCCTATTATTCTCATGGACAGCATATATGCATGAAAAGTTGTTTAAGTGTGGACTAGTAGTGGTTTAAGTGTGCAGTGGTTTAAGTGTTGGACTTGTTCTCCAGGAGACAAGTTTAAATCCCCACTCAGCCATGGAAACCTATCGGGTGACCTTGGGCAAGTCACTCTCTCTCAGCAAAGGCAAACCTCTTCTATGAAAGGTTTGCTTTAGGATTGCCAGAAGTCAGAAAGAGCTTGAAGACTGTCAGTGACAACAAGTATTTTCATCATGGAGATGAGAACTCTCTGTCAGGATTTTGCACAGGATATATAGTCATGATATGGAAATATTCAGATGTGTGTGAGTGGAAAATTTCCTGTGACAAAGGACAAGAAAAACAGGCCTCAGTCTAGCACCAGATGTCTTGTAGACAAAATCCTTCCCACTGAGAAAGTAAACACAAGTTAATGTTGTGAGAAAGGAGAAGAGTTGGTCATAAACAGATTACATCATCGTGTTGCCAAGTAACATAAACAACAGGGGCTGAACTGAGGGTCTGAGAAACACCAAACAACCAATGAATGGGAAAGGTTACGCCCAAGTGGATGGAAACTTGGGTTGGCACAAAGTCCTTTGTCTAACTCTGAGAGAAGTCGCTGCTTGAGCTTTTGGGATATAAACTTTCTCTTCCCTGATCAGAAACAGTGACAGGCAAAATGGACTGTACATAGTTATTTTTCTGTTCTATTAGTTGTAGCAATAAAGTTTTACTAGCTGGATTACAAACATGAGTGTTCATGGTTACTGAACAGCTGAGTGGCAAGGTTTTGGTGGAAGAGAAGCCTGAGGCTGTGAAGGACTGCAACCAGCCTTATCCTGTATATTTTGCAACAAGGTAAATCACGCACCACCACACCCATCATCCACACCGACACTCTCACAGATGATAACCTCCTCCCAGGCTGTCTAGACAGCTGTCTAATAAAGCATGAATAATTTAATAATAATAATAATAATAATAATAATAATAATAATAATAATAATAACAATAATAAATTTTATTTATAACCTGCCTCTCTGCATCACAATCGAGGCAGGGAACAGCAATAATAAAAACATACATTTTAAAACATTCCTTAGTAATTTAGTAATTCACATTGTACTTTGCACAGTTTTCATGTGCACGATGTAGTTCATGTTTTGAAGAAGCTCTATGTCATCAAAGTCTTCCAACCTGTTGTTATTATTATTATTGTTGTGTGCCTTCAAATTGTTTCTGAGTTATGATGACCCTAAGGAAAACCTATCACAGAGTTCCCTTGGCAAAGTTTGTTCTAAGAAGGTTTGCTTTTGCCTTCCTCTGAGCCTGAGAGAATGTGACTTGCCCAAGATCACTCAGCAAATTTCCATGGCTGAGCAGGGATTTGAATCCTGTCTCCAAAGTTCAACATTCAAACCAGTACGGCATGCTGGCTCTACCAAGTTTCTCTTAAAACTCCAAATATGCAAGACAGTGATAACAAACATGATGACACTTATCCTACTGGCTTTGCATTTAGCTAAACTGCTGACTCTTAAAACAACAACAAAGATTTGATCATTTCATAAAGCTGTACTTTAGGTCACATAAATACTATCCTATGCAATCTATGCTGCAATGACATAACCCATAACAGATTTCATATCCCACCCCAACACCACATCATGTCAGGCATTTACAATTAAGCCATGAAAAATGAATTCTTTCTGTAAGCAGAAGGGCCATCCGTCATTTATACTGTATCCCTATATATGCATTCAGATGATTAACTTTGGTTTTAAAAGCTATATGGAAATGAAAAATTCATCACTAGAAATCAGAGGACTTAGAGAAAATGGAAGCATTCAGTACTCAATAGCCTGGTGTGCTAACAAAATAATTGGCATTTTCATCTTATTTTGGAAAGCATTTTTTAATGACTAGTCATTAGGGCAGACTTTTGTGTAAATGGCAATTTTGGTTCCTGCATCTTGAATCCAACATGACAGACTGAACAGACAACTCTATGCAATTGCTCAAGAAGAAGCACCAAATGATGATGACTTACTCTATAGCTCACTGTCCATTCTCTGAAGACTGCTTCATATATTACAGCCTTTCACTAGAAGGCTGCCAAAACACTCTTAAGCATAATACAGTACATGCCATCTGGAGACACACCATCTTCTTTTCTCTGCCAGCAATTCCCCCCCTAAACCTCAATTCTTTTGTCTGTATTCCCCACCACCACCACCATCACAGACCCATTTTTCTGAGGAAAGATAGTTCTGCAACACTAGCAGGTAGAATCAGATGGGATGATGTATGCCAATGAATAAAACAGTGGGCATAGAAAAGGTTAATAATGTTTATCTGACCCTTTTTCTTTTTTTAAAGAGCAATCCTTCCTCATGGTGTTTTGTTGTCTGGAGGCACATCAATCTAACTTTACATGTGGTTTCATTGTGGTGGGTAATTTGGCCCTTAGTATTATTAGACTATCACAACCCTTCTCAACCCTTCAAAACCATTTTATTTCCATTTCAAATATGATCCAATGGCTTTTAATTACGCAGAATTGCAAGTATGTGACTATCATTGGGGGGCATTTTTCCTTATTTATTGTATGGCATTTTTATTGTTTTGTATTATTTCTTTTAGCTTCATCCATAAGTTAGCCTAATTTTATTTAAAAAACAACAACAGACAAATACTAAATAAAATATAACTAGTTTTATTGGCAAGAATCAACTGGATGTTTAAGCTGAATGCCATTGCTAAATCCCAGAACTGGTAACACTAGCTGTTTTGCAGCCTTTGCATATATTAACTTTCTTCTAGAGGGATTTTGGGCCCTCTGCAGCAGGTTTTTTTCAGGCATGGGGCAGGGGGCTGCAGGAGAAAGGGGCTGTTACCAATTTTAGTGCTAGCTTTTCAAATGGATCTCAGCCACAGTAGCCTTTTCTAACGTTAGAATCACTGCTGCTATTTAGGGGCTCTGCAGATGGCACAAAGCACTGTCTTGTAGCCAGGGAAGGGGAGGGGCAGTGCTCCTTCCAGGGCTGGCAGAAGGGTAGATTGGGGCTGAGGTGTGGGGCAGCCTCAGCCCCAATCCTCTGCTTCTCAGGGCGGCCCATGGCCACCCATCTGCAAAGCCCTTTAGTCAGCAGAATATCTTACTTAGGGGCAAATCAGACAGTCAAAATCAGCAGGTTTCTGGCCACCTTTGAGTGGGGCATTTAGACGATGCACACCTTGAAGCTGGATGGGAAGAGTACCCAAGCTGTGCTACAGGGAGAAAAGCTGAACTAAAAAGGACCTGGATTTTTCCATTTCTTCCCAGAAAGTGTGAACCTTTGCATGTACATATAAATGCACCACCAAAAGGATGGCTCTAAAGGGCTGCTATTTCCAAACCCTAACCTTAATTGTGCACATAAACGCCCATCGCAGGAGCACATTTAAAAGGGATGGAGCTGCCTTACCCAAGCAGTGAGGGTAGCAATGCCCGAAAGAGAAACCATGACACCTCTCATGGAGATGAGAACAACATACACAATACAGACAGTCAAAAAGGGGGCATAAGGTGAAGGGGGGTGAAGGAGGGCATGTTTGTACCTTGCCAGCATCTGCATGGGCGCACCTCTGTTCTGATGCCCTGTAAAGCACTGCACATGCGAATGTGTGCAGGTTCACATGACAGCCATCTAATGGGATGGCAGTTTCCAGCAGTTTACTCCTGCAAAGGTGTGTAGGGATGATGGGGGGAACAGTAAAAAAAAAAAAGTACCCAGCAGTGCATCTTGAAGCCACATAATGTGGTCATAACGTGCACTCCAGCCACCTTGGTAGGGTTTCAATGCAGCTTTGGAAAAGGCAGCTTCAAACTGCTTTTTCCTGCCTGTTTGTTTCACCCCTTAGTTAAAATCTGAGAATAAATTCTCTTTTTGTAAATAAGAAAAAAATTACTTTTAAAATCAATTTGAAAATAGATGTTAAATGTTTGGTAGTTTACTACATACTTACTTAATCAGTTAGGAAAACTTACTTTTTAAACATTTAGCATCTTGCTTTAATTTTAAAAATGAAGAGGTATGCGTGTTTATGTAGTTTTTTTTAATCCAACTATTAAAACAGCATTCTTGGTGGCTGGGAATTTGTTTACAGTCTCTTATATCTGGCTTGCTACCTGTCATTGTCAAATTATGTGATTTCATGCCTCTGGCTGGTGACAGCTTTCTTGCTGTGTAGTGACAACTGTAATTAAAAATTTGCTTTAAAGTACATTTTGCATTTTATTTGTGGTGTGAAGAATTTCCCTTCTTAGGAATGCTCATACTGCAGGGCTAAAGCACAGATGGACCTTTTCCTTTAAGTTTTATTTCCTCACATTAGAAGGAATTTTTATTTCTTCGCCTTTGCCAGGTATACCATGGCACAATTATGACGATTTTTGAAAATGGACTAAAGAGACAGAGCCACACCAGGAAGACTTTATCATCAGAATTACCCCTTCCCTCTTTCATGAAATGGTATGAAAACATGGAGGCTACCCACTGGCCTTTGTTTTACTGTGCACTGCTAATGGTTGCTAGCATACCTACACCCCTCTCACTGAATATGGAGTTTCATATTTTCACATCTGATATCTAGAGTCAGGCATGTTTTTGAGTAGTCATGATGACCTTGGGAACACTAGAAAGTTTCACCTGGGAAAGGCACACTGGCCCAAGGACATGTGGAAGGCCTAGATAATACTATGATAAATGCAGAATGAGTTTGCTGATCACTTCATCCTCTCACAGGCTTTCTGCATATCCTCTTGCAATGGGAACTGAGTGAGTCCTATCACAAGGAAGTCAAGGCTGTGTCCCTAGTACCCTTCCTATCTGATTATCCAGGGATTGTTGTAAATCTAATCAGTGTTTTGTCACTCTGGAGATAAAGCCATCAGTCATTCTGGAGACCTTTTGTTAATTCCATAGAAAATCCATCAAGTCTTTGTTACATTGGAGGATAGCACCACGTTCCTCTCAAGGCTATGAAATCAGAAATCAATATCATCTCCAGACATAGCCTCCCTGCACACAGTTTGTGCTCACAGTTTACCCATTGGCCCTATGTTCACACAGCGTCTTCTCACCCAGTTTGTAGCCCTCAGACTCTGTCTGAGCCACTCTCCATCTTCTATTGAATCCTCTCTTCAGGACTGGTAATTATCTTCCTTTGAATTCCTGGTCTCTCATTTTCCTGCCTTCCACACCATTCTTTGTGTTAGCCTTGCAGGTTGCATTGGTTTTCTGTGTTTGTGTGCACCTGTGCACATTTCTAAATTTTAAAAAAAGTATTCATCAGAACTGGAGTCTCTCTGCAGTTAATACTGGTATACAAGGTAAAAAGATCCCCTCAAGTTACCCACCTCTCTCAGGCCTCCTTTTGAGCTTATTATTCTCCCCAAATACCAAGGAGATGCTATCACTGTTGATGGGCCCCCCAATTCCCCCACCTTTTTGTGTAACATAGTAAATTGATATCTGAACATGTACCAGTGATTCATTCATTTTGCAATACCCACCTTTGGAGTGAATCTTTGTGCAGATCTCATGGCTTCAACATTTGACAAAATGTGTAAACTTTTTGGTTTCTTCCCCCATCCCATAATTTTTGTACAATCTAGCCTGTAGTTCTCAGATTGTGGGGCAGAGCTCCTGTGGGAGGAGTAAGGATTGCTCAAAGGGGACACAAGACTTGGAAACCCTGATCTCCCCCCTCCCCTCCCACACACACTTCTAATCCATCACTCAAACCATTGGAACATGCTGGCTCTCAACTTTAGTTACATTCTCATATCTTGGTTTTCTATAAATTGAAAAATATAGTGCTGGGGCAGGGAAGAGGTTGCATTAAATTATAATAATAACCATGATAAATAATTTCATATGAAAGAAAAGTCAATTTCTTCTTACTAAAGGATGTTCACTTTTATTTGGATAGGATTTTGTGAGGAATTCTGTTTTATGACTCTTTAGTTCTAGGTCAGTCTTGGCACTATTCAATATTGGATTTCTATAATGCTCTGTACGTAGCTACTTCATTTTTTTTTTTAGGTATATAAAGATAATTTTTGTCCTTGTTGTACATTGACATCCACACCACATTTTATAAGTAATGATAATATGCCACCAACTACAGGAGCTTTATTCATCACATTGGTTACATGTTGTATCAGTAGCATTGATAAAATAGAGAGTGACAAAGGAGAAAATGGCAAGTTTGCCAAGTTGGTTTTAAAGTCACTTGTCAAACATGAACTACAGTTTAAATATTACTTCATGGACAAACAAGAAATGAAACTAATTGAGGAGGTGAGATCATTCTATCATATGTTAAGCCAGCTATTATGACTTCATAATGGCATTCCAGCTACATTAAGGCTAACAAGATCAAATAGTCAAGTAATTAACTTATGGACTGGAACACATCTAAGTAATAAATAACATGCATTCTGTGTTTCAGAAGTGAGAAAGAAGAGGACAAAGAGTAGGTATGGAATGAAGGCTTCATTCATTCATTCTAGTTTTAATTCTGATGCTGACCAAAAAGACATAAAGGATAGAGCACAAAACTGAGTATCAGTGTGGTGTAGTGTCTAGAACAGGGGTAGGCAACCTTTCCCCTTTAAGGGCCGAGGGACTTCAGCAAGGAACATAGGACTATTGGCCAACATGGCTGAGGCTTCTGGGATCTGAAGTCCCTCGGCCCTTAAAGGGGAAAGGTTGCCTACCCCTGGTCGAGAGAACTAGTCTGGAATATAAAGGATCCAGCTTTCATTTCCCAATGAGCCACAATAGTCATTGGATGAGATTATCCTTCTCCTCCTCCTTCTCTTCCTGCCTTTTCCCCAATTCAGGACAAAGTGGTTTACAACAGTTAAAATACACAAAGATAAAAATCTGCCTCACATGGAAATTATAAATGTAATTAAACTATCAATAAAATTAAAGCCAGTTAAAAACATGCCATTAAAAAGAAACAAATAGACAATAAAGCACATTGTACAAGGAACTTTCCCCTTGATCAATCAGCCTTTAAAGACCTCCAGAAACAAACAATCAAACAAAAAAGATCTTCATCTGCCTATGGAAAGATAGCAAGAAAGATGCCTTATCTAACCTTTCTAGGAATAATGTTCCAGAGCCTTGGAACAGCCATCAAGAGGGCCTCCTGTGTTTTCTACAAAATGTACCAGTGAGGGTGCTGGAATAGAAAGAATGGGCTCCTTGCACTTGGGCCAAACACACTTTCTCAGACTGAACTACCTCACAGAACATTTGTGAGGATACAGCAGGAGGGAAGAAGGAGAGGGGGAGGTAATGTGGGATATAAATGTAACAATAAATAACAACAGATGCTGCAGTTTGTAACTTACATCTGTACCAGAGAATTATGTTATTGGATGCTGGATTCACACCCAAAAGGCTGGTATGCAAGGAACGTAGTATATGAACAAGTGGCAGGGTATGCAATGATATTTTGCTACCTGAAACAGACAGTATGGTGTTTCCTCTCCAGTCCATATTTGTTGTTGTTGTTAACTGCCCTCAAGTCAATTTTTGACCCATGGTGACCCTGTGGATGAGACATCTCCAAGACTCCCTGTCCTCCACTGCTATACTTAGTTCCTGCAAACTCATACCCATGACCTCCTTAATAGAATTCATCCGACTAGAATGTGGCCTTCCTCTCTTTCTACCCCCCTCTCCCTTTCCTAGCATTATTGTATTTTTGGACTTGACTCAGCTGTCTAGACAGTCAAGAGAACCATCTTAAAACAGCATTAACAGTTTAACATCTTAAAACAGCAATTTTGCTGTGGCTGTGGAGGTACATTGTCTGGACAGATTGCAGTGGGAATGGGGTGAATCCAGTGTATATCCTTAGTGTAGATAAGCCCTTATTCTTACATTTGTACAGGATTTGTACAGGATAATGAATAAGTATATATTTCTCCAGCTTGATGTGAATCTCTATAGAAAAATACTATGATTGTGACCATTAACTCAATGTTAAAAGTCTACATCATTGATAACCCTAATTAAATTCTCTGTTATATTTGGATATCTTGCTACCAACTACTACATTTTTGTTATTTGTTTTACTATTTGTGTAGTTTTTATTTTTTCATTTGTTCATGCACCTAAGACTGAAAAAAAATTAATTAATTTTTTAAAAAGTGAAACAGTTTTTGAAAGAAAACTGATCTACCTCACGAAGTGGGCTGGAGTCCATAAATGTTTGTGTCAAGTAAAGCCTGTTCAGATTGAAGTTGCCACTTTTGTTGTTTTTGCTGCAACAGATGAACACCCCACCACACACGTTTTTGAAGTGGAAAAATTATGATGAAAAGCAATATTATGATGATCTAATTGCTGAAGATGTTATCTCTTGAAAAGTTGAAAAGGAAGCAGTCAACCTTTTGACAATAATTTTATCCAAACTTTAAAACAACAACATGTAGAATGGTTTACCTGATGCATACAAATCAGCAACAAATAAAATTGACTGTATCTAGGAATCAAGAGGCCACCCCCCCAGGGTTCCATATGTCATTGAACTGATGGATTGATGCTGGAATTTCTATTTATTTGTAATGCAGAGGGAGTCATGTGCCTATTTAAATTTAATAAGAAGCATGAACAACTCCAGCTTTCCCAGATTTAATCACCATTAAACCATTTATGATGGTTCCTCCACCAGAGGCTTAATATTCTTTGATATTCTCATGTATAATTACTTTGTATAATCGGTGCCTAGCTATTAATTGATGCACTGCTAAATCTCCAGGTTTCAAATGGATAAATATTAGCCTAATGTGTTCAATCAATGTACAGAAATAGCGCTTAGCACTTTCCCTGCCAGGGAAAATATTTACCATATATCACAGTTAGATGAGCCCAAGGCACTAAGCAGCTGATAGAGGAGGATTGAAAGCTTGGAAATCACTTTAAAGGTCCTTGCATTTCTGTGAAGGACACCCTCAGCAGACAGTAAGCAAAAAGATCTGAGCTGTTACCTTGAGCATCCTATAAAACACAGTGCTCAGGATCACAACCGTGTCAGAATATTTGCAGCCCGAGACACAAAATGTTCATTTTTAAAGTGAAAAAGCAATAAAGGACACAAAGAGCCTCCAATCTCTTCTATTTTACTGAATTCTTCATTCTAAATGACAGCTAACAGTTGTAGAATATGCTGTTAATAACTAAAAGCCCTTGACTGTTGATTAGGAGTAAGTCAGGGTCTTGTCCGACAGGATCTATGAGGAATAAATTACACTTAATCCTATACTTCTGAAACAAAATAACATTTAATAATCATGAAATACACTGCCCATTAAAGTATCTGCAAGGTTTCTTGAAGATTGAAGGTAGGAGAAATCACTTCAATGTAATTTGGAAAAACTATTACAGAGCATTTCAGACAAGAACCATTACTTCCTTCCTACACCATATTACTAATCAAAGTAGCTGGAACTTTAGCATCAAACATGACAGAGATGCAAAGGAAACAAAAAAATACTGGGCTTCTCTGACACTTTGGCTAGAAAACAACTTTGCCATTCTCCTGAGGGTAGACATGAAATTGGTCCTCTCTCTTGGGTGGTGGTGTGTCTTTTTTGTGAGTGGGAAGTTTCATTCAAATTATAATAATGTAAGTAGACATGTCATTAAAGGCATTCCTGTTTTCCCCATGCCTCTATTACATGCACCATTAGATGTGTCCACCCTTGGAATGCTTTATACAGTTTTGGTTACATCAGAGAAGACATCATAGAGTTTGAAAAGATGTAAAAAAGAGCAACCAAGATGGGATCAGAATACACTTGCATCTTAAAGATTAAAAAGTTGTATTTGGCACAAAGTTTCATGGAGTGCCAATTGATGAAGTGAGATGCAGTCATGAAGGTTTACACTAGATAAAATATTATGGTGACACTAGACTCTTAGCTGTACATGTTACAAATGATCAAGTTGATGGAGCAATTCCCCTATACAGAAAAGTTCTTTTAAAAAAAACAGATTGGAAAAGAGTAAGAGGGTGACACAATATATGAGTAGGTATCAAATTATCCATGGTGTGGGGAAGGTAGAATGAGAGAAAGAAGTTTTTCTTCCTTTCTCATAATACTACACCATCCAGTGAAGTTGAATCGTAAGAGTTTGAGGGCAGCCAAATGGAAGTACTTTTTCAAGGAGAGCATAGTTAAAATACATAATTTGCTACTAGAAGATGTAGTGATAGTGTCAATGAAGATGGCTTTAAAAGATAGTCAGGCAAATTTTATGGCTAGTCTACATGACAGCTATTTATTACCGTCAATATTTTGATACTAGTTGCTAGGAAAGTCATGAGGGAAAGTATTGTGCTTCTGTTCTACTTGTGAACTTTCCAGAGAAACTGGTTTGCCCACTGCTGGACCAGAGAGGGTTCCAGTTCAATCCAGCAGAGGTCTCTGTATGTTCACCTACAACATCATACATTCAAGAGAATTGTATCCTGGCAGTCATGTGACTTATAATATGAAATAGAAATTTGTTTCCAGTTTCTCTCCAAAATGATTATACATTATTTTTGTTTATTTTTCACGGAAATATGTGAAAATTGCAGATTGCCCAATACTTTATTATCTGTTAGGGTTAAACAACATGTGATGCTGAACATATAAATAGAAAGCATGACAAGATTTCCAAAATGTTCTGAATAGCAGGCATGGGAGGATGGTTTTCATCAGGACTGCAAAATCCTGCCAAAGTTAAAATCCTAATAGAAGTTGTTCTTCTTATTGCTATTATCCCTGTGTTGGGCAGAAAACTGGAACTGATTTTAACAAAAGCCTTAACAGATAAAAAGCCCCACAGAAATGGTCAGTTGTGATAATCTATGTCAGGGGTAGGCAACCTTTCCCCTTTAAGGGCCAAGGGACTTCAGCTCCCAGAAAGCCAGGAGCCAGCATTGGCCAACATGGGACTATTGGCCAACATGGCTGAGGCTTCTGGGAGCTGAAGTCCCTTGGCCCTTAAAGGGGAAAGGTTGCCTACCCCTGATCTATGTGATTGATCAGGAAAGGAAATAAAGTAATTGATGATGGAAGAAGTTAGGAAAATGTTGGCATTGATTTGATATTTGAAATTTGATATTTGAAAACTACAACTGGCCTGCCATATCCATGGATTTTTTTATCCATAATTTCAACTATCTATGGCTTGAAAATATTCCAAAAATATAGAAATTCCAAAAAAGCAAACCTTGATTTTGCTATTTTATATAAAGGACACCATTTCACTATGTCATTGTATTTATGGGACTTGAGCATCCATGGATCTTGGTAACCATTGGGGGGGGATGAAATCTGAGCAGATACCAAGGGCCCCACTGTATTTTAAAGATTATACATCTAGCAAAATGCATGACAAACATTTTAAAGGGGTAAATATTTTACATTCATGAGGCTTACATCATTATGCAAAGAAGTGCTAATAATCGTGCTGAGTGCATTCTCCTCCTTCATGGACAGATGGAAAATAATGTCATTCAGTACTCATATTCAAAATGCATTGCTTCACAAATATAAGGAGGAAACATATGAAGCCATAACAAGGCCACAAACTTACTCTATCTCATACTCCTAAAATGAAACTTGAAAACCCACGTAGAAAGCTCTCGTTTCCACAAGCAGAAATTACCACAATCTTACACTAAAATAAGTTTATATCAGTTTGTACTGGTATTACTAGTAAAAAAAAAGTCACCAGAACTGAATGCTCCCTTTCCTGGAGTCTTCTCCAGAACCTTACCTGGAGTCCTCTCAGTTGGGTTCATTATTCTAAACCTTTTCTGTTCAATTAAACATAATTGTTATAAAATTGGAAGCCCAAGATTTAGGACTACCAAACCTCAGTTCTTCCCCAATCCCATGCAAAAAAAGGTGCCATTTCTCATTTTCATGATTTCTGGAGAAAAAAAACCAACATACAGAAAGGCAAGCACCTTCCTTTTAAAAAGAAATGTTGTGAAATAGATTGTAGTTTTTGATCCTTCGTGACAATTATTTGGCTATCATATATTCCTTTTGAAGTTTAGTTCTGTTTTAATTCTAAGGGTAAAAGAGCTGAGGCATTTAAGAGCATGTATTCAAAATGAGAAACCAAGGGCTTTTACAGACTGCCAGAAATAGTGCAGCTTGAGGCCACTTTAACTGTCCTGCTTCAGTGCTAGGGAATCATGGGAACTGTATTTTTTTCTGGGACACTGAGCGTTCTCTGTCAGAGAGCTCTGGTGCCACAATAAAGTACAGTTCCCATGATTCCTTAGGACTGAGCCAGGACAGTTAAAGTAGCCTCAAGTTGCACTATTTCTGGCAGTCTGTAAAGGCCCCAAGTTGCCTCTCTCTTAGGTGTGAGGCCCACCTTTTGCATGAATGATAAATACAGTCTGCTTTGCTTCCTCTTTTTAATCTTTTAAGTCACTTGCATCAATAGTTGTTTCCATAAACATTCCAAGACACCATTCTCTAGAAAAACTCAATTTGCTATGACCTTAAAATGGAGTACACCATTTAATTAAACACTTAAACAATTACTGTAAATCAAAGCCTTGCCATTTTCTAATTGAAAAACCATTTTCCATTTCAGGCACTGGCATATAAGTGTGGTTCACATGTCTATCCCTGTTTTTGGAAGAATGAATTATAATTTTTATCATACAGCAACAACAAAAAACTATAAACTGGTAGGGATGGAACAAACTCTTATGTCCATTATTGAAGAACTCTTTTCCCCAATTCCTTTTTGTGATGCTCTTTTAAAACAGGAAGAAATTGAAATCCTTATCTATTTTTGGTGCTAATTTTTCAAATGGACACATTAATGGGCACATGCCCTTACTGACTAATATGGGTTTGTGTGCTTGGCAGAAATGTGTGTAGGTGGTTTTTTGTGGTGTGTGTGTGTGGTGCATATACTAAATGTGCACACACATTCTTTTGCAATGTGCATTGCAAGCAAGAAAATCTATGGATTTCTGACAGCAAACTGATTCATTACAGAAACAACTTCAGAATGTTGTTTAATAAGATGTAGTTCAATCTTTTAAAAGAAAAAAAATCCCCAAAATCAAGGGAGCAAATTTCTCACACATCCTTATGAAGTTCCCAATTTCCTCAGATATAAATTCTTGAGTTGGCCTCATTCAACTGCTATACTCTCAAATTTCAATTCCTGCATCTACCATATGGGGGAATACTACTAATCATATCTGCAACAAAGCTGCAAGGACCTGGATGCTAGAGTAAATAAAAATCCAGTGGATGTAACCTTGGCCCCTGCTTGTCTTGTGTTGAGGGATACTTTTCAGTTTGTGCAGCCCAAGGATGTGGACAGGATCCTTGGAGAAAAGAGAGCCACCACATGTGTATTAGACCCTTGCCCTTCTTGGGTAATTAAACAAGCCAGAGGAAGACTGGCTGCATGGATAAGAGAATTGATTAATGCCTCTCTACAATAAAACAAGGTTCTAAGACACCTGAAGAATAAGACCTCTCCTGAAAAAAGCATTCCCTGGTACCTACTATACTGGATAACCATAGGCCAGTCTCAAATATTCCATTTTTGAGGAAGGTATTAGACTAGAGTATGTGTTGGATTCTCACCTCCAGGGGTTCCTGGATAAAATTGATGATATAGAACCATTTCAGTCTGGTTTTAGGCCTGGATAGTCAGGCCTGGATAGAGACAGCTTTGGTCGCCCTGGTGGATGACTTATGCAAGGAACTGGATAGGGGAAGTGTGTTGCTGTTGGTCCTGCTGGACCTCTTGATGGCTTTCCATACAATTGACTATGGTATCCTTCTCAGTTGCCTCTATAGGATGGGGCTTGGAAGGACTGTTCTACAGTGGCTCTGTTCTTTCCTGGAGGTATACTCTCAGAAGGTGGTGTTGGGGGATTCCTACGCAGCTCATTAGCACTGGTTTGTCGAGTTCCTCAGGGTTCTGTTTTGCTCCATATGCTATTAAATATATACATGAAACCACTGGGAGAGGTGGTCTGGAGTTTTGAGTTGTGTCACCAATATGCTGGTGATACCCAGCTCTATTACTTCTTTTCACCTAATTCCAAGAGAGTTGTTCCTCTGCTGAAATGAATAGGGATTAAGCCTGTGTTAAACAGGGTTACACTCCCTCTGAAAATGCAGGTTTGCAGTTTGGGGGCACTCCTGGATTCAGCTCTGTGCCTGGAGGTCCAGGTTTCAGCATGGACCAGGAAGGCATTTGCATAGCTAAAGCTCATGAACCAACTGCATCAATTGCTAGAGAAGTCAGATCTGGCCATGATGGTACATGCCATAGGGGGGATGCAGACGAGGGCGTCCAAGATGCCCTGGTCCACAGCGCCGCGGCGCTTCTCCGGCAAATCTAAAAGGAGCGCCAAATTGGCGCTCCTTTTAGATTTAAGGGAAAGTGCGCCCCAAAAGCGGCGGGCGCACTTTCCCTGCCTCAAACGCTGCGGCGAGTGCGGTCGCCGCGGCGTGAGGTCAACCCAGAAGCGCCGGCCGTGGGGATGGCCGGCGCTTCCAGGGGCGACCTCAGGGAGAGGAAGGGGCGCCGAACGTGCAGCTGCCCCTCCTCTTCCCTGCCCGGAGGACGACTCTATTAGTTGTCTGCCGAGGCAGTTAGTTACATCTCATTGCATTACTGTAAGTCACTCTACATGGGGCTGCCTTTGAAAAGTGCTTAGAAAGTTTAGTTGGCCCAAAGAGCTGCAGCCAAGTGGTTAACTGGGCTGGCTACAGGGAGCATACAACTCCCTTCTTGCACCATTGTCTGCCAGTCAATTTTTGGGCACAATTGAAAGTTCTGGTTTTGACCTATAAAGCTCTATGCATTATTTGAAGGACATTTATATTTGAAGGTTCACATTATTTGAAGGACATCTATAAACCCTTTAGAGTTATACAATCATCTGAAGAGGACATACTTTCGGTCCCACCATTTTCTCAGGCTTATTTGGTAGGAGCAAGGGTGATGGCCTTCTCAATGGCTGCTCCCACACTGTGGAACTTCTTCCCTAGGGAGAACAGGGTGGCTCCTGTCTTAATCTCCTTCCATCAGCAGGTCAAAACATTTTAATGATCTCAGGCTTTTAAAAAAAGACTGTGGTGGGGTTTTAATGCTGTGTGGTGCTGTTTAAAAGGTTTGCATATGGTCTTTTAATAAATGTTAATGATTTAATGTTTAATGTTTTGACTTTAGAAATTGTTTAATCACTTTAAAAATAATTCTTATATTTATACTTTTTATTAAACCCACCAGTTGACCTTGGGCAAGTCACACTCACTCAGACTCAGATGATGGCATTGGCAAACCCTCTCTGAAGAAGCTTGCCAAGAAAACCCCATGATAGCTTTAGACCCATTGGCCAATCACCATAAGTTGGAAATGACTTGAAGGCACACAACAACAACAGGCATTTTAATCTATATTGTTTTTAAATATGTTGTTAGCCAACTTGAATCCCATTATTGGGAGAAAGTCAAAATAGAAATGAAATGAAATGAAATAAGGATAACTGAGATAATGTATGTGAACTATTCTGGACTGTAAATAAATAGAATCCCTCTTTTTTCAAAGACAAGGATAAAGCTAACTGATGTAGTCATTTGAAAAAAAATGTATTGCTTGATTTTAGCTCTGTGTAGCTCTGCTTAGTCATTGCTTTGACAATTCAGTATCTCCCTTTCATAACTGAAATAGGATAAGTAATGTACAGAGTCAGTGTGGTAATAGTGGTCTGAGTAGGATGTGGACTCTGGAGATTGTATGTTTGATTCTCCACTCAGCTATGGGGACCTGCTGGGTGACCTTGGGCGAGTCACACCTTTCTTTTTTTAAAATAATATTTTCATTATATAATATTACATTATAAAATAAAATAAAAATATTATTATATTTTAAATAATATTTAAATGAAGAATATTTTCATTATATAATATAATATTATAAAATAAAATATAATAAGATATACTATTCGTAATTCCACTAAAGTATAATACTATTAATTTATCACTAATTAACTTATCTTTATAATCAAGTACTCCCCATCACCAGAACCAAATATCTTCATGTTATTTTACCCTCCCAAATTGTAACTCTTCCTGTGGAGGTAAACCACCTTCCTCTTTTACTAGAACCTTTTGTACAAATATCTTCCATATTGCATCAAAGTCATTCCTCTTCATTATTCCTTTTTTAACCTTAATTTCACATGCTAACTTACCATTAATTGCCATTTGCCATACTTCTTTATACTAATCTTGTATTTGCAGATCTCCCTGAACTTTCCATTTCTTTGCTGTAATTATTATTGCTGCTGTTAATAAATTTGTTATTAAGTCCTTCATAGTCTGGGTGCAGTTGATCTTATCATATATAGACAATAATGCTATCTTTGGTCATATTTGTAACTCAATTTCTGTTATCTCTTTTATCTCTTTAAATATTAATTGCCAAATTTTATTTACAGACCTACAACCCCACCACATATGAATATAAGTACCAATTTCTTGACAACCCCACCAACATATCCTTGAATAATTTTTATTTATATGGTTTAACCTTACTGGTGATAAATACCATCGCCAAATTGATTTATAGTAATTCTCCTTTATCTGTATAGATATTTTTTAAAAAT
>CM034701.1:319737466-319748551 GCA_020142125.1 Phrynosoma platyrhinos
ATTTCAACCTAAACAATGAAGGAATAGAAATAGTAAATGAATTCTCATACCTGGGATCAGCCTTTGATAGAAATGGGGACTGCAGTCAGGAAATCAGAAGAAGATTAAGAATGGGGAGGGTGGCTATGAAAAAACTAGAAAAGATTCTAAAATGCAAAGATATACAATTGAGCACAAAAATCAGGATCATGCAAGCTATTGTATTCCCTGTTACCTGGACATTTAAGAAAGATGATAGAAAGAAAATCAATTCCCTTGAGATGTGGTGCTTGAGAAGAGGGCTGAGGATCCCATGGACAACCAAAAGGACAAACAAATGGGTCCTACAGCAGATCAAGCTGGAAGCCTCCCTTGAAGCCAAGAGAACCAAACTGAGGCTATCATACTTCAGACACATCATGAGAAGGGAGGACTCTTTCGAAAAGACAATAATGCTAGGAAAAATGGAGGGAAGTAGGAAGAGAGGAAGGCCATATGTTAGATGGATGGACTCTATTAAAGAGTTCATGCACATTAATGGGTTGCAGGAATTAAGCAAAGCAGTGGACGACAGAGGGTCTTGGAGATGTCTCATCCATAGGGTCGCCATGAATCAAGATCAATTTGAGGGCAGTTAACAGCAACACACAACAACATATCATATCCTCCCACATTTTACAGATGAAAAAAGGGATGCATGCAGTCAAACAACATCAGAGCGTGATCAAGATGACAAATGTTATTGTGAGTTAGTGAGGAAGGACACACAAAGGAGAGGCTGCACAATTTTGCTTTCCCCTCAGCCTATAGAAAAGGGCACTAGCCAAGAAAATCCCATGACAGGGTCACCTTAGGCTCGTAATTAAATTAGAAAGGACTTGAAGGCACACAACAACAGCAACAAATGGAAAAGAGCAACATTCCACCCTTCCTCTCCTCTTTCCCTTGCTGAGTTAATTGAAACAAACTACTTTTGCACTTTGAAATCAATTTGCAGCAATGGAAGTAAACTGAGGACCATGGGGAAAGTCAGAGGAAGAGAGAGAAAACGGGATATTTTAAAATCAAATTAAAAAGTGTGATGACAGAGAATTAATTGGGACTGTCTTTGCCAAATTAGGACAGTTGGTGAATATGATACATTAATTTCTCTCCACACATTATTTTTTTAAAATGATATAGCACATATACATTTATGTAAGACTATGTACACTTTAATTTTTCCTCTTGGTTTTCTTTTCTTTGTTCTCACTCTGTGCCCCATTCTGTTAAACACATTATCCTTTCATGGCTATTAGTATTTAACTGAAAAGGACCACATAATTTAAATGCATCCTATTATCACACTTTTGAACAGACTTCTTTTCCCAGTGTGCCCACACTATTCTGTTTACAGTCAAGTAGTTCCAGCTGATATATTCCTTGCAGTATACTAAATTGTCAGTTTGGAAAGAGGCTGTGCTCCATTTCCACACAGATGAAAATCCACCAAACCCAGCAAGGACCACCTTTATTGAGGTAGTGGTGGTCGGCAAGCAATTCCATTGAACTTAGGATGGAGGACCACCCAAGCTCATAAATTGATAATTTTGGCAGGAGATTTATGGGAAGCAAAATATCCCATTAGCCATGGGCATTGTTTGTAGAACCTCTGCTTACTGAAGCTAGTCAGACAGGATGAATTCAGATTCTCACTGGTTACTTGAAAATACAATGAATGTGCAGATTCACAGTTTCTCCATTTGATATGAGCTTAACAGTTATTTCATTGAGCAGCTGCCAATTCTCTTACTCTGTACTTCTGAAAGCAACAAAGAAGCATGGGGAGGGTAAAAGAATGACATTCACAGAGCTTAGCAAGTTTCACAAAGCTGTATCTATTTAGCAGCTCCTCCAAAACACAGTTGCTCCCATCTTATTTCCAAGCCAAGAAAAAGCATACCAGTTCAGCCTGGGAAGTTTGGGAAGGAACTGGCACTAATTTTACAGCCACAGGAAACTGTGATGACAGGCACTTTGGCTAAGTGAGCTAGGATTCTGGATAGTACTATTTTTAAAACATACTGACAATATTTCTATTGGAACATTAATATTCCACAGTATTTTTTACATCCTCTTTAGAGGTAAAATCCTTTTTATAATAATTTACAAAAGATGTAATCTGGGTCTAATCAAGGCATGACCATCTCTGGAAAATAAGAATGCAGCTGGCAAAACAGCTGGAGTGGATAAGAGCACCATTGCCACACGTGTTTCCAAAAACAGCACTATGTCCAGAACCCTCATACTGTGCACCTGGTCTTTCAAGTGGGCACCATCCAACACTGATCTCACATCTCCATCCCATTATTGGAGTCCTATCTTATCTGAACATATGAAGAACCATGCTGGATAACTCTAACAGTAGTCAACCAGATAGGCGCTAATGGACAGTTCACAGGTAAGACTTGAGTGCAATAGCGTCCTCACACATGTGTTTCCCAACAACTGACCCCGAGACCCATATTATTGACACTAGAAGTAGCATATAGCCACCATAGCTAGTACAACACCCAACAGGACTAGTGTTCCCCAGGAACTGATAGCAAGAACCAGTAGAAGTAATATGAACCCATCATGACTACTACCCACTGATTCTTTGTCAGTAATTAATTAATTAATGACAGTATTAACAAAATCAAAGCCAAGCGGGGAAAGCATCTTGATGAGACTGGCTTTTGGAATAGATAAGCAGCAGAAGGAAAAGAATTGAGAGGTACGAACCTTTTCTGTTACTACTTGGGTTCAAATTACTCTTTTTAGAAATGCATTTCATTTGTATGCTACCTTTCTCCCAGATAAGGAACTATATCCCATATCTTCTCCATATCCTCAGACACTCTTTCACTTTAAAATTGTTGATGGAGATATGCCAGGGCTTTGGTTACACACATGTGAATTTTTAGCATAGTTTGGCCTTTAGGTGCATGAACATTGAAAACAGCACTTTCTGTGCAGAAATATTATTTTCTGCATAGGAAACTTATCTTTTGTGCAGAAACTGCTGTTTTCTGCAATAAAAGGAGAGCATTATTTTTGCACAGAGTTAAATCCCAAAGTGCAAAGATTCCTGACCATCTAGGATTCTACTGATCAAGTTTCCTGACACTTGAGAAACAAATTCATATTTTTTCCCCAAATATTCTTTCCATCCCTAATGTTGTGCATGGCTTCAGACTGATTCCCTTTGCACAACAAGCACACTTGTCATCCCCATCCACTATTGCAGCAGGATTCTTGCACCAAGATGGGATTCTCACTCATTGAAATCCATACCACCTCTGTGATCCTAATTTGCATCTTAACACACCAATAACTACCCATTTACAAACTAATATCCATATTAAGTAACAGGCATGGCATGTTTATTCAGCCCAGGTATCTCTGTATCAAGTACATTTTCCCCCCAGTTCTGCTCCAAGAAACCTGAGATGAGGAAAAAGACAGTGATAAACCTATTCCCATTACAATCCCATAATGATCATCTTATGGGTCTGGGACTTTTGCCATGTAATCTAATTGAGACACATTTTGTCATTAAATGAAAAAGGGAAAAAAAAGGATTTTGAGGATCTCAAGCCTCTCCTTTAGAGTAACATTTCAAAAATTATCTCACTGTGAATCTCGGCTTCAAAGAAACAGAGCTGTTGAGCTAACTAGTGGAAAATGGGGCAATTTATGGTGTGTTTAAATTTCAGAGAAGTTTTGCTCTCTAAAAATGTTTTGGAAATGCTGTGGAGCTCAACAGAGCCTATTCTACTTTAATTAGAGTGAATTTCAGTTTGGATTTTCCTCTTAATTTAGTAAGCATGTAACAAAGTGACACTTTACGTTTTCCTAAAGTTCACGGTAATTTCCATAATCTGCCAGGTAGCAAACAAAACAAAACAAAACAAAACAAAACAAAAATTCACCCATACTGCTACAGTTAAATAAATAAAGAAAGAAATGTTTAATTTATATTATGATAAATCAATTTTGGATATCATCTTCTACTACAGTTTAATGCAAAGAAAATTGCTTGGCTTTCTTAATCTACCTGTCTAGTGAGCCCTCCTAAAATGCTTCTTTTCATGTTTTCCCCATCCCTGCTGCAACAGTTACTATTATAGATGAAATACAATGGAGTGAAGCAGACAGCACAAAAGGTCTGTGCTGAGACCGTGCCACCACCGTTCACTCCAGGACCGTGGCAACTGCATGTGCCTAGCCTCAATCTGGGCCGCCACTGCAGTCCTTGAATTAAGTCTACAGATCACAACATTCCATTTCTGCCACAGTCAAATCCATCCTTCCCCATTAATTTGTCAAATGTCCTGCCAAAGCTGTCCACATTCAAGGTTATCTGTATACATGGCAGAAATGAGGACAGACACCAACAGGAGAATTTAAATCTATACATATTTTTGAGATCTAAAAAGTGTTTGTACATAATAAAAAAGTCAAGAAAATAAATGTTGACAACAGAAAGGTGTGGAGAAAGGCAATCAACATTTCAAGAAATATCAAGCTAAATCTGATATTAGTCCTCACAAGCACAGAACCCCTGAAATTAGTGGGATTTATGTAAGTGGAGACTAACAAGTTCCATTCATCTTTAGTAGATTTACTTAAATTGAGATTATTACTAAATGGTGCTCACAATGTATATGAGAACCATTTAGTAATAGCAATGTTTATGAAATATATTTGAGTAGACTTTTTTGAAACCTGTCTAGTGATGACAACCTGTAAACAGCACTTTCTACTTGCTTATTGATGGCCATGTCTAAACATTGCAGAAGGTGATTTTAACAAGTTGCAAGAGAAAAGGTTTCCTAGACTTAAATTAAGACTTATGTTTAAAATATTGCACACCCAGGAATTCCTTCTGTACTTTATTGCTTTAACTCATTCATCTCAAAACAACTCTAAGAAGAGCCTACGCATTATACCTTTGTGAATTTCTATGTTGTTGCCAAATATTAATTGAAATAATTCACTGTAGAGAACATGTGGTTGTGAGAATATTAGTAGCACATAATCCTTTCTAGTTAAAGGTCCTTCCTGGATTATTGTGGGAAAGCTCTGGAGTTCTAATTACCTATGGAAGTCCCCAGAGGTTACTGCTGAACACGGTAATTAGACGGTTGTAATAGAAGGTGTTAGCAGGGGACAAAGGATTTGTACTAAGTACCACATTTTCATGGCTATTTACTGTGCAAAATAGCAGAACTTAATGGAATTTGGTGAAGCTCTCCAGTGACAATTGACAGCAAAATAAATTAATAGGGTTTCATGAAAAGATACAGAAAGAAATCTTAAAATTATGATTGCTAGTCAGGTTCTTCTTCCTCATATCTTTATCAGATATTGGGAATGACTTTCAGTGTTTGAATTAAGTCTACAGATCACATTGCTCCATTTCTACCACAGTCAAGTCTATCCTTCCCCGTATATGCAAAGTACTGAACGAGCACTGATCCTTTACCACCCATATTCACTTTTAATAGGTTTGAGGCAAAAGAGAGTCTAGTAGAATGTATTCTATGAAAATTACCATTCACATATGCCAAATATTGAACAGCACCAATAGCACAACAGGTATCACATATAGTCAAGGTGCAAATTACTACACGAAACAGAAACACTTTTGTTAACCTGAGTCATATAACACAGTTCAGCAATTCATATTGGATGAAATTCATTATTTTTCATCCCAATTATTTTTTATAGGGCATATTGCCTCCAGGACTAATACAGTACCTAGCAGTAATTCTACAACACAGACCAATAGATTTTTTTCTATTTCTTGTTTTAATAATAATAATAATAATAAAATTTATTTATATCCCGCTTACTGGCAAACAATCCAAGCGGCTTACAATAAATCCTTTATTGTTTTAAGCAATAAAAACAAAAGTATCTGTAAGATTAACATAGGCTGCATGTCCACTGCAGAAATAATCCAGTTTGATACCACTTTAACTGCCATGGCTCAATGCCATGGAATTCTGGGAATTGTAGTTTGATTTGGCACCAGAGCTTCCTGACAGAGAAGGCTAAATGTCTCACAAAACTACAATTCCCAGAATTCCATAGCATTGAGCCATGGCAGTTAAAGTGGCATCAAACTGGATTATTTCTGCAGTGCTTATGCAGCCATATTTCCACCAAGAAGATTATAACATTCCTACAATATCGATACCTTTCATGGAATTTAGAAGAAAAAATGCTGTAATTATTTATTCTTGCATGCAGGAATTAAATAAACAAAGATTTAAATCCTTAGAAGGAGTAAAAGGAAGAAAACAGCAAAGTGGGAAAAGGTTTGCTACAAGTAACAGATATAGTGCCTTAGCCTTTCAAATATATCTAAATAGCACATACTGGGCTGATTGACAATCTCATAGAAAACCTGTTTTTTAATTTGACAATATTAAAATATTTAACATGGTAAAGGTTTTGAATATAGTATTCTTTCCATGTGCTGTATTTTTTTCAAGTTTGTTCAATACAGAAGTCTGACTTTATTTTAAACCAAGAGATGATTAATGAATATAGCTTGACTGCCCTGACCAAATTTCCAAAGGACGTCCGTGTATTTATATATTGACTTGTTAGAAAATGTGAAGTGCAACCCAATTCTCTTCATATTACTTAAATATGCCTAAAGCTTTCACATACTGGATAAAGACAGGATATAATTGGCTAGGAATACTATGAAGCAACACATCTATACCTTGGGGAAATTTCTTTTCATCGTACAGAGTGGAAGTGTTAATTGAGTTTTATCCCCTAATAATGGGTAAAGCTAATACATCTAGAAGGCTGTTGATTCCAAAGAGCTGTAAATTGGACAAGATGATAGTTTTCAACCTGCCAGACCGATACATGAATACCCTAGAACGTCAATACTGAAATGTGTATCCTTTCAATGGCCTGCACAAGATACAGCCTGGGGGCTGCATGCGTCCCACCAAAGGATTTTGGATGGCCCACAAGGATGTGCAACAAGTTCAAAGCTCCTCCACTGCTTGGCCTCGTTCCAAGAAGAGGACCATGCAGAAGAGGAAAGGTGAACGCTCACCCTGCAAGGTTCCTCTGTTGTTTGGCTTTCTCCCAAGAAGAAGCCTATATGGTGGTGGTGGAGGAGGGTAGGCAAATGCTTGCCCCTCAAGGCTCCTCCACTGCCCAGTTTTCTCCTGAGGAGAAAGCCAAGCAGTGATGGGAGACTGCTTACCCTGTGAGGCTCTACCACCTGGCTTACTCCTGAAAAGGCCAGGTGGTGGTGGTGGCGGTGGCGGAGGACGGGCAAATACCTATGCTGCAAGGCTCCTTGGCTGCTTGGCTTTCTCCTAAGGAGAAGGACGGGTAGAGGAGGACAGGCAAAAGCTTGCCCTGCAACGCTCCTCCTTTGCCTGGCTTTCCCTTGAGAAGGCTGGGTGGCAGAGGAAGAAGAGGGGCAAATGCTCATCACTCAAGGCTTCTCTGTCACTTGGATTTCTCCCAAGGAGAAGGACAGGCAAGGCTCCTCTGCTGCTCAACTTTCTCCTGAGGAGGGGGTCAGGCAGAGGAGGAGGAGGATGGAATTAATATTAGTAATAATTATTAATTAATTAATTAATTAATATTTAATTAAAACCTATTTGTGGCCCGAAGAAGTTCAGCCTATTTTAATTTTGGCCTCCACCTCCTGCCAAGTTGTGCAGGTCTGCTTTCAACTAAATTAATGGAATAATCAATATGTCAATCACACCTGTCATAACATGGTGGGATCTGACATATAATCATAACAATGACTGTTATAATAAATCACTTGGGCATTGATGCAATTTCATTTCATTGCATCATCTGCCAGCCTGGGGGAAAGGGATTACAGTTTTTAAAAATGGTGAACACAAGAGTATTTAACATTATGCCAGATGAGTCTGTCATGTTATTTTCTTAAATAATAAGTAATGAGGTGAGCCAAAATGGTGTAATGGAGGGGTAGGCAACCTAAGGCCCGGGGGCCGGATGTGCCCCCCCGAGGCCTTTGGACCGGCCCTAGGCCGGTCCTGCTGCCGCCGCCACTGTCACCATCCCCCTCTGCCCCCCCACCACCACTGCCACCGCCGCCACCTGCCATGATGATATTGATTATTGCTGTTATTACTTGTTCTTGGGATTTTCTTGGCAAAATCTCCACAGGGGTTTTGCCATGGCTTTTCTGGGGCTGAGAGAGTGTGCATGCATATTTTTTATTTTTTAATTTTTTAAAAAAATATTTTTATTTATTTATTTATTTATTTTTGGTGCTTTGGCCCCCCAATTGTCTGAGGGACAGCAACCCGGCCCCTGGCTCAAAAAGGTTGCCTACCCCTGGTGTAATGATTTGAGTGTTGGATTATGACTCTGGAAACCAGGCTCTGAATCTTTGCTTAGCCATGGAAACCCACTGGGTGACAAGTTACATTCTCTCAGCTTCAGAGAAAGACAAAGGCAAAGCACGTTTAAATGAAACCTTGCCAAGAAAACCCAGGAGTTAGTCCATCTTCTCCTCTATCACTCTCAGCTGTAGCCGCTGCTGTTCTTTGTTCTTTCTTTGATATTTTTTGATATTCTTTGGTATTGTTGGATACTGTCTCACCTGTGAGACTTATTTTAAACATGTTTAATTTATACTAGTTTAATACTTTTTTAAGGGGTGGGTGGGTTTGGGATTTCTGAACTGTGATTTTATTGTAGGGTATTGTACACTTATGTTAAATTTTAATGCTGTAAGCTGCCCCAATTGCTTTGCAGAGGGCCGGGATATAAATTGTTGTTGTTGTTGTTGTTACCCCCATGCTAGGTTCACCATAAACTGGAAATGACTTAACAGCACACAACAACAGCAATAGTTTTTGACAGCTTGTATGCCCCTTGTTTGGCTGATAGTTTTGTATACTCCAATATCATGCTATTAAATATGTAACCAAAACTATACACATTTCAGTTTTGTTTTCATGAGTGGTAGGTGGCAACCCATGGCATACTCAGTTTGTATGGAAATGCAGAACCAGCTTTGCACAACTCTTGTTAAATCCATGAGAAAGTCTACTGACTATGCAAACTCTCCTTGAGTTCAGATGCAACATAACGTCCAAAGTTTCTTTATGAATCCGAAGTGGAGCTGTCCACTCAATTTGTGAGCAGAGAAATTAGGAGGGCATTTCACCAAAGTTTTCTTTTTTAAAAATATATTTTATTAAATTTTAGAAATTGTATATAAAAAAATCATACATACATCATTTATATATCCAAGACAACATACAAATAAAAACATCATACAACACAAAACATTAAACAAAACAAAGCAAATCAACAACAAAGACTACACATCTAACATATATATCTAACATTCTTCATTCACTACTTCCTATCTGCAAGTCTAAATTTTGTTTCTATCTAAATTATTTTTAGATTATCTTTTACTAAAATATTCTAAGAAAAAGTATTCTACCTTTCTTATTCTTGCAAATATTTTTCCTTGGAGACCCAAAATGAATTATAAAACCGCCAACATAGATTCACTTTAATTAAACTATACATTATTGAAATTATTTACCTTGAAGAATATTTAATTATTCAGCCATTAACTCCCTTAGTTCCATTAAATCAAATTAATCTAATTCTATCCCTAGAGTAATAATTTTCCACCAGTTTTTCTGAAAGTATTCTATTATTTTCTCCCAGTCTTCTTTATACAAGTTCAATTTGTTTCTAATTCCTCTTGATAGTTTGTCCATTTTCATTATATCAAGCAGCTTAAATGTCCAATTTTCTATTGTAGGTATCTCTTTTGTCTTCCATTTCTTAGCATAAACTATTCTCGCAGCTGACAACATATAAAATATGAATGATTAGTTTCTCGGCCTCAGGAGTCTTTTTATCCCTCCTATATTTGGTTTAAATGCTGCCCTGCCTATTATTGTTTGTTTGATTATTGTTTATTTTAATTATGTGTTTGTATCTAAAACAATGTAAAAATTGTTTAATTCCTTTTTAAGGGGGGGGGCTGTGGGATTTGGATGGTATTTTAACATTGTATGATGTTTTCAAATTTGTTGCGAGCCACCTCGATTGCGTGACAGAGGGGCGGGATATAAATAAAATTATTATTATTATTATTATTATTATTATTATTATTATTATTATTATTATTACCAATTTCCCCCCATAGATTGCTCTATTATATTGAGTAAAAAAATTTCCAGTGAAAATTTAAGAGGTAATTTTATAACCTTCTTAATTAAAAAAAATTGCTTCCAAAATTTCACTGCTTTTTTGCAGGTCCACCACATATGATAGATTGAACCCCTCTCCTTTCTACACTTCCAACACAAATTACTACAGTTGTTATATATCTTACTTAATCTATCAAGGGTTAAGTACCACCGGAAGAAAACCTTATAGTAGTTCTCATTAATATTCTGACTACAAGTATAGTTTAACCTCTTTTTCCAAGTTAATTCCCACTGGTCCAACTCAATTGTGAAACGAAAGTTCTGGGACCATTTAATCATATTTTCCTTAATAGTTTCCTCTTCCATATAGATTTTAAGAATACAGTTATATAACCTAGATAATAAAGCTTTTTTATTTAACATTATCTCTCATTCCAGTTCTGTACCGCTTTTCCCAATTTCATGTTTTTTGTCCATGAGAAAATGCTATCTTAATTGTCTATAAAAAAAACCCAAGAAAGATCATGACCCTCTTCTCTAAGTTCTTCGCTAGTCTTTAATCTATAATCAGCTTCATTAATAGACACTAACTCTTTATAACGAATCCAGTTATCATTCTTCTGTTGGTTTTGTTTAAAAAAAGCTTAATGGGGAGAGGCGCAAAGAGGGATTTTAGAGCAAATCCGTTTTTATATTTCTTCCAGATTTTCATTAAAGATTGTTTCACAAAATGGTTATTAAAATCACGATTTACGCTTTCCTTATCATAAAAAAGATAGGTGTGCCAACCAAATCTCAGGCTTACACCTTCTAAATTTAGTAAATCTTCATCTCGACTCTTATCTGACAGAACTCGCCATAGGAATTTTCTTAATTC
>CM034701.1:319753562-319769442 GCA_020142125.1 Phrynosoma platyrhinos
GTCTCTTCCAACTCTATGATTCTATGATTCTATGATTCTATGTCCTAACACTACTTTAAATGTCAAGGGAAAAGCAACATGGGACATACAGTAATAGAAATAAAAATATGTATGTGAATGTCAAAGTGACTAAGCAGGAGCAATCATGAAGATGCACAGGTGAAAAAGATAATATAATTAGGAAGCCTTGAGAGCCAAGGACAAAGTTATAGAAGGTATATTGAGAACACCTGTGATAGATTTCAAACACCTGAGACTCATTAAGTGGTCAAGGTAAAGTGATGAAACACTTGGGTTGGTCTTAGGTATGGGATGATCTATGTGGACCAATCAAGATGTATGTACACACCCACTGGGTGGAAACTGACTGGTGGGTGGTGTCTAACAATGGCTATAAATTGCAATGGTTGCTAATGTATATTGTGGAGCAGTTCTGGAGATATTTTGGAAGTGTAGAGATTGTGATTTGTAGGGCATATAGTATTTATTTATAGTAGAATAAAGTAGATCTTTTATATAAGACTACTGAGTTGTCTGGTGTCTTGAGGGAAGATACAAGAGCCAGCTGAATCCTGGAGAAGTTTGGAGACATCTCAGGAAGAAGAGTGAGAAGGCTTGGAGAGTTTGTCAGGGTCTTCAGCCTATTCTCTGAAACTGCTGCTTGGGAAAGAAGCATCAACCACTGATCAAAACTGGTCAGCTCTGCTGCATAACAAGGTGGTGAGTTAGAGCCAGAGGTGAAGAGCTACAACTCCCATCATTCCTGACATTAAAACCTACTGAGAGGTTTTCAGATGGGTGTTGAACATATTTCTAATGTAGTCTGCAGCATTCATTACCAAAATAGGTTGTTTGAGTAAGACCACACCTTGGAAGTGCTACATCTCCTAAGCACTTAGACATAAAAAAAAAATCCTCTACAGCAGTGATACATATCACCATCTATCAAACTGCTCCAAAAATCTCTTAATTTGATCTTTTCTAAGCTGCAAAACAGATGTGTTTTGTCAGGCACAATATCACATAATACAGCAGGATTTATTATGTCTGCACTGAGTAAATTTTTGAGGTATAGAATATCTGCCTGCAGGCAAGCATTTCACATGCTTAAATGAATGTTAATGATATGCATTCTTTCGAAAAGGAAATGGGCCATTTAAGGTGAAGGAATGGGTCTTTAGCTGATTGCTATAGCAGGGCTTGAGAAACATGGTGCCCTCTAACTATTGTTGGACTTAACCTCTCATAGCCCCAGCCAGCAGAGCTAGTAATAAGGGATGATGGAACTTGCAGTCCCATAATATCTGTAGGGTGATATGTCCCCCCCCCAAACTATACAGAATGCTAAAGGACCATTAGAAAAAATCAATCCCTGCTTCATTTCTAAAATTACCATCCTTTTGTGTCCCTGAGCAGGTTGCCTAAGAAGCTAGTTGTTCAGAAAAAATAACAGCCATTCTGTTTAACTCAAAGGATATCCAAATAATTAAGTAAAAAACATCCAGGGGTAGCCATGTTGGCTATATAGCAAATCCAGTAACAACAAAAATCCACCAAACAGTGATACCTTTACTGGGCCAACCAAAATATACATGTTGCAAGCTTTTGAAGTTACACTGGCTTCTTCACTGTTAACATATTTCTACATCTTCCTCTATTTGCATTAACTGCTAATAAAGAGAAGGATAGCCATGGCACAGAACAACAGGCCACACATTACACAAATCTGTCTGTGCCTACTTGTTTTGTCTATATAGAATTACAAGACAGAATAAAAAGGAGATGCACTCTTTTTTTAGCATGATTATCTGAACTTGATGTGGCAGAATTTAAAGAGCAATCTAGCAAAGGAGACCGATAAACTGAAACTCCAGTTATGAGGTCCACAATAAAAAGATGCAATGACTAGAGAAGAACGCT
The DNA here is from genome assembly GCA_020142125.1 of Phrynosoma platyrhinos. NCBI lineage: Eukaryota > Metazoa > Chordata > Lepidosauria > Squamata > Phrynosomatidae > Phrynosoma > Phrynosoma platyrhinos. Next base: position 319,755,483 of record CM034701.1, read on the forward strand.
GGCTCACATCACCCTGACGGTTTACCCATCTCCTGTTAGGAAAAGTTGCAGGTGGTTGGCCACTATGTACCTACTTATTAGTATTCTTCATCACCATGTATGAATGTGAGACCTGGACAGTGAAGAAAACAGATAGAAAAAGGATCAACTCATTTGAGATGTGGTGCTGGAAAAGAGGGCTGAAGATAGGGTGGGCAGCCAAAAAGACCAACAAATAGATCCTTGAACAGATCAAACGAGAAATCCCTCTGGAAGCCACAATGATAAAACTGAGACTGTAGTTCTTTGGCCACATCATGAGAAAACATGATTCACTCGAAAAGACATTAATGCTTGGAAAGGTGGAGGGCAATACAGAGGTAGACTACATGTCAGATGGATAGACTCAATCAGGGAGGTCACAGGCCTGAAACTGCAGGACCTAAGGTGAGCAGTGGAGGATAGGGGCTCTTAGAGATGTCTCATGCAGGGGTTGCCATGAATCGGGGTCGACTTGTGGGCAACTAACAACAAACAGCAAGGATATAACAGCACTTCCCTTTTCTCTTGTGCCCTCTTCTTGTTTTTCCATTTTCACAGTTAAATCATATTTAGCCATCATCCATAATGCAAAGTATGGTTTGCACTTGCACTGAAGATACACATACACTATTATCACACCACAGTTTACAGTTCCACTTTCAAGAGCAAGTGCTAGTTTCAGAGAGTACCCTTTCATATGAAATGAAAAAATGTCCTTTTCTATGTGGGCAAGGGAGACAGTAAATCAGACTGCCCAGGGAGTGTGGAGGAACACATAACACCAAATTATTTTTATAGGCATCACAACAGGGGCAATATATTGGTGCTTTGCTTGTTTTTCAACATTTAATTTAGGGTCAATTCCATGAATACAGCTTTAATTTTAAGTAAAATTTAAGATAGTCCATGGAGATTCTATAACTGCAGTGGCAAATCAGGAAAGCCATCTTCAGATCTAATAACAAGCATACTCATATTCCTTTCATTTAATAAAGACTGCCCTCATAGCTCTGCAGATAACAAAGTGCAAAATAAAGCCACTGAAACAAGTGATAGGTAGGAGATTTTGTGAGTGTGCTTATATTGTAGTTCTCACCTGCCTGTTAACATGGCCACCTTCCCTGGGTGGGTTGCAATAAAAGATATACCATTCTATAGCAGTATAACTGAATTTCCAGTGGTTAATATAATAAGATTTATTGTACTCTCAACAGAACTCTCTTAATCCTTATGCTAGTCCCAATACTCTTTTTCATACATACCTCAGATTCAATGGTTCAGAATGTAATCCAATACACATTTTCCTGGGATTAGGTTCCACAGTGAATTCAGTTGGGGTTACATTTGTATAGAAAGGCATAAATTCAGTATTATCCTTCATTTATATTATGCTCCACAGATTTGGGAATTGTTTCTTTCTTATTCTTACACATTTAAATTTTTAAAAGTTCTCTAATTTTTCAGAGACAGAATACAGTTTGTCTTATTTAGCAAAAAAATGCCTTTTTTTAAAAAAAGACAAACTACAGTAGCCCCTCCTAACTCACGGGGATCTGTTTGGGACCCCCCCATGAGTTAGGAGACTTGTGTATATTTAAGCTGCATTGAGATGAATGGGGTGTGCCCCCACGAACATGTGCAGAGTGCTCACCGTGGGTGCGTGCCCCATTCACTTAAATAGTGGTCGTTCCGCTGCAGACCATCAAGTCTGTGGATTTGGAGAGGTGACTGTATTTTCCCAAGAGACTGAAATGATTCAAAGCAGTTAAATATATAGTAAAACAGAATCTCCCCTCCTGTAAATGCTTATTTATAACAGTAGCTCTACCAAATATTATCTCCCTGTTTGCATATTATGAATATATGGTAGTTCCATAATATCTATATTTACTGCAGCCTGATGTTACTTGGATTATGAAGATCAAAATCCGATAGTGCATGCCACTATATTTCACTGAAAGGTTCAACTCTCTTTGTCGCTGAAACTGTGTTAGTCAGCATCATATACATAGGAAGTCAGAAACTAAATGGCTTTATTTGTGGCATATTAGTGTACGTTTTAGGTTATCACAAGCTTAGCTGCCAACTCTGCTGTGTATCTAATGCTAACTCTGGAAATTACAAAACAGATCAAATGGGTGTACTTTTGAAGTTCTCAAGGGATTTGTGGCTGACCACTGTTGAAATTTAATACCACACTAGAGGGACAGCTGATCAACCAATGCAATTCGTATGTTCTGCTGCACTTCCACTGTACAGTTGGCCATCCATATCCAAGGATGCTTTATCTATGGATTCAACTACCCATGGCTTAAAAATATTCCAAAAAATATAAATTCCAAAAAGCAAACCTTGCTTTTGCCATTTTACTATGCTGATGTATTTAATGGGACTTGACTATCTGTGGATTTTGGGGGGTACTGGAACTAAATGCCAGTGGATATCAAGTACCCACTGTATTTTGAGATGGGGAATTTTTATGCACATTTCCCCCTTCTAAGTTCTTTTTAGACATTACAGTGATGCCAAAAGGGAAGGCATTCCTGTCTCCATCCCTCAGAAAAATCCAAATGCTGTTCAGTCTCACCATAAAAAAAAAAAGAAAGGAAGGATGATCTCAATGAAATCTCAGAGACCCAATTTCAAGGTCCTGGGACATGACCCCAGCTGCCCCAAATTAATGAAGATGTTTCTTTTCAATGTCAAGATCTCATGGACTACTGCAGCCATGGAAAGTGTGTGGTACTCAAATTCTAATGTCCATATACAAAATAATTCCTTTTCAACTTTTGGTTCAGCATGGAAGAGGCAAATCATAAGCAGATAAATTTCAAGGCAGAGACCTTCTAGGTATGTTGATATGGATGCTTGTGGGGGTGTAGTTGAATGGTAGAATGGAAGATTAATGGTTTCCATTAATAATCTGATTTTTTTCCCCTCTGTTGCTCATGGACAGAAAGAATGGAAAATTCCCAATAAGGAAGTTAGATTCCAGTTGCAACATGATGAGGGATAACACCATCATTTTTCACTGTACTGCAATTATACTTATAATGCCATAATTTATCTTACTGCACTAGAATGTCAAAGCTCATCTTGAGTTTCCCACTCTGTGCTTTGATGTACAGACCTAAAGCTTTGCTTGTCCTCACCTTTTATTTTACTGTGGCTTCCATCCTCTCCCCCACCTTTTCCTCTTGAACACACATCCTAATATTTAGAGCTTGCCCTTGGGCTGATGACTAAGCTATCATCTCCAGCTTCCCAAGCATTTAGTTCAATGCCCTCTTGATCAGACTTGCCAAGCTGCTGCCAAAAACATTCTTCATGGTATTTGATGGTGGAAAATGTTGAGAAATACAATCTAGCAACACCTACAGGGACACATAATTCTCACTCCTGCATGGCAGGGGGTTGGACTGGATGGCCCTTGTGGTCTCTTCCAAATCTATGATTCGATGATTCCTGATTTTGCATTTGTGCAAATACACTCCAAAACTTCCACTAGTCAATTTTGTGTGTCTTATTTTGAAAAACAATATATTTCTTGAAGATGGAACAAAAAAGTTTCAAAATAGCTGTAAAATCCTTTATTGATATCTACCTACTCTTTGCAATAGTTTGGCATCATTTGCTACATCAAGAACAAATTTGATTTAAGATTTGTAATAAGAACCTACATCAATAAATTATAACAGATTAGTGATTAGTGGTATTATTTATATGCAGTATTTTCATACCTCTTACAAGGCTGAAGTCTGCTTCACAGGGATTAATTATTTTCATAATTTTGTCTAAGTAGTAATATAGAAAATGTCAAAAAGAAAATTAGATTTTCACTTTCCAGACAGAGAAATTTAATTAAAGCCAACTCATAGTCAAAGGAGAGCATCCTTCAGCAGTTCCATGATGTAGCAATGATGCCATACAAGAGACCAAAGCTCAAAAAGTGAATTTATGAATATTAATCAAGGGCTTGCAAGTCTATGCACATGGCCCATTTCATCCCTGGAGCCTGTCTATTGGAGATAAGCAGGAGGAAGCAAGCACCTGGTGAGGATTTTTCCATATGAATACTAGTCCTGCTCACTGTAATCGCTTACAGATATGAATCAGCTCATTAAGAATCCTAATTGATGGAAGATTAGATGCTTCTCACCTCCACCTTTATATATGGTGTTTAAACTTAAGGTCAACTCCTGGGGGTGATAATTTAACTACAAGTAAAGGCACCTTCACTAAAGGCCCTGAAGCTGAGCTTCTCTGAATTAAAAATCCCACATGAAGACACTGCCTGTGTCTGAACAGATTACATTAAAAAAAATATTGGTACATATGTGCAGATCTATGTTAGGCTGTCAGATTATTAGATATAGGAAGCAAAATAGAAATTTAGTAAATAATAATAATAATCTGTTAGATGGAAAGAGATGAATGGATCACACTCTATACCATTTATGCCAGTTTCACATGTGCTCATCCATTACTCTGTTACACTTTGCTTCTTAATCAGTCTGCAAATATTTTATTAAATTCTTAATGAAAATTTGCTTATGAAAGAAAACATTTTCTTCTATATTCTCCAACAAAGAACTGGATTGAAAAAATTTAAGAAACATGTATTCATCAAGGAAACATGAATCAGCTTAGTTCACTTGGGGGGTAGGGGGAAATTTTAATATTCCTATTGAAACATTGCATGAGCTAGTGCAATAAATATGTCTTTAGTTATTTCAGCTTATTGTCTGACCTTGTTTAGTAAAAGCTACTGATATTATGATCACTCTTGCAGTACTTTTCTCTATGTAATTATAGTGTTGATAATTATAAGAATTTTTCAATCTTGCACTGTCCTTATTTTTAGTGGGCATCTTCTTCCATCACTGTGCTACATCTTATTCAAGCACTATCCAAAATCATAAATATAGTATATTATTTGACATTCAAAGCATTAATCCCTTATTAACAGGATCTCATTAAAACCTCAAGTACTTTGCTATTTCTTTCTGACCAGAGAAAATATTTTGTTCTCTCTCAAAGTGTCCCATATTGTTCTGAACAGAAATGGGGTGGGAATAATGCAGAAGTCCAGATATTGGATTTTACCTCTTTGCATTCCAAGTAATTAACTATGCTCACTTAGGTTGATGGGAGTGGTAGTCCAAAACATCTGGAGGCCACATGATTCCCACCTCTGGCAGCTATCCTATATTTCCCTCCCCATGCATCTGCTATTTAGTATGTCTAAAGTTGCACATGTTAGGACACTAGTTAAAAACTGCAACAGCAAGAGACAATCAATCTGTGTACAAAGGAATTGAAGAGAAAGTGCCACATACAACTTTGATATTATTATTTGATATTATTTCACATTATCTAAACAAAATATTTTTATTATTTCTTTATGTATATGCTGCCTTTCTCCTGGACCCAAGGTGGCTCATAGATAAAACTGCTAAAAACTTGGAAAGAAAATTTTTAAAACAATCTTATTGCTAAACAAATTAAAATTACATTAAACATACTAAAGTTAAAAACATATAAAATATTTTTAAACAACATAAATAAAACACACCCCATATAAAAACCTCCCTGATGATGATTATATATTGAAATCTTGCTTGAACTAAAATATCTGCCTGCCAGTGAAAGGAAAGCAGGGAGGGGCCAGCCTAGCTTTCCATGGAAGAGTTCCAGAAGTTGGGGGCAGCCACTGAGAAGTCCCTCTCTCATCTCCTCACCAAGTGAACCTGTGATGATGGCAAGACCAAGAGAAAGCCTCTCCATGAATGTCTTAGAATTTGTGCAGGTTTGTATGGGGAAATGCAGCCTTCAAATAGTCTGGACCCAAACCATATAGGGCTTTATAGGTCATGACCAGCATGTTGAACTGTGCTTGGAAATGAACCAGAACAAGGGTGACATGATCCCTATAACTGGCCCTGGTCAGCATTTTGGCCACCGCATTTTGAACCCCCTGAAGTTTCCGAACAATTTCCAAAGGCAAACCCACATAGAGTGTGTTACAGTAGACCAACGGGATATAATCAAGGTATATGTCACCACGCAAAAGCTAATATCTCCAGGAACTGGTGCAACTCGTGCACTAGTTTTTGCTGTGCAAATGCACTCCTGAACACTGCTGAAACCTGGCTTTCCAGGGTCAAAGTTGAATCCAGGAGCAAACCCAAGCTGTGAGTCTGAGATTTCAGTGGGAGATAATCAGACCAACCAATTTACTGGATTGCCATAAGGATCTCACATCTTGGGAATGCATCACTAAATATAGTTCCCTGACCCAAGATGTTGATGTAGAAAATAATAAAAGGAAAGACCTTTTAAAATGTATGGTCCAAACCAATTCCCATCAGTGTTCTTACATGGCTGTGAAAGCAATGCCCCTCCTCTCAAATTTTGATAGCAATTCCAACAGCAGGTATCCTGAATTATCTATCATCCTATCTTTCTCTCTTGAACCTACATGAAGCATGTTATGATTCACACAGGAATAACTTCTTCTTTTCAGGTTTCTTTAAAATATGTCACAAACAATGATTTATTCTTCAGGAGCAAATGGATACAAAGTTATTTTTTGCAAAACGCTTGCAGCATTGTAAAAATTTGCCCCACTATTCTTTTTTTGCATTCCAGGCTTCTAATATCTTTATATTCCCTCATGGGTTGTAACCCCATATTGTTATTATCCTATTTTGTACCCAAGGCGCTAAGATTCAGATTAAAATATACTACGTATTTTTTCTACATGGCTTAGTTTTCAGTTGAAATTTAAATACCCTTCCTACTGGCTAAGTATGTTAAAAAAAGGGGGGGGGCTTTCATGCATATGCAGACCTACCCCTCTAAGCATCCTGTTAATTATTTCAAAGATATTTAGAGGTCAGCACTCAGAAATTTCTGTGCATGCAACCTCATTAATTCTGAGGGATGGGATAGACAAGGGCAGCATACAATATGATAGCATAATGTTACTATTAGACAAGAGCATCATATAAACTGTGCTATTGCCCCATATAGTTGCAGTAATAAAATTAGTCTGCAGACCTTAGGTGTCAACATACACAATGGGTTGGAGTCACACCTGTCCCACACAGGAATCTTGCTATTTTAAAATATTCATGGCCCTGCAGATAGAAGGCCCAATACTATTCCAAACTGGACTGACTAGATATTATATGATGAATTCTACTCTGTCATAGGAACAGCCAGGGACAACAACTCAGCACAAGGCATGTGCTTTGCTTGCACAAAGCTACACGTTCAATCCTGACATCTTGAGTCAAAAATTATCAGGAACTAAGTGAGGAGGAAAGATTCTTGAGAATACAGAGAACCATAGCCCATCAGACAATACAGAGCTATTGTTTTCAAATATGTTTAGTCTCAAGTCCTTTCAGTTGGATTTATATGGAAATTTGCCAGCTTTGGAAAGTTCTTCTCAAAAAACAAACTTGAGGAACTTCCCATTCAACCACTGCCACTTGATCAAGGATGGCTAATCTGTGTTGTAACCAGAACTAGGAAGTTACTTTTTGGGCAACAACTCCCTCCCCATCCCTCATAGTCAGCATGGCAACCAACCAAAAAAGTTAACTCTTCCAAGGCTCTGTATGTAACACAGTAAGAATGTTACAGCGGTGCTATGGTCTCTGACCCTGTTCTCATGTCACATGGAAAGGTGAGAGCATTTCTGGCAGTCATTCTTTGAGATGATCATGCTACAGAAGAGAGAATCTAGAGGATGGCAGTGCAGACAGAAGCTTTTTGAAAGGAACAAAGTCAGAATAAGGAACCAGACAGGGAACAACAAAACTTGGAGAGATAGCAGGTAGAATGCAGGTGCACACGAGCCAGAACTACAAAGATGTAGAAGGCTGAAGGAGTTCACATGTTGTTTATAAATGAGGAATACTGGCAGATGCAGAGTGCATTTACACTGTACAAATAATGTAGTTGGAAACCACTTTAATTGCTATGGCTCCATCCTACAGTACCCTGGGGTTTGTAGTTTTGTGAGACATCAGCACTCTTTGGCAGAGAAGGCTATAGATCATATAAAGCTACAGACCTCACGATTTCATAAGATGGAAGTACAGAACTTAAAGTGAATTCAAACTGCATTATTTCTACAACGTAGATGCACTTGTAGTCTAGTAACATCTGCAAGTCAGCACTTTGCCTCTTCTTCCTCTAGTGTACATGCAACAGATTTACCAATAAGGCACATCAACTAGAAAAATGGTAGTAGTGTGAAATACAGTTTCACTGCACATGCTATGGTCAAATTAATATGCATCACTGATCACACACCAGTCTTCTCAGCTACAGTGATCCAATGGAGTAAATCTTGTTATTTTTCTTGTTGGTGTTTTGACCTCTAGACTGATACAATGAAGAATATTCTTTTTAAAAACCTTGTAGTACATTCCCTTGATAACATAAGAAGTTGAGTGTCAAATGTTAATGGAAATTGCTAGAGATGAGCATTATGCTACATAAATTTTGTCATAACAAAACCAGAATGAACAGCAGTAATTTGCACACTTAAGCAAACTAAAGTATATTAATAGAAAAATGACAACTTCTCAAGTCTTTAGGTATTTGAACAACACTTGCAACTTAAAGAGAATTAAGACATATCATGTTCAAGTCACTATGGACTAAACCTAGTGAACAAAGGCTGGAAAAGTTATTTTTTATATGTCACCTTCCCCCAAATCCAAGCCAACATGACCTTTGGCCATGTTGTGTGGGTAACTTTGTGAGATATAGTCCAAAAATGTAACTTTCTGAGCTCTGCATCAGTGATACCAATATAGCTACACAGTTACTAGACTATAGCTAATGCAACTCCATTTCAGAACATTCAAAACAGACATATTAATTAATCAATCAATCCATGAAGCATAGAATCATAGAGTTGGAAGAGACCACAAGGGCCATCCAGTCCAACCCCCTGCCATGCAGGAACTCAACATCAAAGCATCCCTGACAGATAGCCATCCAGCCTCTGTTTAAAAACCTCCAAAGAAGGAGACTCCACCACACTCCAAGTGAGTGTGTTCCAGTGTCGAACAGCTCTCACTGTCAGGAAGTCCCTCCTAATGTTGAGGTGGGGTCTCTTTTCCTGTATCTTGCATCCGTTGTTCCGGGTCCTGTTCTCTGGAGCAGCAAAAGCAAGCTACCTCCCTCTTCAATATGGTATCCCTTCAAATATTTAAACAGGGCGATCATATCACTTCTTAACCGTCACTTCTCCAGGCTAAACATACCCAGTTCCCTAAGTCATTCCTCATAGGGCATGGTTTTCAGACCCTTCATCATTTTAGTTACCCTCTTCTGGACATGCTCCAGTTTTTCAACATTTTGAAACTGGACACAGTATTCCAGGTGGGGCCTGACCAAAGGAGAATAGAGTGACACTATTACTTCCCTTGATCTAGATACTATACTTCTGTTGATGCAGCCTAAAATTGCATTGGCCTTTTTAGCTGCCGCATCATACTGTTGACTCATGTTCAACTTGTGGTCTACTAAGAGATCCCTTTCTCACCTAGTCTCATTAAGCCAGGTGTTCCCCATCTTATATCTATGCATTTCATTTTTTTTTTTTTTGCCCTAAGTAAAGTACCTTACATTTCTCTGTGTTGAATTCATTTTGTTGCCAAGATCATTTTGAATTTTCATCCTGTCCTCTGGAGTATTAGCTATTCCTTCTAATTTGGTGTCATCTGAAAATTTGAAAAGCATGCCCTCTATTCTTTCATCCAAGTCATTGATAAAGATGTTGAATAGCACTGGGCCCAGGACAGAACCCTGTGGCACCCCACTGGTCACTTCTCTCCAGGATGAAGAGGAGCCATTGCTGAGCACCTTTTGGATTTGGTCAGTCACCCAATTACTAATCCACCTAACAGTTGTTTTGACTAATCCACATTTTACTATCTTGTTTGCAAGAATATCATCAATAGCACAAAGAAGCTCTTCTGCTAATGTTTCTAAAGAACATTAAGGGAAAAGATTACAACTATGAACAAAAATCTTACTTAAAAATATAACTGTGGTAACACAATGTATTACTCCAGCACACTATAATATGAAATATTTGCTTCATGGACTATATATCTATTACAATTAAACATGAAGAGAATCTCACAATGTAATTCTTTCTTGTTCCTACAATACTAGCTAATTGTAAATCCTTGCACAAACCCCTTAAGTAAATAACAACACAAGTGTGTAGTCTTACAGTGGTTCTGTTCAGTTTTAGCAAGGAACTTAATTCATTTGTTGAAATGAGGCAAACATAAACTATTATTACATTAATATTATAATGTGCCCTCATTTCTTATGGATCTTATTCTGTATTCAGGGTGATTATAATCTGAGAACATTTTATTAACCTAATGCCAAGTATTTCTTCACATTTTAATATGCTGTTGTCATAAATCATGCAAATGAAAACCTTTTTTTCTGAACATGCAATTCAGTCGGGAAGTGCTTCAATTTCTCTTTTGTTGCTATCCTAGAAAGCTGACCAAGATGCATGTTGACATTGTGAAGTCAAAGGCTTTCACAGCTGGCATCCATAGGTTTTCGTGGGTTTTTGGGACTGTGAGGATGTGTTCTAGAAGAATGTATTCCTGATGTTTTGCCTGCATCTGTGGCTGGTATTTTCAGAGAATGATGGCATGGAAGTGTGTGAGGTATATATACTGTGTATTCCTTGGTTGAGAGGATTAGCATGTAAATCTGTGTATTTTACTGTTGAAGCAAGGCCTCAGGGTGGAAGGATATGTGAGGAGGATTAGTGTCGATTTAATTAATGGTTTATTATCTGCTGGGAAACCCCTGACCCTGGGTGAAATTCATTTGCATTTGCTAAATCCTGATTTTGGATTTGTAACCCAACTTTGTTTACTTTCAGGCTTTCTTCTTTCCTGGACAATTTCCTGGACAATTTCAACAACTAAATTTCAACAACTAAACAACTAAATTGTTAAATTGTTAGAGGTCCCAAAATCACATCTAGTCAGGACCTCTCAGAGGGCTTTCACCATCGTAGCCCCCACAATTTGGAATAGGCTTCCGGCCGAACTTCGCTCCACCGTGTCATTGGTCTCTTTTAAAAAGAACCTAAAAACATATCTGTTTCAGCAACGTTCCCACCCTAGATGTAAAAACTCTTGTCTGTTGCCCCTGTGTATGACCCTGGACTTGATATTGATCTTCCTTGTCCTACCCCTAACTGTCGTGATTTACCTCTGCTCCCCATTTTTTTAACTTGTTTTTAACTTGTATTGTATTTTTGGATTGTCTTGTTCAATGTTGTAAGCCGCCTTGATCAGTTCTCTGGAAAGGCGGGGTATAAATAAAACTTTTATTATTATTATTATTATTAACAAGGGGTTTTCTTGACAAGATTTTTCCCACCCTGAGGCCTTGCCTCAACAGAACAATACACAGATGTACATGCTAATCCTCTCAACCAAGAGTCACACAGTATATATACCCCACACATTTCCATGCCACCATTCCCTGAAGATGCCAGCCACAGATGCAGGCAAAACGTCAGGAATACATTCTTTTAGAACACGACCTCACAGTTTGAAAACCCCACAAGAAAGCTATGCATGTTGACAGTTTCTCATACAAGATACGGCCATAATTTAATTCCACCAAAGGCATTAGGTATTGGTAGCAAAATATTATTCTTAGGCACTATGGTAGGTAACAGGTTCTTGTATAAACTTCATGGACCTGAAGGAGTGATGGCTAAATCAGATTTAAATGAACATAGCCCTACCTCCCATATTTTTTCTTCCTCCAAGCATAGCCTTACAAGGCTGGATTGTATTAGAATGTATTAAAAACAACAACAACAAATGAGGCAAGTTGTCATAGAACTCTACTAAGATCCTAAGCAAATGTATTTGTTTATTTATGATAAACAGATAGAGTCATGGGTTGAGATATTCTGGAGTTTATACACATTGGGAATCAAATGTAGCAGGGATGCAAAAATGTTATGGATGTCTGGAAAACCTGGGAAGTGAGTCAATAAATGCAATAAATAACTATTAATCCCATTATTGAGAGATTAATCTCAGATGAGATGAACCACCTAACTGAACTGAGTCAGTATGGTATAGTATTTTGAGTGCAGGACTATGACTATGGGAGATCAGGGTTTGAATCCCACACAGCTATGGAATCAAGTGTGTGTGATCTTGGGCAACTCACACTTTCTCTGCCCAGTAGCATCACTGGGGGGTGCAGGCCACAGTGGGTAACCCCCCAGAAAGCAGGTGACACCAGGTTGGCTCCCCTCACCTTGAGCACACTTCCAGGGCCTTCTAGGCCCACCCGAAGCCCTTTCAGGGCTACCTGGGGCCTTTGGGGGGCCTTTCTGGGGCCACTGGGGTCTTTTAGGCCAACCCAGGGCCTTGTGGGGGCTGCCTGGGGCCTTCTAGGCCCTCGGGGGGGGGGTTGGGGGCATTTTCAGGGGCATCCAGGGTCTTCTAGACCCACCTGAGGCCTTTTCAGGGCCTTGGGGGCCCCACTCTGGCAGTCACAGGCGCTCCCATGCACCCACACCCCAGAAACCATGCTGGATGTTTGGGGAAGCAAGTCCCATCCCCTGGAAGCTCCCCCCCCCCTCAGTACTGGGTGTCACTAAAGGTAGGTACGTCATTGTCTCTGCCATAGAGGAATGGCAAACATCCTGTGAACAAATCTTACCTATGTGTGGTTGCTTCAAATTGAAGCTGATTTGAAGATGCAGAAGAACAAAAAAACAGAGCAAAGAGGAACTATACTAAAGCAACAACAATAAGAATGTACATTTGAATAAAAAATGTAATACACTGTTATTTTTATATAATAAATAATAATAAATAATAAAATTTTATTTATATCCCGCCTTTAGCCAAGGCTTACAATTTATGTCATGGAGCTTATTCCCCATGTGACAGAAACCACATAAATGATGTTATCTGCCTGAAACACTGTTAGATTAAGGAAATTTGGTACCTGAGAAAATAATCAAAATGGCAGTTTCATTTCCTATAGGACGGGTAAAAAAATATTATATCTACCATTTTTTTTAAAAGCAATTTGTTGTCCTGTACAGTTGATTCCTGTAAACTGGTGCCTGTTATGCAGTTCTTTTCTACCCAGTGCCTTGAAGTCCAACTCTGACTTCTACTAACATAGCCTAAGATAGTCTAAAAGGTAATGAATATTAATCCAATTCTGGATTCAATGCCTTTTAAAGTTAAAACTGGTGAAGCTTATGATTTTCAGATTATTTCTGACTCCATCTCCTATTAACCCCTGACAGCATGATCAATAGTGAAGGTTGTGGAGAGGTGGAGTCCAAGAACATCCTCAAGGTCACAGGTTCTCCAAGGAAACAATTTTCTGGTAACAAATCCACTGTCAAAAATGGCATATCCATAATTTCAAAAAAAATTATTTGCCCAGCAAATACTGCATCAAAATTGTCAGCTTTGTGTTGCATCTAATCCATGTTGTTTTCCCCAGTCAAGCAGAAATGATCCCTGGTCTAACCAACACTTTCGGAGATCAGTATTGCATTCAGCACAGTGGTAATTAGCAGAGATAACTTTGCAAGCCAGTAAGGTTATTTGAAATTCCTGTTGTAGTACTTTTCCCATTAGCTCTTGAAGATAGGCCAATGAAGTTAACAACTTATTTGACTCGAAAGAAGAGACATGGAGGTCATTCAGCTTTTCTTTTTCCCCTGCACTTCATAGCTATCATAATTTAACACTTGATGATGATGAAAGACTAATGTGAAAAAATGTATGCATATGCTTATAAAATAAAATGCCCTTTAGAAGGAAGTTTCATGACTGCAAAGGAAGCAAAGTGCTACTGTAGAAGAGGATTTCCCCCC
>CM034701.1:319769542-319783777 GCA_020142125.1 Phrynosoma platyrhinos
GAGGCTGGTCCACTTACCCACACATGGAAGGGAGTAGCCAAGGGCAGGGTCATGGACAAACTGGCGATTGTTCAGCATAGTCACACAGTACAGATGAAAACAGTCTAAGCAAGTGACATGGCGATTAATGCATGGGAATACCAGCACAGGACTCCTAAAAGGAAAAAGAAAAGAAAGGGAAAGATGATTATAAAGATGTACTTTTGCCTTAATTTATCCCAGTATGACTATTCCTATATAAATCTGGTTTCACAATGACAGTGTCCTTGACTTTATATGGACCATAAATATCACAGTATCTTGCTAAAGGCTTCCATTCTAAGAGCTTGATTGTAATAACTCCTTTGACAATATGTATCTCCTTATAATGGGGAACATAATAGTGTCCCCAGGCTTTGAGGTCTAGTGGTCATATTTGCAATTTTGCCCAAATGTCAAGAGTACCATCACAAAAGATTAGACAAGGAGGATGGAGGTATTCATAGAATAACTATCCATTTCACAGAAAGGCAAACTGGTGAGGCTAAAAAATCAGTCATACTCAGATGCCCATTACCACAAATGCAGGGCAGGCAAAGTTTGAGCTCAAGGAAACAAAACCACTCCTTAGTACCTAAAGTTGTCTGTTCCAATACATGTCTCAGAAAGACAAGCCAATTCATTCCCTAAATCATCACTGAACTAATTTACTCAAACAACTTTATTTATTAAAATTATACACAATGACCTGAATCTATTGGGAATTTCAACTAGAACATACCCTTTGTGTCAAGTACAGAATGGTGAATTGATGCTTATGTAATTCCATTGATTCCATGGCCTACAGTTGTTAGGAGTACAAATGTGCTTTAGGCCAACAGTCACATACTGACTTAGCAGGAATAACATCACAACCAGACATGATAGCATCAGTATTTAGAGCTGCAATGCAATAAACCTAGTCTATACAAAGGTTTTTTAAGAATAGAAAATGTTGGAATGAATTAGCAGCAAGGAAATACTTGTAGACTGTATTTATAGTACCATCTTCAGAAACTAATCCCTACATATTTTGAGGGCTAGGAGAAAATCATAGAAACTACAAATTGATGCAAAACCTGAGATGAAATTATACTGTAATACAGGGGAAAAAACCAATATTATTGAAGCACATAATGCAACCAGGGACAAGTATATGGAATTAAATCTATTCAATCCCCCTTTCAGGTATTTCTTCCTGAAGATAATGAATGCATGTAGATCAGTGGAGCATGTCATTGAGATGCATTTATTATCCCTAGGATGAATCATTATCCCCAAGATATATGCATGAAAATGGCTTTACTTCCATGCCTTTCAGTGAAATTCTAATCTTGAGCTACATGAGCTGGATCAAGACTGCAGTGGGACCAAACACTCCTGTGTGGCAGAACAAAATAATATCTTGATGTAGCAGATTTAGAGTCAGCATAGTGTAGTGGTTTGAGCATTGGGCTATGAATTTGGAGACTAGAGTTCAATTCCCTGTTCACCCTTGGAAACCCACTGGGTGACCTTGGGCAAGTCGCACTCTCTCAGCCTCAGAGGAAAGAAAAGGTAGCCCCCCAACAGTATGCAAAGGGATCCTGTAGCACCTTTGAGGCTAGCTGAGAGAAGTTGGTAGCATGAACTTTTGTAGACTTGAGTTTACTTCCTTAGATGCATTGAATCTAGTCAAGAAAACTCAATGATAGGTTTGCTTTAGGGCTGCCATAAGTCAGAAATGACTTGAAGGCACATAGTAGTAACAATAACAACAACAAATTGGGTTTACAGATTAGCACTACTGTAGAATCAGTGAAACACGATAGCTTGGATTTTTAGTTTCCTTCCTTAAAAAGAAGCAACTCTAGTCAAACAGATATGTTTTCCAGAGTGATTATAAGCAACTTCAGCAGGTCTGGGGGGCCATTTGCCTCCTTAGGAACTGCCATATGTGTACCCCATCCAGCCGTGTTGCAAAAACTTCCTGCTTGATGTATAGGGGTTCTCCCAAATTGCCATTAAATGTTGGTAGTGCAGCTTGGGTGGGGTTTTTGGAAGACACAAAAAATAGCTTCCTCTCCAACAGTTTATCATCTGAAGTAGATTTTCAAGGATGTGGGTAGCTGCAGTGAAGCAGAGGGTTTGGGCAAAACTGCCTCCATCTCTTTTCCACTGTTGGGAACAACCCATGTGAGGAACTTCACTAAGAAGTACACTATTTAGAATCATGCCCATCTGACATGATTCCTACACTGGTACAGGTCACACTACCAGCTCTAGTGACAAATACCAGGGACAAAATACTGTGGGAAAAGCAGAATTTAGTAGAAACCTAATTGGGACACCAGCTTTGTTCAGCAGAGTTTCTCTCCTAACAAAAGCATAATGTTACGCCTGAAAAATACTTGATGTAAACTAACAAAATATTCAGAATAAAAGTAGAATTGTCTTCTCTTCTGGTATCTGTTACCTAAGAGGATTGAACGCCCACCAATTTTGCAACTAATCATGAGCTAGGAATGGGCCTGTACATTTTTGCAAAGTTTGGTAAATTCTGATCATAATTACAAATTGAAATTAAAATCTCATCCATTCCTCATCACAACACAGTTTAAAGAATAAACTATACCCAAAGAGAGATTCTATTCTACACTATTCCACTGCTCAATTCTCCTGCTACAACAAACTATTCTCTGACAAAGTACTCTACACAGGTTAGTATTAGGGAGTCTCAAGGACGACAGGAAGACCATGCTCAAAGTAAGACTTCCTAATATCCTACTTTCCCCTATACCAAGAAGCAAAGGATATTCAAATACCCATGTTCCATACATTGTATCTTCCTCCATTGTTACAATATGGAAAACTAAGAAACCTGTTCCAGTCTGGTTGTACAAGTGCTTCTTGCTAACACATGGGTTATATGGCTCTCCAGATATTACTGGATATGACTCTCTCATCTGTCCTAAGCAGCACCATCAATGGTGAGAGATTATGGAGTTGCAGTCCAGCAACATAGGAAGAACCAAATGTTTCCCACTCCTGCACCAACAACATCCAAGATAAGTTTCCTGTTTTACATGAATCTCATTATTTAGGTATGCTGCCCCCCAACACAATGGGCAACACAGTTACTTTCCTTGGTGGACAACTGATCTTCTCTGACTACTGATCTCAAATAGTGGCTAAACATTCAATAGATATTGTACTTTCAGAATCAACAGAAAAGCACACAGCAGTAAAACTAATAGTAATGGGACACAGAGCTCCAATTCTTGCTTTAGATTTCTAAGTATTGCATTTTTGTCAATAACATCTGATCCACTAGATGATCCTGAAACAAAAGTACAAGAGAACTTACTGGGATCTACACAGCGAGCGCAAACCTAGCAAGCCTGGCAAAGCAGCTATGTAAGGCATAATTTCTCAATTTATTCTCAATGAGTGCCCAAAACAGAACGTTTGATGCAGCTGCTAACATTAGAGTTCACTATTCCAATGTGTCTGCTCTCTTTACAGTCAGCTGTCCAACAAGCACAGGGACAACAACCCCTTCCCTCCACTCCATGACATGTAGACCTCAATGAAGGTTCCTATGTAATGCTGTCATTGCCCTCCTCCTAAGGCTTCTGTACATTTAAAATCCCTGCAACCCATCTTTTGTAAGGATTCTGCCACATCCAGTCCTAACTAATGGTTTCCTGTTGTTTTGCTTGCTGGTGTTATTTCATATTGGCAATGCATATAATCTATAAAACTATATTTAGATATGTTAAAGGTATTATCAGCTGAGACCAGCATATAATAGAAACTTGGATGTTTAGCTAATTGGACTTGTAGTGTGTGCTGTGGGGGGAAATAATTGCTTGGCTAGAGAATATATAGATACGTAGGAGGAAACTGGTACCAAATTCTATCAAAGTCAGTCTCATTAGAAAACTGAAAGGGACTAAAGTAAAAGTATATGAGAGGGGTGGGCAAACCAGAAGGGTGCAAGAGTGTACTGGTTTACAAACAAATCAAGGTTAAGCCCACAAATTTACAGGGCAGGACATTGCTTATTCTATGCTTATTTTTAGAAATTATGTTGGTTCTGTCTGTAGAAGTCATATTGTTAACTTCTTCAGTTTCTGGAATAAAGTTTTACTGTTGGAATGCAGAAGACTGATTTATTGAACTCAATAGAGTGAGCAGTTCTGACACTTTTTAAACTGCTGCAGACCCATAACATGGCCATTACTAGCAAAAGGAGAGAGGTGTTGAGATGGGACAGAAACAGTGAAATGTCCATGGCTGCATCTACACTAGATCCACCTAAGCTGCCATGGCTCAATGCTATGGAATTCTGGGAATTGTAGTGTGTTGTGGCACCAAAGCTCTCTGACAGAGAAGGCTAAATGTCTTATAAAACGACAACTTCCAGAATTCCATAGCATTGAACCATGGCTGTTAAAGTGGTCTCAAACTGCATTATTTCTGCAGTGCAGATGTAGCCCATATAGAAGGCTAAATGTTCAGCAGTGACATCATCATCTGGGACCTCCAAAGAACCACCGGGTGGGCCATGAGATGCTTGTCAATGTGTGTACATAGTACTTCTCCTCCCCATTTCTCATAATAATCCTGTGAAGGAAGTTAGTCTGAACGAGAGGCACTTCATGGTTCAGTAGACACTGCTATCTGAATCTCAGGTTACAAGCCAACTCTCTACACACATTATTACATTATGCATTTCATACCTTGGAGCACAGCTGTGTCTGTAAATACAGTTAAAATGTGTCATAGCATAGCTCTGAAACAGTGTCACTTGGATTTGGGGCCTGGGGGCAGTTTAATCATTCCCAATAGCTGTAGAGTTGGTCAGGCATACCGATGTGTCAGTACTGGTCACCACTTAGTGGTTCACTCACTGAGAGATCCACAAGAGCTGCTCCACTGTGTTATAAGCCATGCCCCCAAAAATGCTATGTCTGTGAGTAGTTTATATAGTCCTGTACTTGGAGAAAAAAAATGGTAAGAGGTTTAAACAAGATAACAAAAGGAAATTTTCAAGTACTAACAAGGTTAAGATTGTATATTCATTGTAGACTACTATCACTTTTCAAGGTTTCTGATTAGCTGTAGCAGGAGCACATTATTTTTGAGCTCACTGGCACACCTGGCATTTTCAGTGACTGAAGTGGAAGTGATCAAAAATGGCTGTCACAAAGAGAGAGAGAGAGCAATCACAAAGCAGCTGCTGTGAGCAACATGGACAGTCACTACACACCTATTTCACAGAAAGCAATCTGGTGAAGGTGAGGGCTCAACAACTTGTCCATGAAATACACAACAAGGCAGAGGTGGAGTTAGAACTCCAGAATGCAAGGTTGTTCATTTACAGTCAGCTTTCTGCCCCAACTGAAGAGCTGTCACCCATGTCACAGAAGGCAATCTTTCTCTGTGAGTGTGTGTGCTTGACAACTCACTCACTTTCACCTCTCTTTTTCCTCCAGAACCCATACACACAATTCCAGAAAGAGTAAAACAACATAGAAAGAAGGGAAAACAGACCCATTCTTTCAGGCCCTAGCTGCCCCCTATTTCTTCTTTCTTCCAGTGGCATCACTAGAGTTGGTGTTACCTGGTGCAGGGAGGGGGGCAAACTGCCTTGCCCTCTACCTCCCACTTGGCCAGACACTGCTGCAGCTGCCTCTCCACCTTCTGAGTCCCATGTCAGACTCAGGAGGCAGCCCACTCCCCTTGTGAGTGCAATGCGGCAGCAACCACTGCGCCAGACTCAGAAGGCAGCCCCCTCCTCCAGTGTACATTCCAAATCTTTAATGATTACTGAGGAAAGTCAAGGAGGAAAGTGCAAAGGCAGGTTTACAGTTGAACATTAAGGAAAAAAAATAACGACCACAGTTGATTGACATAACTTTAAAGTAGACTATGAACACATTGAAATATTGAAAGATTTTCCATAGCTTGGCTCAGTCATTATCAGAATAGAGACTGAAGTTAAGAAATCAAAAAGAAGACTAGGACGGAACGGCAGCTATAAAGGAACTAGACACAATCCTCAAGTGTAAAACTGTATCACTGAATATCAAAGTCAGGATTGTCCATGCCATTGTACTTCTGATTTCAATGTAGTCGTGAAAGCTGGACAATGAAGAAAACTGATAGAAAGATAGGAAGTGCACAAGATAGGAAGGTTATTTTAGTCCATTTAAAAGTAATCTGATACAGTGAATGGATGCACTGTAACCTAGCCTGTGTATAGTTTAAATTTTACAAATTGGTTGTTTTAAATACAGGAAAAGGTTAATTTTGACTTATCAATTTTGTCTGTTCTGAATCTGAGGGGCACCAGAATCTTGTTTTACTCAAGGCACCAAAAATTCATGTGCACCTGTTGCCAACTAAGTTCCATTTATTTTGACAGGCCATGATTTTTTGCCTTCTGTAATGCTCTATGTATGCCTCTGATTTTCTTCATTATAATCAGAAAGCATTTTCCTGCTGTAAAGGTGAGCTAAGGACATTTCTGGATTCAGAGTTCCATGCATCCTTTATTGATGCTTAATGACAGCCAATGATGAAATCAAATGTAAAATTAAGAAAAAATGTAAGTAAATAAATGTAGGAATCTCTGTAAATCTGGAAGAAATAAAAATGGTTAATAATGTATTCAAATAGGCTATACAGTATTCACTGCCACCTTGACTCCTAAAGTGTACTTCTCTTTAGTTTTTTTTTTAAAGAAGTCTTCCACCAATGATCCTTTGCAAATCATTTAAATTTTTCTATCTAATCCCAAAGTACTATATGGAAAAACTGCAAATACGGGAGGGATACAGCTGACATATAATATTCTGATTTACTTCATATACCATATAAAAACGTATAATCTTCTTTCAAAATATGCAGTAAAATCTCATACACACTGTAGACATCAAGGTAGTGTGTCAGTAGCATTAAAAATATAATCTCAGTGTTTTAAGGGATTTCACTGACTAAAGCAGCTTACAAACTGAATTAAATAAAACCTCCCTATTACTAATCCTTATTAGTTGACCACTTGCTGTTCTGAATCTAACAAAAATGATTTTAAAAAGAGAGGGGAAAGGCAGATTTTCTTTTAAGTGGACCAGTTTTCAATTTGAATAAATAGAAATATCAAGAATAATAATGGTGACAATAACAATGATAATACAGATTGTGACTCCCTGATCTGGAATTCTGAAATACAAAATATTCCAAAAATGAAAACTTTCTCATGGGTGGCTGAGATAGTGACACATTTGCTTTGTGATGGTTCATTGTACATAATTTTTTTTATATACACAAAACTATTTTAAAATATTGTATAAAATCACCTTCAGGCTATGTGTATAAAGTATACATGAAATGTAAACAAATTTTGGGTTTAGACTTTGGCCCCATCTTCAGGTTATCTCATTATGTACATATATGAAAACCCAAGTATTTCAAAATAAAAAAATAATATCTAAAATCCCAAGCATTTCTGATCACAAGCATTTCGGAAAAATGAGACTCAACCTGTATGTAGTTTTAGTTCATTTGTTCAAAATTTGTAAGAATTCAGGTCATACTAATCCTGTGTTATGTTACCAAAGGTAAAAAAAAGTCTGATAATAAAGTGAAAAGGAGTTGAAGTTCACATGGAAAACCAGGTCTTGATCATGCATATCTATTTGTCCCCCTGTCAAAGACACTTTCCGCAGGATCCACATAATGTTAATCATGGCTTAACATGGGATCCCCATTCCTGACAAGTCACATGAATTTGTTGATATTATAGTTGGGGCAGTGATGCTGGAAAACATCCAGTAGTACATTTTTAACAGCAATTTTGTTGAGACAAAGCTATATGAAAAATTTGTACCTGAAAGCTTTATCATTGCACAGCAACCATTGTGGTCTCCAATGAAAAATAGCTTCCTTGACAAAACTTAGAATGATTTATCTTTCTCTTTTTAAGTGTTCACAGTCCAAACCTACTTTTCCAAAATAATATTCTGTTTAACAATAACAACAACAAAACCACCACCCCATACAAGTTTTATGTAAACACTTCATTTACATAGAAAAACTGATTAAAGGTCCGTCAGAAGGTCTAAACATTCTTCTTCTTTGAGCTCAGATATCTTGTTGTTGACTCTTATTTGAATCTAACATTATCGTGCCAAATTCCTAGCTTTAATGGTTTTTTCCTACCCAAGATAGGATTCCAAATGTTATGAAAAGTATCTTTAAGCAGTCAAGCATATATCTAGACTGAACAGATCTGCTCTAGGGTGCATCTACACTGTACAAATAATGCAGTTTGACATCACTTTAACGGTCATGGCTCCAGATTACAGAATCCTGGGATTTGTAATTTTGTGGGGCACCATCACTCTTTGGCAGACAAATCCTAGGATTCCATAGGATGGAGCTACAGCATTTAAAGTGGCGTCAAACTGCAATATTTCCACATTGTTGATGAACCCTTAGTTGGGTCTAGCAATTTGATTTTAGATAATGTGCTCAGCAGACAGCTGCTGCTATAGCTAGGTTTAGTGTCAGTGAAATGCCTGTAGTCTCTTATATGTGAGGAAGTCCCATTGAGCTCAATGGGGCTTATTTGTCAAGACCATGTTGCACCCTGGTCTGGAAAATGACATGGATGTAATGAAAGGAACTGGAGCAATAGTAACAGGGTTACTACAGTTCAAGTGGCAGGAGCATGGGCCAACATTTGGAAAGCTGTGCATCATGAGAAGCCTGATGCAACATGCACAGTAGGTGAGACAAGCCAGGTGTGCATCATGGGAGGCCTGATGCAACAGGCACTGGGATAAAACCAGCAAGGTTTCAGTAGTGCATAGCTGTCACATGTTCACAAGAAGACCACCTATATAAAGGAGAGGGACAGAATCGCCATTGTTGGTTAGTTGTGGTTGGTGAAGCACTTTGTTACTCTGTATAGCTGTGAGTATTCAAGATGGACATCTGATACTCTGTATATCTGTACATATTTGCAACAAAGATTAAAGCCCTCTCTGAGAGAAGCCTTGTTGTAGAGCTATTCATTGCTCAGCAATCCAAAAGCATCAGCTGCGCGTGGGAGGATTTTTACTGTGTCGTCTGGAGGAGACTCTTCAGAGAGGACCAGCTTCTGGGTGTTTCTACCTATGTGCAATTACTCTGCATGTGTGTATGCTAGATCTCACTGTTAGCATATCCCAACATTATTTCTGGGCAAATGTACATAGGCTTACATTGTACCAATGCAACAGTCTAACTTGTGGACAGTGTTTCTCTGATATGTCATTTGGTTGTGTGAAACAGAGACACAAAGAGTATTCGCCTATTTTCTCATCTTCAATGAAAAGGAGGTGTCAGGAATATTGGCACATGAAAATCTGAACAACAATTCTTTGCAGATCATGTCTTTTTTCACAAGAAATTCTTCCCTTGTCAACCATGTGGGGTGTGTTTGCACCAATGATGATCATATTCTGTGCAGGAAATTTATTTCTAGCACAGAAAATAGGATTTTCTCTGTGGGAAATATGACATTTTTTGCACAGAAAGCATGACTTTCTGCACAAAAATGCAGGTTTCCAGTTCTTTCCTGATTCCTGACCAGTTCTGTTCCCCCACCCCACCCACTCACCCACAAAGTAATCATTTGGAAAAGCTAAAACTGTAAATAATCTTCAAAAAGTGTGATGTTTTCTTATTTTCGTCTTCAGCAGGGACAAAAATGTTTAAATATTCCTTCTCATTTCTAAGAATGGTATAAACAAAGCTTTTTATCCCTGATGTGTACAAGGCTTTAGAAAGAGACAAAAAGACTTTAGCTGCCTGGGCTTATATGGGTAACATCTCTATGATAATTTATTATCATTTTAAATTATGGTATAGAAGACAAGATAGAAAATATACTTCAATGTACTGTATAAAGGTTGTGATTTTACAAACTGGATTAATTTTTAAAATATACTTTAACTCCCTGGCTCAATGATGGGATATGGAATTCTGGGAATTGTGGCACCAGAGTTCTCTGACACAGGTGGCTAAATATTTCATAAACTACAATTCCCAGAATTCTATACTATTGAACCATGGCAGTTAAAGTAGTTCAAACTGGATTATTTCTGCAGTGCACATGTAGCTTTAACAATCTAATCTACATCTAACTAAAGCATATGTCACAAGGACCAGGTCTGACCTCATCAGGAAATGATTAACAGATTGACCCATCAGCCTAAACTTTGTAGAGGCATATTGA
Source organism: Phrynosoma platyrhinos (assembly GCA_020142125.1). Taxonomy (NCBI): domain Eukaryota; kingdom Metazoa; phylum Chordata; class Lepidosauria; order Squamata; family Phrynosomatidae; genus Phrynosoma; species Phrynosoma platyrhinos. Next base: position 319,779,831 of record CM034701.1, read on the forward strand.
TACAGCCACCATGAAATAACCTTAAAGTAAATGTTTGTGACAGAGGCAATAAAAAAAATTATGGATTGGTTTGAAAACCTTACAAGGCCTTCCCTTTTGGTCTCATAAGATAACATATCAAGTTGGGTGTCTCTTTGATCAAGTATGTGGATCAAATAAAGATAAGTTGTGATGTGTGGATATTCATGGTCTGTGTCACAATCTGCTCTTGGTATTGTTTTTATAAAGAGAATGGAGCTTCTCCTTCTTCTCCTTCCAATTTCATTATATTTCTATATTGATTCTCAGGAAATGTCCATGTCCATGACACTGCTATTGTCAGCATAGCCTCTTGCCTCACTGGAGCAAGCAATCCCATTGCCATGGAAAGATAGGGCTATATTTGAACATATCATGAGAAGACACATCTGACTAGTAAAGGTGATAATGCTTGGCGAGGTAGAAGGCAGTAGGAAAAGAGGAAGGCTGCATTACAGATGGGTAGATTCAGTCAAGGGAGTCACCACCCTGAATCTGAGCATGACTGTTGATGATAGGGTGATTTGGTGATCTCTCATTGATAGGGTCTTCATAAGTCAAAGCTGACTTCACTGCAGTTAATGAAAACAAGCAAATATTTTCATTTGCCATGCTAAATGATGTTCCTGCGTGGCCCCATCGGCAGATGGAAGGGATCATCCAGCTTGCTTACCGATTCTGTGTGGATTTTAATATAATTAATCATGTTGATTTTATATATTGCTTGATTTAATAATTTTTTAAGGGGGGGTGGGGGGGTTTCTGTATTATGTTTTATGTATATTGTGTTTTAATTGATGTAAGCCGTCCTGATTGGGTACCCATTGGGCGGGGTATAAATAAAATTTTATTATTATTATTATTTTGTCTTGTTGGTTTCCTGGTGGTTTTGCATTCTGCCATTTTTAGTCATTCTTATAACATGTTCCATACTGTCCAGAGAGCCCTAATTATTTGTCAGTTTAAAAGTGCAATGAAGAAAATAAATTAAATGAGATGCAAAAAGTATAGACACCGAGTATCTCCCTATATTTTAAATATGAAGTGTAATAGTTATATATACCCTTCCTGTAAATAAATCCTCCCATCCAACTACTCAATTTTTACAGGAAATTTCCCTTTACTCATTCACAAAGCAAAATCCTAAATCAGATATTTCTGATTTTTCATTTCCCCCTTGTGTCCCAAACCTACTCCTGTACCTTGGTAAAGATTTATGTCACCAGTATGGACCTGTTGGGAAGTAAGGGAAAATCAGCTGTGATGGGAGATATTAATAAAACCATACATTAATTCTCCTCTACCATCTTCAAATGAAAACAGCAAGCCACAGATAATACCAGTCAGATCTGCTGCCACAGAAACCTGGCTAAATGGGGAAAGATACAAAGACTGATCTTGTTTAGATAAGAGCCCCACTGGGAAATAAATTGTTTGAGTACATCTCAAAATCTTGTGACAGGTGTTATTAATGTATTGAGAGTCAGTCCAGTGGCTGAGAATTCAAAAGCTTTTTAGTGTTAGAAATGATTTGCAAACACAATAGCGAGCTGAAAGATGCATCTTTCACTGCCTGCTTATGAAAACTTTGGGCTAGTTTTTCCCCTCATTAGTCCATATCCTTTTAGTTCTGCTGAAGGGAATTGGGGAAGAGAGGAAAGACTAAGCACTCTACAGTTAAGCAGAATGCCACATCTATCAGTTGTTTCATTAAAAAAAAGAGGCAAACATTATATTTCTGAAACACTTCAGATCTAGCTAGCCTGCAGCTATTTGTAAAGAGGAAATGTATGTGTGTGTATGTGTGTACCTGAACCTGTAAAAATCCCTGGGGTCATTTCTAGGTGAAGATTGGATTTTTCTCACCTCTCTAACAAGTATCTTAGCAAAATAATAAAAAAGAGGGATATGTCTATATGGTTGACTCTCAAGGATTACTTTCAATGAGACAGAAATAGGCACCTAGAGTTTGTTGCTGTGGAATAAATAAAAACCTGCTGCTCATCCTTTGCCCAAGAGAGTTATATTTATTCCAAAATGCCCAAGAGTTTCCCATTAGTAAATTTTTATTAGTTTTAGCTATCTTCTTCTAGCTTCAAAACCTTTCCATATAAGCACCATAAAATCGTTTTCAATTTTGGATGGATCTCTATACTCTTCCAAAACAATTTTATGTGTTAACATCCACAGGAGGTTACTGAGCATATTTCAAGATGAGACACACTGCTGGAAATAAATCTGCAAATGAATAAATACATCCACATTCTGGAAAAGCGAGCAAGCTACATTCACACACATAACCCCCAAATCACATTTGTTATCACCAAATCATATAAATGGGCATTCGACAGTGGACCCAACCTCATGAATTTTCTATGGCGAAATAGGAGTGGAGTAATAACAACAGAAGTTAATATTTTATTTCCTTTATGCCCATTTATATTGCCTCAATAACTGTTTATATAGCCACACATCATAATTTATTTTTATTGGATGACACCAGCAAGAGGCAGCTGTCATTTGAACTCTCAGTGTTCCCCTCCTGGGCCCATCCGAGCTTTACTTGTGCAAATTTACTGCTAACCTTTTGCTTCTTTGACTTTTAAGGAAGTTTCCCAGAATACCTCACTACAGCATAACCATGAATGTTTAACAGAATGATTACCCTACTTGAAGCCCATTCGTTATTATGCAAACATAACACTTAAAAAGGTTAAAAGCAAAGAAAGATTTCATGCAATCAGATTAATTGAATAAATGCAGAAATGTAAATTGCTCTTTAAAAAAGGTCCAGCCCACACTGCAAAAATAATCCATCTTGAGACTGCTCTAACTGCCCTGGCTTGAATTCTGAAAACTGTAGTTTTGTGAAACATTTAGCCTTCTCTGTCAGAGAGCTGTGGTGCCACAATAAACTACAAATCTCAGGATTCCCTAGCACTGAGCCAGGACAGTTAAAGCAGTCTCAGACTGGATTATTTCTGCAGTGTGGATTGGACTCAAACAGAACTCTATCAGATAAATAAATCATTTCAGAGTCAGAGCCAAAACCAAAAGATTTTGCTTGCTTAGAATGGCAAATCATCCTCACTGTCATATCAAGGTGCTTAGTATTCAATAACTAAAGGCAAGCTAGATTATTTTTGCACGTGAGGCAAAATATTATCTGACACTAAATATATAATAAATACAAATAATTTAAAAAATAATGTATTAATTCACCAATAACATCCTGCCTTTTCAAGATAAGCCAGATTCTGCTGCCAGATTCTGCTGGTAGGTCTAGCTACACATGATTTGGGGGGTTGCAGACTGCCAGAAATAGTGCAAATTGAGTCCACTTTAAGGGTTAGGGTTAGGGAATCATGGGAACTGTATTTTATCGTGGCACCAGAGCTCTCTGACAGAGAAGGCTCAATGTCTGAGAAAAAAACCAATTCCTATGATTCCTTAGCACTAACCCTAACCCTAAAAGTGGACTCAATTTGCACTATTTCTGGCAGTCTGCAACCCCCCTTAATTGCTCCTTTAATTACAAATCTAGAGGTCTGACCTCTGCACAAACAGTATTAATAATGATATTCAGTAAATTTAAGCATAATGCAATTAATACAGCTATTCTCAGAGTTTTCTGGTTTAGCTTTTCCTGCCACTAGAACCACACATCCCCCAGGACCTAGAAGCATTGTAGTTGATGAAGATTATGGCTAACACTACACAGTAGCTGTAACTACTGTGACTGGTAATTTCTCTTTGCATGTGTGTATAAGCCTTCAACTTATGATGACCTCATGAATTTCATAGGGTTTTCTTAAGCAAGGAATACTCAGAGGTGGTTTTGCCAGTTTCTTCCTCTGAAATACAGCCTATAGCCTGTTGGGTTCTTTGGCAGTCTCCCATTCAAGTAATCACCAGGGTTGTCCCTGCTT
>CM034701.1:319796343-319820424 GCA_020142125.1 Phrynosoma platyrhinos
AGTTGAAGTAACAGAATTGAAAACCAACCTACTTTTATGGTCAGTGTCATTTCAGCTTCAGCGTTCAAAGCAAAGACAAACACAAGAACACACTCCAAAGCTCCCTTTGCTACTTTTCCTCAGTAGATTTGCTGCGACTGGCTCATCAACAAGACTCCTGTTTTTTCATTGCACTGACATAAATGTGGGTGGGGTGCAGGGAAAGAGAAGGATCTTAATCATCATAAACATGGATGGGTTTATGAGCTAAATTTGCCTACACTGTAATTACTGTATAGCTATTTAGCCCGAAGAACTGCTGAGAGTAATCCAGTTATAAATGCTGCATATTCAGGATGAACACTTGTCCGCATATTTTCTGTTTTAATACTGCTCTTATCTTTAAACAACACCCCTTCCAAACTGATAGAGACCTGATTTTGCAGTTAGTGATCAAGTGTGGGTCCAATACAAATTACCTTATTGAGATGTGAATCTTTGATTATTTTATTTTCTCATGTAAGAAGTCTTTGATTGCTTTTAAAGCCCCCCCTACACACACACATTTTGGAAATCTGAAGGAGTTTGTTGCACAAAATGGTTAAAATCCTGTTGGTTGTATTTCAGATGTTGAACATGAACCAGTAGTGGGATGCTACAGTAAAGAAGGTGAAATCTATTTTAGTCTGCATTAATAGAAGAATAGTTTCCAAGTAGAGGGAAGTAATAGTTCCCCATATTCTGTGCTGGGCTGGCCTCATCTGGAATGGGATAATCTCCACTGACTCTGATGATTGCAAGATCAGCAGGTCAGCAGTTCAAGGCCCAAATGCCACGTGACGGAGTGAGCTCTCGTCACTAGCTTCTGCCAACCTAGGAGTTCTAAAGGATGTAAAAGTGCAAGTAGATACATATATACCACTTCAGCGAGAAGGTAACAAGAGTTCTGTGCAGTCATGCTGGTTGCCTGATCACAGAGTTGTCTTTGATGACACCGGCTCTTCGGCTTAGTAACGGAGATGAGCACTGTCCCCTACAGTTGGACATGACTTGACAAACTTGTCAAGGGAAAACCTTTACCTTTACCTCATCTAGGAAAGAAAAATGCAATTATAGGTTTTTGTGGGTTTTTCGGGCTGTGTGGCCATGTTTTGTGTGGCCATCCCGAAAATCCCCCACAAAAACCTATGGATGCCGGCCATGAAAGCCTACGACTTCACAAAACTGCAATTCACAAATATAGGACAGGGACACCTGACTTTAAAGCAGTACATGTGAAAAAAATCCAGAAGCCTTGGGTTGAATCTGCACGGTAGAAATAATGAAGTTTGATATCAGTTTAATAGATATGGCTCAATACTGTGGAATTCTTGGGACTTGCAGTTTTGTGAAATATGTAGTTTTCTCTGTCAGAGAGCTCCTGTGCCATAGTAAACTACAAACCCCAGAATTCCATAGCATTGCTCCATGGTAGTTAAAGTTGTGTCAAACAGCATTATTTCTGCAGTACAGATGCAGCCTTAGTATACCATAAGCTAAATGTGAGTCAATACTGTGATGCAGCTGCCAAAAAAGCCAATGCAATTTTAGGTTGCATTAATAAGACCATAGTGTCCAAACCAAGAAAAATATTAAAATAGAGTAGCAACTACTCTATTTTGCTTTGATCAGACTTCATCTAGTATTCAGTTCTAGGCACCAAAGTTCAAGAAGGAATGTGTCCAGAGAAGGGCAACTAAGGTGATCAAAGGTCTGGAAACCAAGTCTTATGAGAAATGATGCAGGCAATTGGGTTTGTTTAGTTTAGAGAAGAAAAGACTGAGAGGTGACATGATAGCCATCTTTATCCATAGGGATGTCATACAGAAGATTGAGCAAGCTTGTTATCTGCTGTTCCAGAGGCTACAACACAAACCAATGGATTCAAAATAGAAGAATTAAAATTCTACCTTAACACTAGAAAAAACGTATTTACTCGAATTGTTCGACAGTGACTTGGAGGGTGATCATCTCTCCTTCTTCAGAGGTCTTTAAACAAAGATTTGAAGGACATCTTTCTAGGAATTATGTATTCCTTCATGGTAGAGGGTTGGACTAGTTGGTCCTTGCAGTTCTTTCAAACTCTGTCATTCTAATATGACTCTGCCCTTTCTCCCCACAACCAAACAGAACACATCCCGATCACCACTGTTAAAACCAGATCTAGAAAAGTGCTAATATCAATGTGCATCTGTTTACCTCCTCTACTCTTTTTCACCCTTAGGCGGCAATGCTCTTCTACTTCTATCATTCTGACAGCCAGAAGCTAGAGGTTTTACTTTTGTCCCCTGTGCGTCACACTGAAAAAGCAGGATGGAGCTCCAAACTGTCAGCCTGGCTGTGTTATAGGAACACAGTAGTGAGAAACAGCCCATGTGAATCTCAACTTGATGGGTTTTATTGTAATAGCTTTTTCCCCTTTCCCTGGTGCCGATATAACAGAGGTGTCAGCTTTGGAATACCCTTGATTCCAATGTCAAGTGAATGGCTGTTTCTCTCATCACTTTCAGAAAGATACAGAAGTGCTCCTTGCCCAAATGTAGTATGAAATTGTAATGTCAAAACTGCAACATTTATAGCATCTTTGAAAAGAACATGATAATAGAGGAAAGAATCTTTTAAGACCATTTTGAACATGCCCCCCCCCCCGAGATTAATTTGTGGAAACTACAAATTATGTCCAAATTAATCTGTGGATGGCATACAAGTGACCTTTTCCAGTATTCAAAATAGGTTTCAGTAGCAGCTACTGGTCATAAGACTGTCACACAACCATGCAAATATAGTAGGCATTAATGTGTTGAGGATGGATATTGTATGAACACAGCATTTATTTGAAATCAGACATGTCTTACCTATATCACAGAATAATCCATAGCCACACTGAGTGTTTTTTCAGCATTCTATTATTAAAAAGTCCAAAAAATATCTTCAATATCAAAAAATTGCCCTAGAAGAATTTTTCATAGAGGAGCTACATTCCAAATGTAGGGGAAAATGTAGGATAGTTCACTTGGAAAGTAAAAAATAAATGCACAGATATAGGATGGGTGACACCTCACTTGATGGCAGCACATGCAAAAGGAATCTAGGAGTCTTAGTGGACCACAGGCTGAACATGATTCAGCAATGTGGTGTGCCAGCTAAGAAAGCCAATGCAATTTTAGGCTGCATTAATAGGAGTATAGTGTCTAGATCGAGGGGAGTAATAGTACAATTCTATTATGCTTTGGTCAGGCCTCACCTGGAACACTGTGTCCCATTATGGGCATCACAGTTCAAGAAGGATGTTGACAAATTGGAGCATGTCCAGAGGAGGGCAACCAAAATAGTGAAATATCTGAAAACCATGCCCTATGAGGAGAGACTTGGGGAGCTGGGTATATTTAGCCTAGAGAGGAGAAGGTTAAGGGATGATATGAAGCCATATTTAAATACTTGAAGGGGTGCCATATTGAGAATGGAGCAAGTTGGTTTTCTGTTGCTTCAGAGCCTAGGCCATGGAGCAATGGATTCAAGTTACAGGAAAAGAGATTCCACTTAAACTTTAGGAAGAACTTTAGTAAGAGCTGTTTGACAGTGGAACATGCTGCCCCAGAGAATGACGGTTTCCTTCTTTGGAGATTTTCTTTTTTAAAAAACCTGGATGGTTTTCTGTCAGGAGTGCATTGCTTGTGTATTCCTGCAGGGCAGGGGGTTGAACTGGAAGACCCTTGTAGTCTGTTTCAATTCTATGATTTTATGAAAACACAACTCTACAAGTTCAAACTGAAAAATAGTCTCCTTTCTGTCAGCTCACCCAAAAATGCACACATTATTTCCATTAGAAGTTCCAACTATAATATGACATGTTTGTTGTTATGGGGGCAGCAGTTATGCACCCTTAAAGAGAACATATTCCAAAGTTTCCACTGATCACTCAAGGCTCAAAAATGCAATTCATTTTTGGCAACTGAAGTTTAGCTACTTTCCTAAAATAAAATGGCTTTTGCTGGATTGAGAAAGATTCAAAAGCTTATCTTTATGATAGCGCTGCTGCAACCATGTATTTTTCAGTGCATTTCTTATCACCTGCTATATGATGAATAGCATATTCTTGCATGTGGGCTGCATATGTTTGAATTTGGCATGTTGTCTCCCTTTGTGTGAGAGCCAGTGTGGCATAATGGTTTGACTGCTGGACTATCACTCTGGAGACTTGGGTTTGAGTCCCAGCTCAGCTATGATACCCAGTGGATGATCTTGGGCAAGTCATATGCTCTCAGAGGAAGGCAATGGCAAACCTCCTTTGTACAAATCTTGCTAAGAAAACTCCATGACAGGGTTGCCTCAGGGTTGCCATAAGTCAGAGGTGACATGAAGGCACACAACAACAACAACAGCTCTGTTTGTGTATATTTCCATATGACATATTCACTTCTCTGTGTGTGATGAAAGACAAGCTGACATGACTTTACTTGATTTGCTGTCTCTGGCTTGGCTCACTTCCAATACTCTTTTTGATATTTCTGCTTTCACAGTAGTTGTCCCAAAGCCACTCTTTATCAGTTCTCAATGGAGTTCACAAGAGTGCTAATTTATAAAGTTTTTATTGATTTCATGAGTCCACTCATGACTAGGAATTGGATTTAGACCTAAGCAAGAAGCTGGATTATGACTCTGGAGATCAGAGTTTGATTTCCTGCTTGGTCACGGAAACCCACTGGATGATCTTGGAGGAATCACAGGCAGTCAGCCCAAAAAAACCTCTGTGATAGGTCAGAAACAACAACTTGGAAACAACTTGAAGGCATACAACAACAACCAGTCTGTAAGGCTCCTTGCCTTATAACTCTTAATACTTTGTAGTCTATGATTGAATTTGTAAGTACCTCAACCTTTCTCTCAAGAAGGTATCAATTTGCTAGATTATGAGCTTTCACCAGAGGTGGGTTCATTGTGTTCCTACATAAGTTGGTAATGGAATTCAGCACCCATCAGCCCTAGTCAGAATGACCAATGGTGAGGAAGATTGATAGTTGCTTTTCAACAATATGTGGAGGATTTTACTTTGGCCAGCCCAACCTACGTTTTGCCAGGGAAACTCTTCCAGTTGTGGCACTGTAGCTTGACAAAAGTGGGGGGGGGGGGGGGGGGGGAAGGTCTGGCTTTCACATACAAATTTAACTTAACAAATCAAACATTTTCATCTGCAAACATTTAATTTAATAACATATTGCAATGATAACATTATGTGTCCAGGCAACCAACAAGTGAATGTACCTCCTGAAACTAGATACATTAAAAAAAAAGACTGAAAAATTATCCTTATTAAATTGACCACAATTCAATGGGAAAAGAGATCACAATGAAATGTAGCTCAGTACACAGCTATTTTCAAATTTGAATAGTTAAACTTCCACCTTTCTGAGGATTATTAAAGAAACAGGAATCCCCTCTTTTTTGAAACACAGCATTCTGCCTTAGCCTTGAATCTTTCAGCTTTATGGATACCTTCAATGTTCTCCATCCCTCCTGTTAGATCAACCGTATTGCCAAGCAATACAATTGCCAGAAACATTACATTCTGCCTCTAGATGGGGCTAATGTCCACAAGAAACTGTGTTTTTTGTTTTAAAAAAATACCTAATCAGAAACCTGAAATTAAACAATGTGAGTTTATGGAACTATTTTAAACACCTCTTCATTCACATTACTTCCAGGCCAGGTTGGCTGAGTATTGTGCTAATGTCGGATAATTAAATTATATCCAATTCCTTTTCTCACTTTGAAATATAAGATAGGCAATTAAAGATATTACTGAAGTTGACTAGAAAATGGTGTGGGAGTTGGAGTAGAACAACTAGCAGGGGAAAATGTTAATTATATATAACGACTGGGGATATAAAGAATATGTACCAATTTTAGTGTCTTGATTTGACTTAATGTGGTACAAGATTTTTTTTGCACATTTTAAAATACTATTTCATATTATGCAACTCTTTAAAATTAAAAATACATGCAAAAAGCATAGTAGCTTGTGAAAAATACTATTTTTGTTTTCAGAAAGCTGTCTTATATTTGCACAAAAGGTAAATCTTTTGGTATACAGTTTTGAAAAACAACAACAACACAATACTTTTTCTACAAATTAATATTTTATAAAGCAGTCCCAAATTGTGGGAAATCATCAAACTTTCTCATAATTCCACACACTGAAGAGGTACTTTTATTTTTTTTTCCTTATTCAGGAACAAAATAAGTGAAGATTTACATCCACAGTAGTGATACCATTAGAGCGAATATGTTAGAAATTGTGCCACCCATCTCACCTTATTTTCTGTTGTTGATCTTTCTTACATAATTCACATCAAATTGAGCATTACCAGGTATAGATCAAAATCCCAAGAGTATCTAAATCAAAGCTAAGGGACTATGACAGAAAAACAAGCAACAAACACCAGACCTCTTAATGAAAGCATAACTATAGTCCATTGTGGACTCTAGGCTTTTTACCGGTCTGTCCACTGCACAACACTCCTTCTCATATGTTTAAGCATGAACTCATCATATCTGAATATATCTCTTCAAGACCATAAAGAAGAGACATAGACATCTCTTTCATTCAGATGATAAATAATCGAAACAAGTAATAGATCGGAACTTGAACTCTAAAGAAAATGTTTAATTGTTTTAACAGACAAATGCACACAAAGACACATACACCACAGCTGTACGCAAACACGGAACAAGCAACAAAGGCTGCATTCACACTGCAGAAATAATCCAGTTTGAGATCACTTTAATGCCATGACTCAATGCTATGGAATTCTGGGAAATGTAGTTTGTTGGGGCACCAGAACTCTACACTGGTGCCCCAACAAACTACATTTCCAGAACTCCATAGCACTGAGCCATTGCAGTTAAAGTGATCTCAAGCCATAATATATACAGTCAGCCCTCCATTTTTGTGGGGATCCATTTTGGGAGGCCCCCCTGCAAAAATGGAGACTCGCCATAGGCTTGAATGGGATGCGCCCCCATGGGCATGCATGGGCATGCATCCCCTATGGGCGCACCCCATTGATTTTAATGAAGATCGCCCCTCCATGAATATTCAAAACCGTGGACCTCAAGTCCACAAAAACAGAGGGGAGATTGTATATTCTTTGCCACATGGCAACCTGTCTTTAAGCACATATTCAAGTAAATATTTTAAAACAATTTTTCTTATTAATTTCTAAAAGTTTCCCCCCAATATATACATTTTGAGCCATGAACTAGGGGTGCATCTACACAGTAGAAATAATGCAGTTTGATACCACTTTAAGTCCTATAGCTCCATTCTATAGAATCCTGGGATTAGTAGTTTTACAAGAGTGCTGGTGTCTTTTACCTTCTCTGCTAAAGAGTGCTGGTGCCTCACAAAACTACAAATCTCAGGGTATTGTAGTATGGAGCCATGACAGTTCAACTGGTGTCAAACTGCATTATTTCTACAGTGTAGATACATCTGTGTCAGAATATTGAGCAGCTATAAAAACCAGTGTACTGTATAACTTTATTCTGATCCTTATCTTATTTTATGAAGTTTAAATCAGGTCCATTCAAAAAAAGAATTCATAAAGATCAAATTCCTTAAGAATCCTTATCCTTAACTGAGTAATATAGGGCCTTGGCAGACGGCTTCAAAAGCCATTCTCGGCGCAGGGAAGGGGAGGGGCAGCCACACTCTCAGCGCCCCTTCCCCCTCCTGAGGTCGTCCTCGGAGCCACCGGCCCTCCACACGGCCGGCGCTCCAAGGACAACCTCCCGCCGGAGCGTCCGGACACGCTGCGGTGGAAGGGTCGCCGAAAGTGCGCCGCAATGTTTTGAGGCGCACTTTCGGTGACATATGAAAGGAGTGCTATTTTAGCGCTCCTTTCCAGGGGCACCAACGGTGCGCCGCTGGATCGAGGCATGGGGATGCCTCGGTCCTGAGGCGCACCTTCCCAGGGCGGCCCATGGCCGCCCGTCTGCTTAGGCCCATAGGCAACAATAACATCCAAAATCCTCAAAACAGTGATACATTTATTGGGCTAACCAAAATGCACAATAAACATGTTGCGAGCTTTCCAAGTTCTACTGGCTTCTTCATCAGGCAAAAGTGTTAAAAACCATACAAGAGAGTAAAAAACGATGATGTTAGCCATAGGCCTGCATTTTGCAAGATGTTGTGGTTGTTGTCCTCAGTTTAGATGGTTCATGCAAGGTGATTAAAAAAGAATGGTGCAAAAGTAAAGCTTTTCTTACTTGGGTTTTGCACTATTCTTTTTGAATCTCCTTGGAAATTCAACAGACTTTATTTTCTGTCCCATTCATTTAGGCAGCAGATCATAATCTCTGCCTACTATCCAATTGCAAGTCTCAGCTATAGCAGATCATTTTAATCAATGGGAAATTGCTAAATCAACACTTATGTAAATTCCATAGATTCACTGGGTTTATCCTAGTTGAGATGAAGAAATTGGATTTAGGCCAGGGGTGGAAATGATGTGACTCTTCAGATGTTTTCGAGCTGCAATTCTTAGCATTGCTTACCACTGGCTATGTTGATGCAGGCTGCTGGGAGTTGCAACCCAACAACAGGTGGAGTGCAATATGATTCGCACCCCTGGCTTGAGCCCTATAATTAAAGTTTGGGGCTGTAGGCAAAATTTTAGGGGTCAGGGGGAAACTTGTTATACCCATTATGAGAATCAAGCTGGGCATGTTGCATAAAGCATGTTTGCTTCTCCTTGTATCAGAATATGGAATGGTAACAGAGATTTGCACTTATAAGCTACAAGATCCAGTTTAGGTTACACCCGTTCTTTTTATATAGTACTATTTTAACTTCCATTTGATTGAGGTCCCTATCATTTTTATAATAATAAAATATCAAAAAATCTCTTTAGAAAAGCCTTTTATGCATATGCAATAAATGGAGAAATGGGCTTTCTTTACACCATCAAAGACTGCTTAAATGTTTTTGCATCGTGCTGAAATTGGTTAAAAACAGCAAAACCAGTTCCATGAACTCTGGGGAGTTTTGGATATGTTTTACTTTTGTAATGTCAGATACAAACATAAGGGACCCCCTCCCACACTGAACAAAATTTAGTAACAATCCACAATTAAGATAGCATGTCTCAGGAAGCTGAAAAATATATCATTTTTATTCTGAGATAAGCCCAAAATTTAAAGAATTTAACCTGTTGCCCTGTCTCTATCTTTTAGTCCCCAAGTTTTGTGGTTCCTCTACATATTTGAGAGATCCCTATAGGCTATTTTAATATGTGTGAGCATACACAGGCTTCAATACAATCTGTATTTTTATGCCATCCTATGTTTTTATAACCTATTATACAAGGGCAATTTAATGTAGTGTCTGTTTTTATAGCTCCTGAAGAAGATTCTAAAACTGAACTGGGCTGAAATGTGTTCGACCTTCAGGAAATTCAGGGGTAGCCATGTTTGGGCATAAGGCAAACCCCAAAGACCAGACTGTGGCACAATCTTTATTAGGCCAACCAAAAAGGAAAATCTCCATGTAAATTTTCACCAGGCAAACATGCATATAAAAAATGCTGTGTGGGGGGTGAAGAAGAGACAATGTCAGAGTGGCACAGTCTGCATACTGTATTAAGGTGGATTTCATTTCCAGGTCCAACAAAATTGCCATGTATAGCTTGCAGTCCCTTTGTCCCAACTCTCTCAATGTAACATGAAGACTATGTGACTCTTAACACAGCCATTCCTTCATTTCCCCTGATGTTTTTCTTTTACAGTCTTTTCCTGATGAATAAATATTGCTTTTGAAAGCTCGGACAGAAATGTTTGTGTCCATTCTGTCAGCCTAATAAAAGGTATTACCACAGCTTCTTGAGACCTGCTTTTTCAGCTTCTTGAGACCTGCACTCTCTTTATTGTGGACTTCTACAACAATAACATCACCACTGTGACAGGCAAATCATTTTTGAAAGTGAACCAAGTTGGGGAAAAAATCAGTTTGGAATATGACATGAAGGTTTGCTATAGGGATGCACAAGCACCATTTTTGCTCCTCTTAAAGAGCTCAGTTCTCTGTCCATGTTCCAAGTGCACATATGTGAAACACCTAAAGGTGCTCAAAGCACCTATTACTCCATCCAACTTTTCCCTCTTTACCTGTCACCCGAGAGGACCCTAAGCAGGAAAAAAGGGTAAATAGCAAAGGCAGTTGTGGGGCCTCAAATTCTCCAGCAAGCATCACATTCAGCTAAAAAGCACAACAGAGCTATATATTTCATGTTTGTTGTTGCTGTTTTGTTCCTTCAAGTCATTTCCGACTTATGGCAACCCAAAGCTGAACTTCTCATGGGATTTTATTGGCAAGTTTCTTCAGAGGAGGTTTGCCATTGCCTTCCTCTAAGGCTGAATGTGACTTGGCCAAGGTCATTTTACATATTTGGTAAGAAGGTGGCATAGTGACAGCCTTCCACCAAGAAAAACCTGAATTTGAATCACATCACCAACACTCACACTCTGATACATGCCTGTGCCCATCTTCACAGTAAGATCACACTTGTGATCTAGAATCCCAATCTGTCCCTATTACATCCATCTTCATCTTTCCCATGAATATTTGAGAGCTGTAGGGGCAGGCCTGCAGTGTGGGTTGTGGTTACTATGGCACATATCTACCACTTTTTACAAGCCTTTTTCAGTTGACAACTTTTGTTTAATGTCATTCAACAAGTAATTTCCAAAGAAATTGGAAATTTCTTTATAGAAAAAAAAAAAGATGGATTGAGTCATTGAGACAGAGAGCTATGGGGACCTAGCTCCCCTGCCTGTGAATATCTGCCAGGTATTTAAATATTATTTAAGATGCTGCTAAGATTGCAACATTTTTTTCCTGAGGAGCCCTTAATCTTTAATATAAATCTTGAAAACAAGTCATCCCCATGCTGCAAAATGTTATACTTACTGAATTTGTTCATTACCAGTTGAGGGGGATAATTTTGTTTCAATGTTTTTCTAATATGAATTCATCCAAATTATCATATTTCATCATATTCAAAAAGAAAAGAACTTTCATATTTTTTAAAAAATATCACTTGTAGAAGAAATTGAGGTTGACAGATTGTTCATCCCGAGCTGGACTCTGAGTGCTCAAATCTTAAAAGTCTGGTTTGAATTCCTGCATATTCAACCGTATTAACACCTTATTTTTGTGCGACGGGTTCCTCATCTTTAACACCTAATAACACAATCCTCTCCATACTGGGAACTGCTACTTAATTTAGTCAACAGAGATGATTGAGAACTGCATTAAGATTGTTTCTGTCTGATAACAAAAATCTGTAAGTTTCGTAAAATAGGATGAAAAGCACTTGAGATTTAAGGGGGGGGGGAATGATGTGCAGAAAATGAAACTGATAAATAACCTAATTCCTAGTTGCAATATCCCTTTTTGGAAACAAAATCCAGCTTGCTGTTCAAATTGAGGAGGTATGTGGGTTTCCCCCCCCCCCATTTTTTTAAAAAAACATATGTAAAGTATGTTTTTTGATTTTAGCTGCTGATGTCAGCAAAGTTGATAGTGATGTTTTCTTGTTCCTCCATAATAATGGTTAAAAACAAACAAGCTCTATTTGATTTACTGTTTTAACATAGAATTAATTTATTTATCTAGATGCCAAATGTGATTTAACATTTTTCTTCTTCCCATTTTAAAAGCAAATTCTACTCATTAGGGCGTGTAATATATAAAAGAGTTGATAGTACCACTATGTGAAAAGATAAAATGATCCCATCTTTTGGGGAATGTAAAGAGTGGGGGGCTGAAAAGAGAAACTACATATGCTGCAATAAAGCATGCAATCACAGGGAAGGAGTAGATAGAGTAACGGTTAGATAACAGTCCTGATGGCACTTGGGCCACCAGTTAATCATCAGATGATTTCAGCAGCCCAGCAAGTTAGCTCATTTTTCAACAACTGGAAACCAGCGGCTCAAGATCTGATTAACCACGGTGTAACCTACATGAGGCATCCCAAGCCAAGCTATGTTGAATGTCTGGAAGCTCAACAACGCTAAGGCCCCATTTTTCTCGATAAAAATGTAATGAGGATTGCAATCAAGCGTCATCAAGAGATAAGAACTCAAAGAAGTAAATGAGGGGCAGTGCAATTATGGTGGTTATAACTGATTTGTTTTAGGATAAAACTCCTCAAACATTGTCTGAGTATATCTATATCTATATCTATATATCTATATCTCAATTGAAGATCACTGAGAGGAAGAGAAGAAAAACCACATTTCATTCTTTAAAATACCCATCTATTTTCCAAAAAGTTGTCTGATAAATAGTTTTAACATGAGATTTCTTTTTGCACTATGGCAGGAATTCAGGTAACTTTGAGGTAGTCAAACATGTCAAGTATTTACTTCCATTAAATATTTTAATGTGCACATTCAAGCAGGAGCCAGGGTTAGGATGAGGAGAATTTTTTTGCCTCTCAGGTTGTCAGGACCCCTGACAAAACATTTTTTAAAAAACAAATTAAAACACAATAACAATTCCAACTCTTGTTATAAGGACAATGCTGAACAATGCAGTCTTGGCCACCTGCTAGAAACTCAAGAAGGATGGAGCCAACTTGACCTGCCCTTGGAAGTAGCTCCACCAACTGAGATGCTGCTACAGAGAATTCCTTGTCTCATGTTCTCACCCAACTAGTTTAAGTGACAGAGCATAAAAAAGGGCCTCTGCTCCTGATCTCAAATTCTAGACAGGTTCATATAGGTGGAGGCAGTATTTCAAAATACCCTCACCCCACACAATTGAGGGGTTTCTAAGTCAAAACCAGAATCTTGAATTGAACACAAAAACAAATTGGAAGCCAGAAAATAAAGCTAGTAGCCAACTGTTGAAACTACACATGATAGCATGACAATCTATGAGCCAGATGAGATCTCAAAAAGACTGAGAAGGTACAATCCAACAACATAGCATTAGTCTCAATGGAAGCAACAGAACTAGTAGTTTCATCACAACTCACTTTATGGTACAATTTTACATATCTATTGAAAATAACATTTTTTAGGTTCTTACTCCCAGTTAAGTATAGGATTGCAGAGTAAAGTTTTTTTTAAAAAAAGTTTGATTCTTGCTTCTCCACTCTTAGTTATGTTTTTAAAAACAAAACAAAGCAAAAGAAACAGCAGACCATGCTTTAGTAAAAATCTTGTACACAGGCTAAAATAATGCATAACCCTGGTTCACTCTGATCCATGCCCAAGGGTCAACAGAGAGGGGGAAATGTTGGGCTTAAATCTGTACAAAAATAAGAAATGTTATTTCTGAATACCCAACCTTTTTTCTTAAGTCACTGTGACTCCACCCCCATTGAAGGATTTCCTATTGCAGTACGGAGCCTCCTAAAGAAGAAAAGGTAGTGTGAATACCACTTCTAATATCCTTTATTCTGTTAAAGAAGAAAAGAAATAACGAACACATCAGAAGAGGAGGCAACTGATGAATAATGTATGCTGGTTCCTTGCCTAGAAAGCCACTTTCTGTTTAAATGTCTGTTTTAGTTTGTCTAGGACATTGTTAAAAGGTACAAGGGGAAAAAAATAAAGAGGTTTTGTTGTTTTTAGAAAGCAAAAACTGCTGCTGGGAGTTTATTCCAACAAACAATTTCTTGGGAGTATTTTTTTTTAATATTAATGTGTGCTCCTGTCTGAAATCCAAAAATAAAATACAAGGAAATGGTACTGCAGGCTTCCACGCAGCCTGCATTCTTATGGCTTAAAAATACAACCCTGAAATAAATTGATCCTAAAATAACCTTAGTTCAGTCACTTTTCTTGTCCTATTGCTTTAATCCACACCCATTTTAATACAAAAGAAGTTACAGGTATAGCAACAAAGTAGATGTGTTCCTGTGCATTACATCTTTCACAGATGATTTGGTACCATAGGCAGAAATAACATGGAAGGAACAGAAATAGGTTCCTGCAGCACAATAAAGAAGAGCAGTTTAGTAGATTTCAGCAAACTTTTTTTATCCAAAACACAAGATATACACATGAAAGGAAACAAGCAGGTCAAGAGACCACTTGAAAACGTCTTTCAAAATCCATCTAGATCTTTTCTTTTCTTTTCTTTCATCAACTTCCACTTGACTTAATGATTTCCATTTTGGTCTACAGATGAATGCTTTTAAAAAATATGTTGGGGGAACTGGTGTTTCAGGCTAATCTGATTTCCCCTTTTCTCTTTCTCTCTCTTTCTCTCTTGCCATTCATGTATGCTCAGTAAGAGATTCTGGAGGCAGATGCTATTTATCTTTTTGTTGTAAGCAGGCACACACAGAGCTACAGTAGTACTGGTTAGAAAAAAAATCTCATTATTTCCAGCTACAGCTTTATTGGACCGTTTACAGCAGACATGCTCCTGCAAACTCAGTGTTGGCTGAACCCTTCTAATGCTGATGCAGCTGAGAACTTTCAGCTGGACAGAGAACAAGGAGAAATGGGAGGCTGGGGAGATGTAAAAAAACTTTGTAAAGACAAATCCTCTTTCATAGGATTAGTTGACAGAAATACACCTGTATTTCAAGGAGCTTAAACAAATTGAACTCTATGCTAGATTGTGGCCCATATATATAAATGATCAGTTCAAATTTTCCAAGCTATTGTATTCCCCATCACCATGTACAGATGTGAGAGCTGAACAGTGAAAAAAGCGATTAAGAAGAAAATAAACTCATTTGAGATGTACTAGAGAAGAGTGCTAAAGATTCAGTGGACAGACAAAAAGAGAAACAAATGGATCCTTGAACAGAACAGACCTGAAATCTCCTTGGAAGCAAAGATGATCAAATGAGACTGTTGTACTTTGGCCACATCATGAGAAGACATGACTCATTAGAAAAGACAGTAATGCTGGGAAAGGTTGAGGGTAGTAGAAAAAGAGGAAGACCACACGCCAGATGGATAGACTCAATCTGGGAGGCCACCGTACTGAATTTGCAGGGCCTAAACAGAGCAATGGAGGACAGGGGGGCTTGCAGATATCTCATCCACAGGATTGTCATGAGTTGTGGTCAACTGGAGGGCAGTTAACAACAACAACTAATGTTGATCAGCCAAGATTGAATCTACATTCTTCACACTCTACTGTCACTCAGTTGACAGTCATGTACAAGAAATCATCCTGCAAAAGGCACACTTTTGATTTCAGTGTGAGATAGGTATTATTTTTATATAATATACTTACACAGAAAAATATGCATAAACCGAATGCACATATAGTATACATAACAATTCTTGTTGAACATTAAAATAAACTCCCACTGTGAGACAGGAATATAGCTTGAAAGCGTTGTGCACCTTCTAATGTTTGTTTGTTCTTTTTTTCTATTGACAAAATTGAATAGGGATGTCTACTATCATGAAACATGTCATTTCAAAAACAAAGTAAAACTGTGAACAAAGACCATATTTCTGTTACTCACTTTCAAAGGTTTTTGATAACTCAGATGAAATGTTAGTTTCATCATGTAAAGGAATAACCTAGCCTTTAAAAAAAAAATCACTGCAGTAAATAAGTTGATCATAATTTCTATATCACAATTTTGCAGAGAGCCCTTAATATAACCTGGGAATACCCAGAAAGTATCAGCAGAATTTTGCACCCTGCTATTTGTTACACTTTTAATAAAGAAATGCGATAAAATTTGGTTTCCTAGCCATTGTAGCATACATGAAGGTAGCTAACACCTCCAACATCTGCTGCATTTGCTTTATATATGTTAAAGTCTATATAGTATTAGATTGAGAATCTGATCAAAGGTTCTCTTCAGTTCTGAGATACTATATTCCTTAATATTCTCCCAATTCACTGTGACACTTCAACTGAGTATTACTTCTATGATTTCCCCCAGTCCCCCCACCCACAATAATGTAGCATTCTTCCAATCTATATGTCTTTTATCAAGGCACATATTTCGCCTATTAAAATCTTTCAAGATGATGCAACTACTATACTTCTTCCAAAGGGAATTCTAACAAAACTGTAGTTTCTCTTCAATGTATATACAGCGGGCCCTTGGTATCTGCTGGGGTTTGGTTCCAGGACCCCCACCCTCCCCTGTGGATACCAAAATCTGTGGATGCTCAAACCTCATTAAATACAGTGGCAGAGTAAAATGGTGCCCCTTATATAAAATAGCAAAATCAGGCTTTGCTTTTTGGAAATTATGTCTTTTGGGAATATTTTAAATCTGTAGATGATTAAATCCATGGATAAAGACTCTGTGGATGTGGAGGGCCAACTGTACATCTTGTCTATTGTGAAAACACTGAAAAATTCCATGTGGAAGAAAAAATTCATTTGGATTGCTTTTCCCTCCATTTGTTCAAATGTTAAGACATTCCTATCATCATCATCATCATAAAAAAATCATCATAAAAAACAAAAACCTTTCTGAAGTTTTAGTTCCCAACGGATTTCTTCTAATAATTTGTTCATTGTAATTACATGTCATTAATGACATAACCTTGGGACAGCTTTGCCTTTACATTTGGCCCATATCATAAATCCAGACTCCAAAGTGTGTGATTATTTACATGCATGCTGATGTTTTTCTAATAAAAGACACAGAACTTCAACCACCATGCTGTATTTGCTGGCCTTACGTGATGGATTTGCAGAGGCAGAGGCATATCTAAGATTTCAGGACACTGATCCAAAATGACAGCATTTTCACCAAATCTGAGGGCTGCCCTTTTGAATCTGTTCACACATGGAGATGCCTAGGGCTCTGCTACTGCACAGCAACATCAACACAATGGCAAGTAGAAATCTCTTGGCAAAGCCAGACAGGAAAAACTTGTTGACCTCTCTCTTCTCAGTCCCCAACAGACCTGGAAACTTAAGTCCCTAAAATTTACAACAATACACAAAATACTATATACCACAACATTTCACTGATGAAAAAAATATCATGTGTGGTTGTAATAACTTCATTAGGATTCATGTTGTTAGAGGTGGGTGGGTTCTGGGAATGTTGGGTTGTTTTTATATTGCATTGTATCCATTTGTATGTAATTTTAATGCTGTTCACCACCCCAATTGCTTTGCAGAAGGTTGGAATAATAATAGTAGTAATAATAATAATAATAATAATAATAATAATAATAATAATAATAATTTGGGGTCCTCAGCCACATAACATATTTTGGGGAACTACTCTTTGCTTACTGAATGCTGTATTAATTTACTCTACCTGCAGCACTGTATGTACCAGCTAGACAGTTCACAAAATGCCACTGCTTGTATGAGATGGAATTACATAAAAATGGGCAAATCAGTGTATTTCTATTTTATGCAACTTTTACCTGTATTTACCTGTGTCTATTCTGTTTGGTATCCAAATTAATTTACAATTTGGAGGAAACAACTCATGCAAAAATACACATTTCTAATGCATACTGATACTGATACAGAGGTTTTTTTAAAGCTGAGAACTGTATTTGAACTTTCGGGAAATGTGAAATTGAGGTAAGGAATGCATGAAAGATCTTACCAAGAACAAATACACTAGCTCTGCTTGCTAGGTGGTGATGTGTTGGTCATATCCTCTCTGGTTGACACACAACATCAGTCTGAAGGGGCACTATGGCACTGAATGTACAGTAGCCCAGTGTATTATCAGTGTGGACAATGGCATCTATGAGCCTCCTAGTTCTTGATAGTCTTAACGGTAACCCAATCATTTGCAATAGCATGAAGCAGAGTGGTAGAAAAATACATTCTGAATCAAGTATCAGCTTAGGGGTATGGCTGAAGACATTTGATTGGGGATCAATTTCTTAAAACATTATTGTGTTTGCATGTATTTGTACATGCATCGCTGAATACAGTTCTTGACATCCCTCTGCTTACATGCAGTTGACTTGACTTAAAATACTTCAAGCCCAAGATTTTTAACTCCTCGAGGCTTGAAGGTGACGGCAGAAAACTGAAGAGCCCACATCTAGTAACACAAGAAGTCCATACATGGTTTTTAACATGATATTACAAAAACCTTCTCCAAAAGCAGATTTCTCTCAGGGATAGTAACCAACAAAACAATCTCTCTCTGTTAAATACAGACAAGAGGAAATGAGATATATTTATGTATAACAAAACTCAAGTTTCTTTTGTGGGATGATGCTATGGTTTTGGCATATCTTCAATATAAGTCTCTTGGGAGGAGGGTTAAAAACAGGTTTTTTGGGGTTGCTGTTTCTGAAAAGAGGTAGCATTCTTTGTTGAAGAATGAGCAAAAATAATCTTGTAGAAAATGAAAAGAAGAAGAAAAGGGCAGCAGGAGAGGAATGGCTGGCTACACTGCAGTGTTGTTGAAGCATTACAGTCTTTCATTCTTCAGAACTGCATTCCCATAGTAGCTCAGGTCACTAATGAAAAATGAGGTTGTTGATTTTAGTCCAGCCTCTAGAGGACTGCAACACAAACCTCACAGTTCAACACAATTAGCAGCTTATTCAGCAGAGACCCAAATGCTAGAACAGCAGGATTCCTCAACATCAGGAGATGAAAGAAGCTTGTCAGAGCTGCAGATTGAAATGTGTACAGTTCTGGCTCATGCTATGCCATGCTTTTATGTTATTTTTATAAGAAAATAAGTAACTTTGTAAAAAACAAACAAACGATTTTATCCTAATTCCTGCTTTTAATTTTTCCAAATATATGACTTGCAGTATGACTGATCAATTATTCTTTTCTCACCCCACTCTATCCTCAGGAGTTGATAGTTAGGTAAAGGTTTTCCCCATTGACAAGTCAGGTTGTGTCCAACCATAGGGGGCGGTGCTCATCTCTGTTACTAAGCCGAAGAGCCAGTGTTGTCAGAGACTACTCTGTGAACATGTCGCCAGCATGTTTGCACAGAATGCTGTTTACCTTACCACCAAGTGCTACCTATTTATCTAATTGCATTTGCATGCTTTTGAACTGCTGGGTTGGCAGAAGCTGGGACTAATGACAGGAGCTCACCCTACCATATGGCACCTGGGCCTCGAACTGCCAACCTGCCGGTCTCACAATCAAGTGTCAGCATCTTAACAACTTGAGCCACCACATCCCACTAGTTAACCCTATCTCTTTTACTTTCCATTATTGCATTTTATTTTCCATTGGATAAAGACTGGGACTTTATTATTTGGAGTTTCTACCTACAACAAATGTGAATTTTTTTAAAAAAAAATGGGACTACATTTGGCTATTTTAATTCTCAACCCTTCTGGGTCATTTCAAAAGTATCAGAATGGCAAAGAAATGCAGGTGTCCCACCCTGGTTGCAGTCTTGGGGTCCATGGTCTCACTCTTCACAGACAGTGAGTAGGGAGGTAACAAAATGGTGTGAGCTCCTATGGTGCGCGCATGGCCATTGAAATCAATGGGACCCCAATATTGCTGATTTTTCTGATTTGCGGGGGGTGGTGGTGGAACGGATCCCCCATGAATTGGAAGGGACAACTGTACATACATGTAGGAAGAGAGGAGAATTACCTCAAAGGTTTACTATCTGGATTTTGGATAGCAACATAAGGAATAGATTTATGAATGTGAAGAAACTGGAACTGTGGGCTCTTTCACTAGGAAGTCTTCCAGTGCACAATATTTATCCAAAAGATTCTTCAGAGTCTTACATCTCCTTCCTACAAAAGCAATTTGCTCATTTTACTTTACTGCTCAGAAAAGGACTTTTCTTGGATTCTAGCATCCATTATTTCCATCAACTGGTAATAACGATTCAAATGCATCAAAAGACTCAAGGACAAAAAGATTGATATGAATGAGGAATGAAGATCTTGGCATGCTAATTAGTTTTCTGCTTTTCAAAAAAACCAAACGCACATATTAAAAACTCAAATATATTGTTCCATTTCTCCTGCTCATATGTCCAAATTCTGTTTTACCAATTGCTGTGAGATGTGCTTTCAAATTGTTTCTGACTTATCATGACCCTAAGGCAAAGCTATCATGGGATTTCCTTGCAAGATTTGGTCAGAGCGGGGTTGCCTTTGTCTTCCCCTGAGGTTGAGGGACAGTGACTTGCACAAGGTCACCCAGTAGGTTTCCATGGCTGAGTGGGGATTTGAGTTCTGGTTTGCAGTGTCATCCAGCACTCAAATCACTATAACTATACTGGCTGTCCTTACCAATACGTGTTGATAAATTCCATTCTTGAAGAAAGGTTGCACATAAATAAAATAAAATAAAATAAAATAAAATAAAATAAAAAACATTAGATATAACTAGATATACCAGTCATTAATCACTCTATATATACATAATATATTGCACAAATATATTATGGATTTCCAACACTGCACAAATGATACATATTTGTTTGATGTATAAATACATGTCTATATAATGCACCATTATAAGGAAATAAACAACCCACTCCTAACACAAGCCCCCTAGAATAATCATTTAAATTTGTAACAATCCCAACAATATGATACAAAAATCATTCAGAAGGCTGGAAGAAAATGGAAACCCTGCATGAGAATATGAGAAATTCAATATGAGAAACAGGCAGAGTTACAACAATAGGCACCTCAACAAACTCAACCAAGTTTCTCCTTTGAACTGGATCTGAGATTTCCAATACAGTTCTAAATAGGAAGTCTCACTGCGTTTAACTAGGCTTCCTCCAAGGAAAGTGCATATACTTCTCCAATTTCTTAAATTAATCGACATACACACAAACACACACCATATATCACACAAATGGACTTCCAACACTGCACAAATGTGTCCTTCCTCTCTCCCAGCTAACTGCTACTCTTCATCCTCCATGTGATCTGGTGGGTTGCAGAGAAATTTGTTTCCCTGGTAGATGGATGGATGGATGTCACTATGTCAGTGGATGGGTATTATGTGAGGATGACATACACTCTATATATGCAGTAAATGGCTGCATGTATCTTATTGGGATCTTTAAGAAATACAGTCAGCCCTCAATATCCAAGTATTCTGCAGCCATGGGTTCAACAATCCATGGCTTGAAAATGTGCAAAACAAAACTTAAAAAAAAAAATAAACCATCATTTTGCCATTTTATATAAGATACATCATTTTACTATGTGATTGTTTATAATGGAACTTGAGCATCAATGGATTTTTGTTTCCACAGGACGTCCTGGAACCAAAGCCCAGTGGATACCAAGACCCCACTGTAGTAAGTAGCATGATAAAGTCTATCCCATGAACAAAGGAAACTACCATACCATACATCAGGTCAGGTTCATTTGTCCATCCGGACCACTGCATTGACTAGTAGCCACTCTACGGAGTTTTATGCAAAGATTTTTTTCCAATCAACTACTCAGATCTTTTCATTAGTGTTATTAGGGATTAGAGACTGAACCTTGGACCATATGCATGCAATACAGGTGAGCTATAGTTCCCTCGAAACAATATTGGGGTCTGTGGCTATAATGATTACAAGTGACATTGCAAGTTTCTGGGGGGAAATGTCTGCAATTTATGCTACGTTTTGCCTACAGTAAAACCAGAGGCAAATTTGTAGATCTCACTGGGTGAAATATCTGAAGGATTCTGAATGAAGTCAAACAAGTTCTGATAAAAATTAAAGAAGGTTCAGGGAAAAGAAGATTGCACATCCTTATAAAACTTTGAAATTCCACTGAAAGTAACTGTGGAAGCAGGTGGATCCCACTTGAGAAAAACTACTGATGATGCTTTAAGAAAACCAGAAGAGTTTCCAAAGAGTAGCATTATGCTGCTGCCTTATAAAGCAGAACTATAGTATCAGTTAGCTCAGTGCACAATTTCAGTTTTAGAAGCTTATGGGGAAAATGCTTCTGATTTTCACTGGAAACGTTTAGCTGTTTTCTGAGGGCAAAATCTACATTTCATATAATTGCTTTATTTAACTCTCATGATTTTATTTTTGTTAATAATGCTTTTCCATTATACAGGCTGCTTATCACAGCCAGCAGGCTGCTTATACTTGATTATGCCTGATCCTGCTTGAAAGAATAAACTATTTATCAACAACTGACTTAAAGCTAGCAGGACTTGCAATGGTGCAAAGTTGTAAAGACAAGCTGGGAACTCTAAACTCTTTACAATGTTTATTAAGGTCTGAATGATGCCAAGAAATGCATTATTTATCAGCTTAGCACTTGATTAGGTGTTAAATAGCTGTCACAAGAGATTTCAGCAGTAAGTGGGTTGTCTTCCAGCAACTGTCACATTGCTGTGTAATCTAGAATAGAGAACTGTGGATTGGAGGGAAGACTTACCATAGCATAGGGATGCAATTCTTCACTGAGTTTCTTCTTTAAGGTCGCAATGAGTAATTTCTGCAAATTTATTCACGCTACAAGAAGGTCTTCAAAAGACATAGTATTTGAAGGTGATTTGCAATTTGGGACTTATTCTGTGCAAAATTCACATGTGGTTATTTTGCACAGAGAACAATATTATCTTTGCAGGAAACAGCATTTTCTGCATGGAAAATAACATTTAAATACATAAACATTAATTCCTTTACAAAAAATGTTGTTTTCTGTGTAGAAATGCTATTTTCTATGCAAATCAACATATGAAATTTTACACAGAACAAATGACAGATTTTGGGCAGGAAGGAGCATTTTCTGTGCAGGGATTAATATACCTACACTGAAATATTATTTTCCATGCACAAAATGCTGTTTCCTGTGCAGCAAATGCTGGGTTTGGGGCAAAATGCAAGGAGTGTCATCAGTCCAAGATTCTTTGCATCAGGTTTAATACTCAACAAACATGTTTTTGGCCATTTTCCAAATGTTTTTATTATTCTTTCCATCCCTACCATAGCATGCCTAGTTTTGTTTTCTGCTGTCTGTCTCAACTGCAGAAAACCCTCAGGGTAGGTGATTTGGTGAAATGGAGAAATGCTGCTACAGCTAGATCCAAGTACCTGTCATGTTTTGTGGGCTGACCTACTGCCTTTCTTCCCTTTCTCTGTAGGGTGGCCTACTGCCTATACAAATAGGCAGAATATGACAGAGAAAAGTAAGGAACAATTTTTGGCAGAGAGAGATTACAGTAAATCCTGGCAGCAAGCGAGGAACAAGGCAATGAGATAATCCCCATGCTCCAAGAGGCACTTCATGGTACAGAAAAGTTAGCTGAAGGGAAATGGAAAGGCTGTAACTATGTTGTCCAGTGGTGAAGCATGATCCTGGGCTAGCAAAAACAAACAGAAACAAAAATTAAAGAGATTCAACAACAGATGTATACATTTTATTTATTTATTTATTTATTTATTTATTTATTAAATTATATCATATTGTGTCTATTTTTTATTAATTAAATTATATCCTGCCTTTGTTTCTGCATGGAATTCAAGGAGGCAGTGGGATTCAGTCCATCTCCCATGAGCTTAAAGGTCAAAACTGTGCCAGATCCAATCACTCTCACTAGATAACTCAGTTTTCCTGAATGTTGTGACAACAGTATGTTCTGCTGTTAGTTTATAGATTATAACTGAACTTATAAATACAGCATATTTTCCTATATATGTGTATTTTCCTGTATGTTCTATATGCCTTTGCTATGTGTGAACAACAATGACTCCTGTTGCAATTCTCCAAGAATCTAGGACCCTTCCATCTCCAAAATAACAGGGAACATCAGTTCATACCTGCTATTTCCCATGATGAGACAGAAGGCATCTGTATCACTGTGCTAAAAAGTGGAAGCAGGAAAAGAGCTCCTTATGAGGATGTATGCATTCCCTGCAGCTCTACCAGACTGACTACAGAAACCCTGAGATCACTTGGATTGCCAGCCCTAATCACCAACTGACATTACAATAACCTGGAGCTCAGATGCAAAATGTCATTTAACTGGACCTATTAAACCATGGACTAACTTTGGATGGTGTAACACATAGCCACTCTGATTTCCCTTCAGTAGGCTCAAGGCAACAGCTCTATTTATGCTCACAGGCACCACTAAAATAAACCTTCTTACTTCTG
>CM034701.1:319827115-319841734 GCA_020142125.1 Phrynosoma platyrhinos
ATTCAGATCATTTTGAATGTTGATTCTGTCCTCTGGAGTATTAGCTACATTACTGGACCAAGGAGTAGAGTGAGTGAGTGAGTGAGTGAGTGTGTGTGTGAGAGAGAGAACTATTGTAGGAGAGAGAGAGAAGAGATGGGGAGCCTGTAACGGCAGCCGTGATAAGGTCAGTTGCAAGCCAAAACAACCATCAATGGTACTTCTTGCTTGGCTTCCCCATTCCCTCCTGCTGGCCACTGCATAGCTGTGTCAGATGGAGGGAGTAGGGGAAATGCTGAACAAGGAGTGCCACTGGTAACTATGTTCTGACACAGACATGGATGGCCACTCTCCACCTGTCCTGGAGCCAACCTGGGTAATTGCTCTCTACAAGGACATCAGGTAGATCCAGTGGTCCCCAGACTTTGCCCTTAAAGAGATTTTGGGCTTCAACTCTCACAATCCCAGACTATTCGCCAACTTGGCTGAGGCTTCTGAGAAATGAAGTCCAAAATCCCTTAAAGGGCACAGTTTGGGGACCACTGGTCTAGACTACCTGAATGTCCCTAAGGGGTTTCCTGGATCTGCCACCACTCCCACAGCTATGTCTGCTACCCCTGCTGCCACCTTTAAACCTTAGGACCAGTTCCGGGCCTGAATGGTTTTCCTCCTCCTCCTCCCTCTGCTGGTGCCTTATCTAGTAGCTGACAAACAGTGGTGACACTGTGAACAAAAGATTGTGACTTTTGAGAACAATCTTGTGAACAAAAGATTGTGAATCCGCTGGTCTTGCCACTGATCATTAAAATGTGAGTACACTTATGCACTTGAATTGCCTTAATACTCAGCATAATATTTGAAGTACCTTCTTTGATTAAACAACAAACAAATCTTGATGGTCTTCAGTTCCTATTATGCTTTTTTCCTCCTAAATTCGTCTTTTTTTAATCACCCCAAATATTACTGGCAGAACTCTGAAATCCAGCAGTGACAAGGACACAGGGACAGAGTTGTCTAAGGAGGCAATGAACCTGAGATTCTCCACAAAACAAGATACTCTTAGTTCTAAGATGTAAGGGTTTCTAAAACCTGGCACCCAGAAACTGGAGCCCTCTCACAAAGGGTTTGGTATATTGACCTCCACAACATTTGTTGTTGTTGCTGCTGCTGCTGTTGTTATATGCCTTCAAGTTGTTTCCAACTTATGGCAACCCTCAGGTGAACCTATCATGGGTTTTCTTGGCAAGTTTTTTCAGAGGGTGTTGCCATTGCTATCCTCTGAGGCTGAGAGAGTGTGACTTGCCCAAGGTCACCCAGTGCGCCTGGATTCAAACCCTGGTCTACAGAGTCACAGTCCAGTGCTCAAACCAGTACACCACACTGGCTCACCCAAAAAGCTTACACTCCATCAAACCAGTGCAGCAACACAGAGAGCATATCCAGCATGAGTTCAGGTGGAGGAAAAAACCCTAGGCCACTGGGCTAGGCTATCTTTCAAAGCTGTGCACTAGGCATTGAAAGACTATTCAAAAATATTTTTAAATGGTCAAAAACATGTTTCTCTGGTATAAGGAAACCTTGACAGGAGTATCCCTGAATGATGAGAGTCTGAAGTTTCCAACTTAAAATTCCATTTTCTGCATAAAAATCCCAAGTGCAAATTTTGTGCAGATTTCCAATTGTAGTTTCCAAAGATTTGATCACAATGAGAAGGGAAAAAAACTAAAATTATTTGTTGATTCCTTCAAGCACAAAATTAGTAAAGAATTACATCCCTACTCTGCACTCTATGACAAAAGGAAAATCCATGAGAAGTGTAGTTGGTCAGCTCTCAGTGAAATCTTACTGCATCACATGTTTGGCTCACTGGTTTCTCTCCAGGGTCGTGAAAAATGACCACAAACATCTTTTGTGTTCAGGAATTCCAACTGTGTTGGAAACCTGTCTTTTTGTTTCTTGCCTATCCTCTCTTTTCTCCCCAAATGTCTTGTAAGAACAGCACTGTCCTGGTCTGCCTATGGGCTCTTCATTCACAAGACTGGGCAATCAGCAGAGTTTCCTCTAGATTTAATCTATGCATTTCATATAATCATCTTCAAAATGCAGCTACCATTAGCCTGCATGTGTTTTGTTTCAAGAAGATCACAAGCAACAGCACCAATCAACTGTTTCAGGAAGCTAAATCTATCCTTCAGTCACAAAAACACATAGCTGATTGGTGTGATCATCCCTTTTTTTGATCAGGCCTCCATATGTACAGACGTGGCAGAAGGCTCACTTAGAAACTAATCATATTCTGAGCACCTTTTTGTGTAGCCTGTTCCTCATCCAGCTGAGGATGCACGTACAGCTTGCTTCCATTAACTTCTGACAATATGCTAGTTATGTGTGATCAATGTTTGTGAGTGCAGGTTGAATCTCCCTTAGCTGGAATTCTAAAATATTCCAAAATTCAAAGTTGTTCACATGGGTGGCTGACATAATGACACATTTGCTTTCTCATGGCTCAGCATGCACAAATGTTGTATCATGGACAAAATAATTTAAAATATTGTGCATAAAATTACCTCAACGCTAAATGTATAAGGCAGGAGTAGGCAACCTGTCCCCTTTAAGGGATGAGGAACATCAGCTCTCAGAATCCCAGGCGCTATTGGCCAACATGGGACTATTGGCCAACATGGCTGAGACTTCTGGGAGCTGAAGTCCCTCGGCCCTTAAAGGGGACAGGTTGCCTACCCCTGGTATAAGGTGTATATGAAACATAAATGAATTTCATATTTAGGCTTGTGTCCTATCTCCAAGGTATCTCATTATGTATATGCAAAGATTCCAAAATCCAAAAAGATTCCAAAATTCTAAATGTTTCTGGACCCATGCATTTTGGACAAGCGATACGCAACATGTATAACCTATAGTTCAGAGGAAGGAACTGCCAAAACCACCTCTAGATATTCCTTGCTTAAGAAAACCCTATGAAACTTGTGGGGTCACCAGAAGTTAACAGTAACACACACACACACACACACACATACAAAACACATTTGCAGAAGCTCTTCTGCATCCTATGCAAAAGGATTAAAAGTGAATTGGTACAAATTTAAGCAATGTCATTTCTTTCATCTTCAAAAACATACATAATCTGGATACCAAATCCTTACTGCTGCACAGTTGTCCCTCCCCATTTGCAGACTTCAAGTCCGCAGTTTTGCTCTTCATGGGGAGGGACAAGTGCCTGTATTTAAAATGGCTGCACATGTC
Source organism: Phrynosoma platyrhinos (assembly GCA_020142125.1). NCBI lineage: Eukaryota > Metazoa > Chordata > Lepidosauria > Squamata > Phrynosomatidae > Phrynosoma > Phrynosoma platyrhinos. The sequence goes on from CM034701.1 coordinate 319,830,356, forward strand.
ATTAGTTTCAATGGGGCTCCAAAATTAGTGAGCTGCCATTTTTGCAGAGGGGTCCAGAACAGATCTTCCGCGAATTGGGAGGGGCAACTGTATTTAAATGAAATTTTCCTAAAACATGAACAGAAAAAGCTACAATAAAAACATAACTAGAGTATAGACAACAAAATACCAGTACTTACCTATAAAGAAAATAATATTTAGTAAGAGCATATACTAATATAGCTGCGTAGTCATCCAGCAAAGAAGGTGATGTCTAGGACACCCACTTCTTTAGCAGCAAATGAATGGCAATAGCATTTGACAGTGTATTGTAATTCCAGTTAACTTTTTTTCCTCCTTTACCTCTAGCACTCTCACATTCCATAAATGGCATGAAGTAAGTCCATAAATAGTAATGTGGTAGTTAATTGGGCCAAAGCCATATTTCCTTATTTCTGTAATGCTCCTGATGCTATTTCAACTCTGCCAAGCTGACTATAGTGAAAGTAGCACCATTTAAATTAACCTTCCTGAAATGCTGTCCCATCACATTTCAAGGTCAAACTACACCACTGAAAAGAATATATATGCACAGTCTACCATACTGTTTCATTAGCATACACTTTGGAATGACAACAGAATTCGTAACCGCTTCCCCATAAATCTGTTGGTTCCTTGTACATGAATGTCAACTGCTATTAGATATTTTAAGAATTTCATCCTTTGGCTTTTTAAATAAATAAGAAAAACCTGATATGAAGCTTTAAGGTAACATGATTATAAGAAAAAAAATATGCAGCACAATTTTCTAGTAAAAGTTCATAAAATACTTTTATAGATAATGTTCTGATAAAAGCTCATAACATACCTGGCATTTTGGGGTGGTGAAAATACAATCTATTTATTTCAGCAGATCAGAAATAACTACAGTCTGTTTATTTCAATATAATCACTTTGCCAACTAAGCAAGGGGTTCCAATCCAGGCCATGTCTCCTTTGATTACTTTAGAGGGGGAAAATGTAGCTGCTAGCTCAATCTTTTTTAAAAATTTAAATTTTTATTAAAAGATACTTTTCTTTCACACATATCATAATGAAATATTCATATCATTTTCAATATATATTTACATTATATACAATTGACTTCCACTGAATCTCCAGTTTGTCCTCAACTATTTTCCAATTTACTCTTATTGTCTTCACATTCAATGTATTATACCCTAGATCCTCCATGTGCTACAACTCCAGGTTTAACATCTTTGATCATTTATATTTAGATATCTCAGTACCTTTGTATTGATGTTTCCATACATTCATTTAACAATATTCATTTTGACACATTCTTTATAAATCTTTACACAGTTAAATTTTCTTTTTTACAGTATTGCAGTATTGGGGTCCAGTCTTGTTCAACTTTTTCTAAATTTTGCTTGTTCAATCTTGCCGTGAGTACATCCATACTCATCATTTCAATAAGTCTTGTAAGTCATTAGCTAATTAAAGGAATTTTCATCAGCTTCTATTTTTTTTTGCTAATGTTATTCGTGCTGATGTTATCATATATAACAGTATTCTTTTCTGTCTTCTCCGAAATCTTATTCGCCATGTTCAATAGGTATATTTCTGGTAATAAATCATATTTTATTTTAAATATTTCACATATTGTTTTGTGAACAGTCATCCAATATTTTTTAATTCTATCACAGTTCCACCATATATGAAGCCATCTTCCTGTAGTTTGATTACATTTCCAACATCTGTTGTTGCCAGTTTTATAAATTTTTGCTAGTTTTGTTGGTGTTAAATACCATTGTTGTTCCATTTTAAGATAATTTTCCTTCAAATCTTGGCATTCAGTAAACCTTTGTGTCCTTTTTCTTGCCCATTCCCAGCTTTCTAAATCGATATCTTTTCCAATATCTTTTGCCCATCTGATCATTATCTCTTTTACGGCATCTTGTTCTAATTCTCTTTCTTGTAATAGCTCGTAATATTTAGAGGTTAATTTTTTTTCCATTTTGTTTTATCACGTTATTTAATTCATTTTCGGTTTCTTCATATCCTACTTCTTTATAATCCACTTTGAATCTATCTGCCAGCTGTTTATATGGAAACCAATGGACACTTTTATCCAGTTCTTTCAGGTCTTCTATTGGCTTTAATTCATATAATCCTCTTCTTGTGTTTTTTAAAATGTTTCAGTATCTCAACCAGTCCGGTAGTTCTCACCATCTTCCAAAAAATGCTTCCTGATGACACCCATAAAGGTAATTTTCTACAGAATTTTTCTTTGACATAATGTGTATTTCCACAGATTAGAAGCACACACTGAAGGACTAAATGCATAGTCTGGGTAAAAGTTGTTAGGATATTGTTATTATAGACTATTATATTGATGTCATGATATTGTTAAGATTTTGTTATATTGTTTCTATTGTTGTAACTTTTTCAATTTTTTTATTTATTGAGTGCATTTTAATAAAATTAAATAAATAAATGCATAGTTTGGGGGTTATTTTGCTCAGTCCAAATGTAGAACATCAAGTGGCAGTGATGACCAGAACAGCTTTTTATCAGCTTATGCTTTTATACAAACAGCAAACTTTTGGCAAGGGGAGTGCTGCCATATTCTTTAATTATAAAACAAGGATCCTCCACACAATCTTGTCTGCTGTTTCTAAATCTATCTGAATGGCTGCCCTCAGATGAAGATACTCTTCAGAGGAATTAGTGTATTTGGACAAATTATGTACATTTGTGTGAATTTCTTAATATATGCAAAGTGCAAAAATGCAGTGTATCCTGCAGGGAAAAATGTGTTTTCCACAAAAGACACTACAGCCTGCAGAAAAATGTTATTGGGGCAGAGTTGTGGAGAAAACATGTTTTCTGCCACAAAGGACATTTCCTGTGAAAAATAACCATACATATTTCTGCACAAATGAATTTTCTTGAAGAGTGTTCCAAAGTACCAACAGTACTTGAAAAACTACACAAAAACCCTCATATTATTTTCACTGCAGAAATAATCCAGTTTGACATTACTTTATCTGTCATGGCTCAATGTTATGAAATTTTGTGAACTGTAGTTTTGTGAGGTTTTAAAAAAGAAGCTGGATGGCCAATTGTCAGGAGTGCTTAGATTGTGTCTTCCTGCATGCCAGGGGGTTGGACTGGATGACCCTTGGAGTGTTTATGATTCTATGAGACTTTTAGACTTTTATGTTAGAGAGCTCTGGTGCCACAACAAACTACAGTTCCCATAATTCCATATTATTGAGCCATGGCAGTTAAAGTGGTATCAAACTGGATTATTTCTTCAGTGCAGATGCACTTTCTGTTGGGAGGAAATTGATGAATTTATTTATTCTTGAATGTAGGAATAAAGTAGGTAAAGCTTTACATCCCTAGTTGTGATGTAATCCTATTTTGGTATTTTGGAATTAAGTTCTGGCCATCACAATAAAAAGAATAGAATTCAAATTGCTCTACTGGTTTCAGCAAGATACGATTACAATTGATTTCATAAAGGATCGTCTTCCAGTGCTGGCCTCTTGAAGCAAAAACAACACATATTTTTGTGACATTTTGTAAAGTTTTGATGAAATGGATGGAAGTTCACAAATATTTATACCTTAATAAATGTTTTAGTCTTCAAGACACCACAGAGCTCTTTTGCTGTTTCAGCTGGACTGATGTCAAGATTTCTAACTGCATGAACACATCTCCTAAAAGGTTCAAATCTAATCTGAATTCAGAAGAGAATTATGGCATGAGGAAATGCTGCAATTTAATTTTACCTTGGGGAGACCACATTCCATCTACATCTGTCTTTATGAAAACAGAGAACAAGAAATGCAGGGTGTTTGAAAGGAAGGTATAAAGGCTCAATAATGCACCTTGTTCTGCCAGACTGCACTACAGGGAGAAATTTGTTTCTGCCTTATCATTTTTATTCCAAAGAGTATAACTGCCAACACAGTTATTATTCATACAAAGTGTCACAGCAGTAGCTCTCAGGGACAGATTCTGGACTATATGAACGTTCACCTAGGGCCGTAATAGTTAGCAACTGCTCAGGTAACTGAAGATGAAAATGGATGGCTATTCACCCTTTATTGAAAAGCAGCAAATCACCTGAGGCCAATGCTGCCAGTGCCGGTTAAAGCATTCAGACTCATAGGTGAGGAATAGTGCCTGTACACTATATTGTCTGTGCGAAACAGATGATCTTCCCCTAAAATTTGACTGCAAGCTAACAAATATAAAATTGAAATAGCTGAGCCAGCCATATACAGCTGCAGGTCGGCCTCTGTGGATCCATATGGAGACTATATTACATAGTTGCAGTATTTGAGCTGGATTTGTTTTTGCCTGAAAATGCCCTGTTTATACAATGCAATTAAAAGACAAAAACCAAAGTATAATTTTGCATATTTAAATTTGTTTTCCAATCATTCAAGCACTGCCATTGTTTTTCTTCCTGGGCCAGCTTTCATGCCATTGGCACAATGCTCTGGCTCATTAGTCTGAAGCATGACTACTTGGAATTAAGCCATGACAATTTCAATGACATTTACTTCTAAGTAAGATCCCAAGCTAGAGGGCTGTTACTCTCAGCATAAAAAACAAAATAAAACAAAAATCCTATTCAATCTGTTCCCAGTATTTCATTATTCGGCATTGTAGGCCAGATCTGCTTTCTATGTCCTCTTGCCTCTCTTTAGAAGTCATATTGTGCTGAAATACAGGGGCAGGTCTGGTTACATGGCAGCAACTTCAAATTGAACCATGTGGAATAATGGGCTCTCAGTATTTCCTGGGGTTTGGTTCCAGGCCCCTCATGGACACCAAAATCCATGGACGCTCTAGTCTCATTATATAACAATGGTGTTTCTTTTATAAAATGGCAAAATCAAGGTTTGCTTTTTGGATTTTTTTTATAGTTTCAATCTGTGTATGGTTGACTTTATGGATGCAGAATCCATGGGTACAGAGGGCCAACTGTACAATAGACATGTTCACCAGCTCACCCTGAGGCTCAGGTGATTTTTTTCCATGTCCTTGTGCTACAGCATTAAGAATCCACCCAACACACAGTTTCCCACTACTCAAAAGTGACAGACATTTGCTCATTTAAACTATCCATCGAGCTTTAATCTTCATAGAAGGAAGTTCACAATGTCCTCAGACAAAGACTAATAAAACTTCCAGAACACAAGAATAGCCAGCAGACAACTACAATCAAATAGCCAGTTTCTGATTCAAATTCTCAGTGTCCTCTTTAAGAGGAAATTTCCCAACACCTCTTAAGAAAGTGTGGTCAAAACTGAAATAAGAATGGAAAAATAAAACACATTGTCAATCATCTTTTCTTCATCCTTATGATAATAATCCCTTATATAAAAATCACCTTTATAGTCTCTATTTAAGTGCTACTTTCCATGTGCACAAAGTAGAGCATAGTTGTTGCTTTAATTCTCTCATGGTGATGTGCGTATGTGTGTGAGAGAGGGTGGGGCTGCATCCGCACTGCAGAAATAATCCAGTTTGGCATCAGTTTAACTGCTGTGGCTCAATGCTATGGAATTCTGAGAAATGTAGATTGTTGTGGCACCACAGCTGTCTCACAAATATCTCACAAAGCTACAAATCCCGTATCATTCAGCCATGGTTGTTAAAGTGGTATCAAATTATTTCTACTTTGTGGATGCAGAGACAGAGGTCCAAAACACACTGCAGAAAAAAAAATGAGACTGCTTTAACTGTCCTGGTTCAGTGCTAGGGAATCCTGGGAATTGTAGTATAATGTGGCACCAGAGTGCTGTGACAGACAAAGCTAAATGTCTCACAAAACTACAGTTTCCAGAATTCCCTAGCATTGAGTTAAACCAGTCTCAAACTGGGTTATTTCTGAAGTGTGTTTTGGACCAGACAGAGAGAAACTGTGTACACACACACACACACACACACACACACACACACTTTTATAATAATACAATAAAATATTTCTGAACAGAAGGCATCCTTTGGACCTGATTCAGTTCTCCGAACTTATATTGGGAAGAAAAACAACCCAAAAAACATCAGTGTACAACCAGCACATCTATTGCACATATGAGATCCTTCAAAATTTCAGGTATTAGAAGCAAAACAGTATCACATCCCAATACTGTCACTGTTATTAACCTGTCCTTAACACTGAACTTCCATTATGGAGTGTGAAACACATCTATCCAAATGTAATTGGCTTTTCAGGCAACAGCAGCTAAGATGTCCAAATCCCAAATTTCTAAACTACAGTTTCACAGCCAGGAAGGAAGAATACGTCCTCCCTTCCTTGGTGCTTATATCGTGGTTTAATTAAACCAGTACTATACATCCAATACTGTAATCTCTGCATTACTGATAGTCTTAACTGTGCTTCAACCCAGGGTGGGCAGAAGTTACATCCACTGAACCATCTTTTAGTGCACAGAAAGAATTTCTTATTTCCAAATGTTTAAGAATAGCAACAACAAAAGGAATTTGAAGCAACCAGGAGTGGAATTTCAAGGACTATACCAGGGGTAGGCAACCTTTCCCCTTTAAGGGCCGAGGGACTTCAGCTCCCAGAATCCCAGGAGCTATTGACCAACATGGGACTATTGGCCAACATGGCTGAGGCTTCTGGGAGCTGAAGTCCCTCGGCCCTTAAAGGGGAAAGGTTGCCTACCCCTGGACTATACATTAAAGTCAGTTCTAATCATGAAAATAAACTCCTGGGATCAGAACTGTTTAACACTAGATATTATGTCTTTTGTGACATGCTGCAGTTTGTGGTTCTTAGGATTCTAGTTAACAAATGAACAACACGATAGATCCAACTTGCCCAAAGTCTGCTTTCTCCTCCCTTGGATGTAAGTAGCAAGGAGGGAATGAGGGAACAGAAGGTAGCATATTGACCAGTTAATCTGCACGTAGACTTGGATTTAAAAACTTACATTGCTTGGAACACATCCAGGAGAAATAAGAAGTTAGTTCATATGCTCATATCCACCTTGAATTTTGGGAATAGGATACACTAATTCCATATAAACAAAACAAACAATGTAAACTTCAAGCCCAACAAAACCTCTTGGGATGATTTGCAGGGATCTGTGTTCAACATACTATATGCGAGATTTTACCACTTAGGGTGGGGGAGAGATTTGCACTTTGGATTTTTTTTTTAAAACAAAAAGTCTCATAAAAAAACTGTGCAAAAAAAGCCCTTGGTTTTTATACAAAATAAGATTTTCATGCAGAATGCAGTATTTTGTGAGCAGTAATATTGCTTCTACATAAAAAAAACCCATATGTTTTGCAAAATTTATTTATTTATTTATTTATGGGGGGGGGGGGGAAGAAGCTCCAAACTGTAAAATATCTTGTAGCCTTTGACCTTTTCTTGATAGGGCATTACAATGTGTCAAGAAACCTTGATCTTGTTAACTACAAGAAATTTACAAGGTGGGTTTTTTATTTAAAAAATCCCTATGTACCACAGAGTAATTTATCAAAGTAAAGTCACCAAAGCAGCAACTTTGAGATACTTCTTTCAAGAGGATGCATGCTATCATTTATTAAGTCTAGCCATGTGTACACTTGCCATTCTGGAAGCTCATTAAATCCTGTTTTGCCAGTAGACATCCCACAGCAGGAATTTATATCCTGAGATGAGAGAAATTAGCAGATGGTTTTGTATATGGACTGTACTAACATTTTGGGGGAAAGAGAATAAATGTTCAAAGTATTTAAAAGCTTTTAATAATAATACATAAAGCTGATTTGACTCTTTGTAGTGTCTTATAATCTATTGCAATCCTGACCTTTCACAAGTATCTACTGTTATTATTATTAGAAGAATAAAAGAAAAAGTGAAATAAGATTGCTTTTGGATCAACTTAGGTTTAGAAAGGGATCTTGCAAATTACCCAGACCTGATCTTTAAAGTTTAATATGGCAATATGCCTAAATTTTGACCTGGTGATGCTATTTTGCTATCTGAAATGTATTCCTGAATTTGTTATTAGTAAAGTGGTGTAGCTCTTCTTATTGTGGTGAGGATGCAACATAGGTATCTCTCCCTTTTGATTTTTCAGTATGTACTGAATTTCCCAATTTCTTGATGACTTCTATCTTTAAGACTCATCCATCATTTTATGAGGCAGAGTTGATACATATTGCAGCAGAGACACACTGTGCTCTTTGATGGAGAGTACACTTGTTGTTTCTCATTGCTTCAATATAAATGTCACAAGCTGCAAGTCTATCTGCTGGCAGGCTTTTGAAAGCAGAACTATCACCACTATTATTAACAGAAGGGCTGAAATGGCAAAGATTACACAATGAATTACTTGTATGCCTAGGAAATGTTCAAGAAAACATCACAACTCCTCTCACAACATGAGATTGAGACACTGATCCTTAAGAAAGCAAAAATACTTTTACAAGGGGAATTAGAGATGATCAGAGAGCCAGGAGCAATGCCCCTTTGAGGAAAGGTTACCGCTGTTCCCCCCACCCTCAAGTTTTCAAAAAATTACCATTATTCATGATATAGAGAGTGAACAGGGAGAGGTTTTTCCCCTCTCTTTCTCTTTCCCTTTTTTCTCCTCTTCGCTTTCTCTTTCGTCATCCAGTGAGGCTGAACGGTGGGATGATTCAGGACAAGCAAAATGGAATAGTTATTAACACAACACTAGCGTGTAATTGGCAGATGGACATAAGGGGCATTGACTGAGGCTGGCTTTAAAGGTGGCTTAGACAAATTGATGGAGGATCATCAATTGCTGTTGGGTATGTGCCTGGCTCCAGGCTCAATGCCCCAGGAACAGAAGGAGATGGCTATTAGCCCCATGCCTTGGTTATTGGCCTTGTATGGCCTAAGAAATCCAAGGAAATGAGTTTGGACACTGGCCAATGTTATATTGGACCAAAAGACATTTGGTCTGATACAGCAAGGTTCTTCTTTCATTCTCAAATAACGACCCATGCTTTTATTTCATATAATCCATCCTAAGAACTTTGTCTGCTGAATCAGCACATTCTTTGGCCTCTTTGGCCATGAAGCCCATCCAGAAAGTAGACCACGAGGTTTAGCCCTAAATCCAGATATATTGGGGGGGGGGGGATTGGTTACTATGGATACCACCAACAATCATGAATGGCAGTGAGAAAAATAATACACAACCTTATCTCCTAGACATACTATAGTATAATTGATTTCTAAATAACAAAGATTGAAGTGATGTTTACAGAAGCCCAATTCAGGCATATGAAAAGGTATTAAAAATAAGATATGGGAAAAGGAGTATGCTAGCCTCCCTCTCCAATCACTTTGTGTGAAATGAGTGGTTCTGAAGAGGAGAGCCTCCCCCATACATGGAGTCTCCATGTGATCCAGATCACTGGAAAATCCAACTTGTGGCTTACATCCCTCCTATAGATAAGGCATTCTTTTTTAGAGCAATCATGTTCCATGCTACTAAGGAGATGACGGAGAGGTTGAGCATGGTATACTCCTTTCCCCCAAGTTTCTTTAACAACTTTTTGCATATCTGAATAGGGCTACAACACTCACAGAAAAAGAACTGAAGAAAGAACACATAATGCATTGCACAAGAAAACAAAAGGAAAGCTGGGTGGGCATAATAACTTAGTGGAGCATGGCTATGAAATCATATGATGTAAGGGAGGAGAATGCTGCCTCAAATACAAGGAACCAATTGGAAAAGCAACCACCAATATTTTCTTGCAGTGATTTATTGCCAGAACTCCACTGTTTTTAAAATCCTGTAATATTCATGATAAGAACAACTTGTCACATTCATCCTAACACTGTGTTCCATGTTCAGCAGGCTCATGCCTCAGTCCCATTCCTGTGCTTTATTATTTGGTGCTAGAGGATCCTGTCCTGGGCCCAATGCTATTCAACGTCTTTATCAAGTACTTGGATGATGAAACAGAAGGCATGCTTATAAAATGTGCAGATAATACTAAATTAGAAGGGGTAGGTAATAGCCCAGAGGAGAGGATCAAAATTCAAATTGACCTTAAGAGATTAGAAAACTGGGCCAAAACTAAAACAATGCATTTAAACAGGGAGAAATGTAGGCTACTACACTTGGGCAGCAAAAATGAAATGCACAGATATAGGATGGGTGATCAAACATGACAGGAGGCTTATAACAGAGACTGATATAATGGGAGAAAAGGAAAAATAACAAATGATGGTGGAAAAATACTATAAATCCCTAAGTACCACAAAATACTCAAAGTATAACATATTTTACTGTATGTATATACATTTGTAAGGACTGAATATGAATATGATTAGTCTGTGCAATAACAATGGAACAGTCACAACAATAAACATATACAATAAACAACTGAGGGAGATTGTTTCTCTGTGAAGTCCATATGAAAAATGCTGCCACAATATCCCAGAACACTTGACCTAGAGCAACTTGTGGAAAGTGTCTTGTGAAAATTTTATCTGAGTCCACTATAGCCAAAATTGCTTAGGAGATTACTCTTAAAAAATTTACTTGGAAATAGACCACTGTAGATAAATTTGCTTTGGAGATGCCAGACGACTACCTCTGGAGACTTTCTGTTGTCATTTCGACAGTATTGTCTTCTTCAGTAGTATAATAGGATGATTCTATTCCATATTTATGGTCCTCATTATGTCATATTTTTAGTCTTCTTCAAACATTCAATGCAAATTCAAGGATAATCCTCATTATTCTAAATATATAAGATTAACACCATTATGGCCATATATAGATTTATCATACAGAGAAATCACCCGAACAAGTAACATTCTAATCTGTATATGTTGCTTACCCATATCCTTGGTTTTCTTCAAACATTCAATACAAATTCAAAGACTGTAAACTAATGCTAGCTGAATACACTCATATATCCTCACTGTTAAATGTGCTGCAGGTGCTAAGTTCTTACATTAAATGTCTTAAAGGGACATACACACATGGAAAATTAAACTGAGTCTCCCAACACATAAGCCCTGGAACAGGCTGAATTATAAATAATACAAACATAGGAAATTCATAGAAATTTACACAAGAAAACCAATATAACAATTCATGGAACATGACAATCACTTAGATGTGTTATTCCTACATTAAACGTCTTAAAGGGACATACATGCCTAGAAAATTAAACTAAGCCTTGGAACAGGCTGAATTATAAATAATACAACATACTAAATTACTAGAAATTTACAAAAGAGAACCAATCTAACAATTCATGGAAAATGACAATAATTTGGATGTGTTATACATACATAGAAAATTAAACTAAGGAGGATTGCAGACTGCTAGAAATAGTGCAAATTGAGTCCACTTTAAGGGT
>CM034701.1:319841834-319863289 GCA_020142125.1 Phrynosoma platyrhinos
GGTTTATTTTCGGAATGCCTCATTTCCACTTTATTTTCACTTTCTGGTGTGATAATGTTCACGGAGACTTCTTTAGGAAGTCATTGTTCTCTGCCACAAAGAGACCTGTAGCCTCACTGGAATGGAGACATATTGGTTTGCAAAAGAGGGGTTCCTGTTAAGATGCAAATGGATTTTAAATTTCCTGGACATGGAAAATCTCCCTGTAGCCACAGGGTCAAAAAGAGGAAGAGCCTTCCTGCAAAAGATATCTTCCCCACCATATATCATCTTAGCTAAAGACTGAAACAACATGTAGGCATCTGACTAACATCTCCAATTGTTTTTCTCCTGTTTGGTTTGTAACATGTTGCCTGATGAAGAAGCCCATGGAGCTTTGAAAGCTTGCAACAAGTATATTGTGCATTTTGGTTGGCCAATAAAGGTATCACTGATGGATTTTTGTTTGAATCAGATATATGGGAGTTACTCCATCACAACATTCCCAGCTCCATACCTTTTTTTCCAAATGGCCTGAATCATAATTTATAATTGTTCATAATTCTTCACCTGCATCCACTTGTGGAACACACATTTCTATGTATTTCACATGGCTGTATGAAACACAACTACTCCTATTCCCAATCCCATATAATCAGCATCCACACTATTGGATGAAGCTTGAATGATATTATGCTGCTTTTACTTTGACCAATTATTATTATTATTATTATTATTATTATTATTATTATTATTATTATTATTATTATTATTAATATCCCGCCCCTCTGCACAGCAATTGGGGCGGCTTACAACATTAAAATTTCCATACAGATATATCACAGTTTTATTGAAATATCATAGAGAAGTCATGTAGTTATTCAAGGAAGCATCACCCATTGAAGCAGGAGAGTTCCACAAAAACAAAATAAAACCTGAGCTGTTTATCAGTGGTCATGTGAGGCTTATCTAGCAACAAGGCACAAGCAGAAACTGTTCCGTTCTGAGAATACCTGTAGGTCCTGGGGTGCATTTTCTATCTTTGTATGCATACAGAGTCAAATCCAGAAGGATAGTCCATGCAAAGATGTTTAGTTCTATGTGGAGATTGCTCTTTACAGTATTTCTCCTAGAAAGTGTGTTTTTGTCTCTTGCATGCGATATTTATTTGAATTCTATAGCCGCTGAAATTCTGAGCTCTACAAACAGACCTGTTGTGTACTACATATATCTGTTATGATAATTGTCAGAAACCTGATGACGCATGTGGGAAATCTTATCAAATGCCAAACGTTTATTCAGCTCTCTCATGGAAAATCTTAGATAATGGCCAATTTTCACCCTAATTTACATTGTTATGATAAATGTTATGATGCTTCTGGCATCCCCACCAAAACCTGAGCGCAGCTGTAGCTGAGAAAGTCACAAGCGACATAATGTAAATTCAGATTTTATTCCAGGAGCCACAAAATAACGCAGGCTATATAATACCAATAATTCCTGTATGGCTACAATGTTTTATAGGCCAAGTTATTGGAACACTTATCAGGTGGGAGAAAGAGGGAACCTCTAGCTCAGCAGAGCTGGATAAAAGACATAAATAATGATATTCAAATTGCTATTCACATACTGTTGCAAGGAACCAAACAGCTGTTTGGAAAGTAAAATCTATAGATTCCATAAACAGCCCATGTCAGAAAGCGGGCTTCATATCTAACATGTCAAAACCTGAACAAAGAGGATAAATTCCCGAGACCAAACATAACAAATCATGAGAAGAATTTGGAGTTCATTTGCAAGGAACTGAGAAGGAGTTTCAATGTCAGAAAGTACCAATTGCCATGTATGGTTTGTGCACCTTCAAATCATTTTCAATTTAGTGATTCTAAGGGCAACCCTGTCTCAGGGTTTTCTTGACAAGATTTGTTTAGAAAGGGTTTGCCTTTGCCTTCCTCTGAGGCTGAGAAACCCCAGTCTTCCAGAATCATAGTCCAGTGCTCAAACCACTACATGTTAAATGCCTGGTTTTTAAATTAGCATTCTGAGTTGGGTGGACATGAGAACACATGTATACACACACCTTTCTTACCTATACATCAGTGTGCTATGAGAAGGGGGTGACATGTGCTCAAAAGATTAAGCCATCTTATAGAGCAGGATGAACATTTTATATTAAACAGATTGCTTCTCAATTATCAGGAGTGACTGATTTATGTTTTCTAAAATTTTGAAGTGGTGATGTTTTCCAGGATTGGGAGAATCTTTTCTACAGGCTGGGATCTGAAACCAATGCTCTATATATGGTTGTGTGTGCATGTGTGTGTGCACGCACACATGTGAACAAACATGAATGTGTGTGTTTTAAAGAAAGAGTTACCAGGTTTGAATTTGAGATCAACAGGGGAAATTGCTGTATGCAGCAAGCAAGAGAGAAAGAAACAGTTCTGAGAAATGCCTGCTTTTATTAAGGTCCAATATGTTTCAGGAAAAAAATGTTCCTTCTGCCAATGCACAAATACATGTAAACTTGGAGGACAAGAAAACGCACAGCATTTAAAAGTGTAAAAATGTATGCCAAACTATTAAATATTAAAAAAACCCATATCTTCAGTGAAGAGGGCTTATCATACGAGCAAAAAATAGACAGTGTGAGGGTCCTAAAAGAGAATATCTGGTGTTTATTAAAGTTAAGGAGTGTGTAACAAAGTATAACAAGAACAAGTAAATGCAACATCGAAACAAATGAAACATTGTTAACCATTCAAACAAATAGCTAGCACATGTAGGGGTAAAGTCAGAAAAGCCAAAGCACAGAATGAGCCAGGCTTGCTAGAGGGGTTAAGGACAATAAAAAGGACTTTTTGGGTATGTCTGTAGCAAAAGCAAGAAGAAGGATGTGGTAGGGCCACTGCACAGAGAAGATAGAGAAGTTCTAACAGGGGACAAAGAAAAGGAAGAACTACTCAACACCTTCTTTGCCTCAGTCTTCTCACAAAAGGAAAAGGGTGTTCAACCTGAGGAAAATGGAGCAGAGGACACAATAGGGGAAATGCAGCACAGAATAAGTAAAGGGGTAGTTAACCTAAATGAATTTAAGTCTCCAGGACCAGATGAACTACTTCCAAGGATATTAAAAGAACTGGCAAATGTAATCTCAGAGCCACTGGCAATAATCTTTGAAAAATCCTGGAGAACAGGAGAAGTCCCAGCAGACAGGAGGGGGGCAAACATTGTCCCCATCTTCAAAAAGGGGAAAAAAAGAGGATTCCAGCAACTATCGCCCAGTTAGTCTGACATCAATACCAGGAAAGAATCTTGAACAATTCATTAAACAGAGAGTCTGTGAACATTTAGAAGGGAATGCCATAATCACTAAAAGTCAACATGGGTTTCTCAAAAACAAGTCATGCCAGACTAATCTAATCTCTCTCTCCCTCTCTCCCTCTCTCTTTTTTTAAAATAAAATTGCCAGCTTGGTAGATGAAGGGAATACATATCTAGCATATCTTGATTTTAGTAAGGCTTTTGACAAGGTCCCCCATGATATTCTTGCAAACAAGATAGTAAAATGTGGGCTAGACAATACAACTGTTAGGTGGATTAGAAACTGGTTGACTGACTAAACCCAAAGGGTGCTCAGCAATGGCTCCTCTTCATCCCAGAGGGAAGCGACCAGTGGGGTGCCACAGGGTTCTGTCCTGGGCCCAGTGCTATTCAACATCTTTATCAATGGTTTGGATGAAGGAATAGGGGGCATGCTTCTCAAATCTGCAGATGACACCAAATTAGGAGGAATAGCTAATATTCCAGAAGACAGCATGAACATTCAAAATGACCTTAATAGATCAGAAAGCTGGGTCAGAGCTAACAAAATTAATTTCAACACAGAGAAATGTAAGGTACTGCACTTAGGGCAAAAAAAAAATGAAATGCATAGATATAAGATGTGTGTAAGGGATCTAGGAGCCCTAGCAGACCACAAGTTGAACATGAGTCAACAGTGTGATGCCGCAGCTAAAAAGGCCAATGCAATTTTAGGCTGCATTAATAGAAGTATAGTATCTAGATCAAGGTAAGTAATAGTGCCTCTGTATTCTGCTTTGGTTAGACCCCACCTGGAATACTGTGTCCAATTCTGGGGATTACAATTCAAAAAGGATGTTGAAAAACTGGAGCTTGTCCAGAGAAGGGCAACTAAAATGGTGAAAGGTCTGGATTCCACCTCAACATTAGGGGGAACTTCCTGACAGTGAGAACTGTTTGGCAGTGGAACACACTCCCTTGGATTGTGGTGGAGTCTCCTTCTTTGGAGGTCTTTAAACAGAAGCTGGATGGCCGTCTGTCGGAGATGCTTTGATTTTCAGTTCCTGCATGGCAGGGGGTTGGATGGTCCTTGTGGTCTCTTCCAACTCTATAGGCCTTTGCAGAGTGCTAGAAATAATGCAAATTGAGTCCACTTTAACTGCCCTGGCTCAGTGCTAGGAAATCATGGGAATTGTATTTTTTTCTGAGACATTGAGCCTTCTCTGTCAGAGAGCTCTGGTGCCACAATAAACTACAGTTCCCATGATTCCCTAGCACTGAGTCAGGACAGTTAAAGTGGACTCAGTTTGCACTATTTCTGGCAGTCTGCAAAGGCCCTATGATTCTATGATCATTCAAATAATGTTTTTTTGTTGTTGTTTACTTACAAGCTTGTTAGAAACTGGAATTATTTTCCATGCTACTAAGAAATAAAGAAACCAAGATTGGGGAGTAAACCCAAAGATATACATAAAGGTGCTCTGATACACCATATATTGGGGCAGCGGTGGGATCACTATACCCATAGGGCTGCCATCTGAGGGGAAAAAAAGCTGAAGGAGTGGCTTTTCACATAAATTGGTGGCAGCAGTGGGATGAAAAGGGCCCATGATGCTGCCACAATAGGAAAATAGTTGGGTGAGTGGGACTCACTGTAACAACTTCTTATTCCCCAAAAGAACATGTTAACCAGAGGATGAGCTTTCATAGACTAAGGTCTACTTCTTCAGATGCATTTGGTGGAGTGGAAGCCATGGATAGACATATATATGCCATTGGTATGTGAGAATGTCCCTTCAAATTCAAAATCCTTTATGTATGGAAATTAAGTGGTAAGTCCATTTTGGCTTTGGAAACTAGCCTGTAGGTGAAGAGAATAAATGAGTGTAGGATGCCTCATGAGGATGGGGTCAGATAGTGTTCAAATGTGTGTAAGGTGCTACAAGATTTTTCTACATACTGAATCTACAGGCTAACACGGTTATATCTTTGAATGTTAGCTGGAAACATTGTTATTTGTACCATTACTTTCAAGTCCTGCACCTTCATGTCTGTCCTACCTGAAGTATGACAGATTGCTAGGCAAATCAGGGTTCCTTTGCTTTTGGTCTTCAGTTGTAGAGGGGGTCCAAGAGGAGACCTGCATTACTCCAACATTAGTACTGGCATTCTAGAGAAGCAAAATAGCCTTAGGCTGGTGCTAAAGAACAAGACAATTATTTCCTGACACCAAAGGAAATTGTGGGCTTGGGTGACATTTTTCATACCACCTCCCCTGAACCACGAACAGTAAAACTCTTGAAACCTGGTGCAGGTTTCAAAGGCAGTTCACGATACAGCAATAGGTTCTGCAATTTAAATGAAAAGAAGTGAAAATTTCAAGTGAGGAACTACATCTTTTCACTCTACTAAATTACCTTGTTGGATTATGGCCTTCACAGTCATCTCACAGATTTTATTCTCTTATCCACAATGAAGACATGAGCTAAATGAAACAAAATCTTATTCCTTCTTTAGGCCTAGTACTCATATCACCCCTGTGTTACTTCTCTATTTAATGGTAATATGAGACTCAAAGGTGATTGGTGGTTCCAGTGTTGCAGAGTAGTGCCTTCACAGCTGCTCTGGATTGCATAAGAGCTAAACAAATGCCAAACTGTGTTTGGAATAGAATTCAGCACCAGGATAGCTCCTGTCCACCCTGGACCAGCTGTGGAGGCACTACTATGACATGTGAGGGCTGCCATAATAACAGAGGGTGGATTGCCTATCCTGCAATAACAGACCCATCAGCCACTCCTCATGAGATGTTCAGACAACACAGGAGGAACCACATTCTATTCCTTTTTCCTCTTCCCCAAGGACATAGGTGTCAGACAAAGCCACAGCATGAACATCTTTTGTGTAATCCACATTTTTTTCACAATATCCCTGTGACAGAGGCAGCCCCAGTGCTTTTGTGGCTTTCACACTTCCAGGTGAACATGAAATCCCATCCACAGTCAATTTTGGTTTAATTAATGTTTCCCTCTAGAAATGTATATGCTATAACTGTTTGCAATCTCTGCCCCCCCCAAAAAAAAGAGATCAACAGCTGCTAACAGCAGTTCCAACATTCCATAGTTTATGTCCTCTCATTCTTTGTCGAAGCGCCCACATTTAGCATGCATTCCTATCTGTAGCTTCCTGGAAACCTGCAGACTGAACCTGTTTTTCAATTTAGTCGCAACATTCACTGAACAGCAATACGTTACCAAGCCAGCTGGTCTTTTTTAACCTTTCCCCCTGTTTTAATCTTTGAATGTTCTGCAGCAACCTCATCTGCTCCCAGCTGAGATAACCTTGGATCTTATACCATATTGGTTATATCTTTTTACATTCCTTCTACCTCCTTGTTGATATTTTTTTAAAAAAGGAAAGGAAAGCAGCTGATTATGATTGACACGGAGAAATAGAACTTGATGCCCCCCTCCACTTTAGCAGCAGAAACTCATGCTTCCAAACTGCTGTCATCTGTAATTACTCATTCTGAAACACATGGTGAAAATGAAATTCAACAAAATTAAATGCAAGTTTAGCTTTCAATTGTCCTGTTCCATGTTGTGCAATGCAATATGGCTGCAGATTTAGAAAACAACAACAACAAAAAGTGAAGATCTCATAATCATATCCTACCCACATTCAATTTTACTCTATCTGCTCCTACAGCATTAGGATGGTAAATGATCTTTACTAAGATGAAGTCTTTTCAAAACCTTACTGAGGTTATCTGTAAAGATGGCAACTCAGATCCAAATCACACTGCAGAAATAATCCAGTTTGATTGTTTTAACTGCTCTGGCTTAATGCTAGAAAATTCTGGGAATGGTAGAGCAGAACTCTAGTGGAACAACAAACTACCATTCCCAGAATTCCCTAGGACTGAACCATGGCATTTAAAGAGGTGACAAACTGGATTATTTCTGAAGCACAGATCTCTCTAAGACAGAAGTGAGAGAAGAAACACATGTGATTTGAACTTCCTTTCCCAGCAATTATGGGTCTCCATGGAAGGTGCAAGATGATGATGCACTGTACTAGCAAACACATCTCCTGAGTATAAACATTAGCCTAAACTATTAGCTATCTTGAATCCCATTTTGGGAGAAAGGTAGGATATAAATCCCATAAATGAATGAATGAATGAATGAATGAATGAGTAAATAAATGCATGGCTCAGAAGCACCTTGCACACTTCCTTTCTGCACACTTATTTTATTTATTTATTTGGAGTGTCCAAAGAAACTCTCGAGATAAGACTTGGGCTGGATCTGCACTGCAGAAATAATGCAGTTTGACACCATTTTAACTGCCATGGCTGTCAGAGAGCTCTGGTGTGACAACGAACTACAAACTCTAGGGTTCCATAGCACTGAATCATTCCAGTTAAAGCAGTGCCATACTATATTTATTCTGCAATGCAAATGTAGCCTTGGTATCCGACCTCATACTAGCCTTCCCATTATTCTTTGATTTTAAAAAATCTGACAAAAGCGCCCTGAAGCAGCTAGATAGAAAGCTGTGTCCTGTTATAGGAAGATATGCAGATGGTTGCTGTTGCTCTTGTACAGCTTATCTTTTGTTCTTGTGCAACTTCTCATTCATTTCAAGGGAGTGGTAGAAGTGAAGACCCCAGGGAATTGTGCTCATGACCAAAATTATGCACACAGCTTATTGAACTCCCAATTAACAGTATAAACATAAAAAATATATATGTATGTATGCACAGGTGGACACAGACACAGCATTCTGAATATTTGTAAGTCTGAAGAGCAACAACACTCTACAGCCATTTTTCTTTTTGGAAGCAAGACCTTTTTTAATGCTTACTGCCTGGGAAAAGCTATTTCTATTCTAATAATTCCTTCTCGTTTTTCTTCTTTTAGACTGTCATCTGGCATTTCAGCAGACTTCTGCCACCTGCAAGGGCAGGCAAAGTCAGACATCTCAACTCATTCATGATTGTAAAGCTTCTTATGTGGTCTGGGTGACATACATTTATTTCCACAGTTCTACACAAACTAAAATGGATGCCAGAAATGACAATGCTACAAAAGGAGAGGAGAGGATTCTTTAAAATTATTCCCCTTTTCAAAGTAAACATATACAATTAAGGAACACAATCAATAGCCTTAAAGAGTGAAGAAAAAATGAAAATAGGAAAATGTTTCTTATACACACACACACACACAAAAAAAAAAAAAAAAACAGACAAATTTAGCCAGGAAGATGTTTCCTCTTGGATGGTTGCCATGTTTGGGATTAGATTGTACCTGTAGGGGATTGTCTGTGCCAAGTGTAGTTACCATTCTACCATGGCAAAGAATTATACAAACATAACCTTTGCTGTTTACTCAGTCTTTACACAGCTTCTCCATTTAGTTTCTTATAGGCAGAACCACCTCTCTTAGAAGATTTTCTTGGGGGGGGGGAATTCCAGCAATCTAAGCATTGCACCATGCAAGTGTACACACATACACACAATACACATGAGCTCTGGGGAAAAAATGAGTACTAGTTTTCTTTAGGTGTTTAAATTCCTACATACTAGTTATCCCATTACTTGTTTGCAATGTTTTAAGACTGCTGGGTTGATTAGAAAACAGATTTTAAGTTTCGCAAAGCAACTTTATACTTATTTTATTGGATTAAATTCATGATTTGTTTTTTTAAAAATATTAAACACTATTATAATCCTCATGCATAAGGATAAATAAACATGAATTACCAGTGAACTTTTTGACTCCTATTGAGAAATCTAAAATATAGAGTGGTACAAAAATATTGCATTGCAAAGGGTTGCTTCTCTGTGCTGAATCAAATGGTTCTACCACAATATTAAGAGCCAGAAAACACAAGTCAAGATAAAAGTGAAATAACATCATGTAGGACAGAACAGAATATGCTTTTCTTCTATAGTGTGATATGTCGTGACACAGGAATTTCCTAACTCCAATGTTTCCTTCATGGAAGAAATGTTTTCTGCTGAAAGGAGCCAGCCACCCAACAACCAGAGTTTGTCATTTATTCTTCTTTGCATTGTGATTTTGTTTGAAACTGGCACAGGACATTTCTTGTCCCAATGTGTTACATTAGTTGAGACAAAAAAAGCATCAAAGTGACAGAAATCAACAGATTGGCAGGGACATTTTTTGCTGCAAATGTTCTTGTTTAGTTTGTTTATGGGAAGAAAAAAACTATACATGACAAATAGCTGAAATTTCAGGACATTCCACTGTGTGGGTAACAAAGTTGTACAGTAAAGGTCTATTTCTGTGTACATTCTGCAAAACAGAAGTAAATTCTAACTAATAAAAAACCCAGTATTTACACATGGTCAATTTGTATGAAAACTAAGCCTGACAAATAACATACCTGTATTTCTGTCATCACTGCAGATGACTTTAAGTTTTAGCCTTCTACAAAGACTAGAAATTCTGCTAGCATAAGTAGAAACAAGAATGATAATGGGGTAAGCAGCCAAGCCTAACATGACACATTAACTGATGAATCAGAGCATGTATTGCTGCCACATGAGGTTTGTTTTCAGAATATTATTTTTCCTCTCCATTATGATAACAAATGCCTTTGCCTCCATTTCAAAATGACATCTTTTTCAGCAAAAAGAACTTAAGATAGAAAGCCATTTTTCCAATTCAATTTTCTAACCAACAAATTTCTAAATTACCACTAATAATTTTAATTACTCTCTCTCTCTGTGTATATAAGCTATTAGTGCAATGTTATACTACAAATTCAGGTATCTTCAGGTTATTATATAGATCACACCCAGAAGACCAGAGGAAAGGAAAACATTTTTTATCTTCCATGTAGCTGAAACTCTGATTTCTTTTAACTTAAAAAATCAACATTGATTTATGCATGGTAGGGTTGCATAATTCTTGATGGTTTGAATCTGCCATATGGTCTATAATTGATCACTCTTTTTAATTTGTACTGCACTGTTGTCCAAATACTGTGAGACTTAGGGCCTTTGCAGACTGCCAGAAATAGTGCAAACTGAGTCCACTTTAACTGCCCCAACTCAGTGCTAGGGAATCATGGGAACTGTAGTTTATTGTGGCACCAGAGCCAGGGCAGTTAAAGTGGACTCAATCTGCACTATTTCTGGCAGTCTGCAAAGGCCCATAGTGTGCCTTAACAATAAAAGCAAATAAGGCAGTTACCATACAAACATAAAATGAATTAACTGAAACATAAAACATTAAAATAGCAACAACATTGGTTTAAACCAGTCATTTCCAAATTTTGATCATCCTGATGTTTTGGACTTCAGCTTTGAGAATTCCTCGCTGTTGGTCAAGCTATCTGGAGCTTCAGGGAGCTGAAGCCCAAAACACCTGGAGGGCCAAAGTATGGGAATCACTGGTTCAAATAATTAAACCAATCTAATAAAGGAAATTTTAAAAAGTGCACTAATTCACTTAAAAGTCTCTTGATAGAAATCTAGCTCAGCTGCCACAGGTCTTTGCCTGCCAGTGGAAGAAAAGCAGAAAGGGGCCATTCTACCTTCTCTACCTTCCACAACTTAGAAGTGGTCATTTCTGAGCTGGGCATGTGCAAACCAACAATCCAAACAACAACAACCTAAATAAATAAATAAATAAATAACTATCATGGCTATCACCCTGGACAGATAAAGTCTATATCCAGGACAGCTTAAATGTGTCAGCCTTAAGAGATGTCTGCATGTCATTTTCTATCAGATGTCTTACTTTCTCCTGATGAAACTAAGGCAACCATAATGACTGCTACACAACCAGTTCCACCAAGGTCATATCTATCCACTTTACAGCTAATATAAAAATAGTGCTCCCCTTATATCTATTTTTAGGCTTCAACTTAAGCACCTTACTGCATTCCAACCCAAGGGGAAGAATAATATTCTAAACAAATGTTATGCCATGGCATGAAATGAAGTGAGCAGTAACACTTGCTGCCTTGTGACTCAGTTCTTGCTTCCTTAGTACCTGGTTAATTTTAACGAGCAAAAACTTTCAGTATGAGGCTGGAGAGTGTTGAGCTCCACAATCACTGCAACATTACTGAGTACAATTCTTGAAGATGATTTGTCTTAAGGGTCAGGCCTAATCTTATTGGATTTTCTACTTAAAACTTCTCAGGCTACCCCACAGCACTAGGCACATAATTTTTGTTCTGCACACACATTGTTCTGCACACACATTGTTCTGCACACACATTGTGTTAGAGTGGACAATCTGGAGTGAATAAATTTCATATCAATGTGTCAAATGGATAGTTTCACTGAAAATCATATCATCATGAAAGTATCCTACAGGATATGAATGAGAGCCCTGTTTGAAGCATGACACAAAAAGTAAAGAATTAGAATAGGCAGGTGAGGCATCAGATGGCTCTTTGGGAGATCTCATTCACTTTAAAATGAAAGTGATTTAAAACCTAGGAAGTCAGAGTTGATTTTAAAGGGAAGTCCTTTGAGAGCCTGTTGCAGATGTGGCTATACAGAGCCCAAGGACACACCTCTGTGTGAGTGACAGGATGTCACGAGCGCTGAAAAATCTACAATCTTGTTTTAAAATTAGAGAGAAGTGAGAAACTTTCTTTTAAAGAGACAGCACACAGTCTCAAAGAGATTTATATATACTGCTGAGTCAAAGGGAAGGTCAAAGCAAAAACCAGCATAGAGCTGCAAAGAAAAATCATCTGTTGCTAAGCCCTATGCAAAGCAGTGCAAATATTTTTATGTACCATTTAAACAATAGTGTTGGCAATTTGTCAACACCTGGTTGTTGCTGGACAGCAATTCCAATCTTCCCTACTCTGCATAGCCAATGATTTAGAAGTTCAAAGTTTCTGTAAACCCATTGCTTCCCAGTGCCATTTTTTTTAAAAAAATCTAGATGTTTTCCATCCAGATTCTTACTAGGTGCATGATCACACACAGAGAGACAAAGAGAGACAGAGTCTGTGACTTTTAAACTACACACAGTCTATCTGTTAATGTGCTATATCTGGAAAGTGCTTCACAGCCCCCACATTTCCCTTGGCCCTCAAAAGGAAGCAACACATGATTTACAAAGTTCTATGTGGTCACCATAACATAAGCAGATTTCATCTTCCAGGGGAAGATGGTAGTTTTAAATTTTCCCTTTCTGCAGGACTTCTCAGGGAAAGAAATGGAAATCAATGGCTTTCCTGGAGGTAATTAACTGGAGGTAAGCTAGAATCTGAGAGCCAGCATGGGATGGTGGTTTGAGTGTTGGACTATGATTCTGGAGACCAGAGTTCATTTCTCCACTCACCTATGAAACTGACTGGATGACCTGGGACAAGGCACATGATCTCAGTCTCAGGGAAAGGCAATGACAAACCTCCTCTGAACAAATTATGCCAAGAAAATCCTACAATAAGTTTCCCTTGGGGTTGCCACAAGTCAGACAAAACTTGAAGGCACACAACAACCAAACTTGGCAATTTATCTTCCTGGATCAAGGGAAGATCAAAAGATTGTCCACAGAGCCTCATTACCCATCAGTTGCCTCTTACCACCCCCACTGCTGCTACTGCTGCCGCATTGCTAGTGATGTTCCTGGGCGGAACCTAAGCCTTCCGCCTAGGCCTCTTCCTAGCCCTGCTGCTGCTACTGCTGCTGGTGGTGCTGCTGCTGTTGTTACCGGAAGGGTGTAGTGGGCAGGCTGCCTCCTTAGTCCCTTCATGGGCTCATTCTCCTCCTCCTCCCTCTTTGCTGCTGGTGGGAAGGGCAGGTTTTTTGAACCTCTGCCTGGCCAGGAGACCGGTTCCATTGCTGCTGCGCTGCTGCAGAAGATGGTGGGAAGTCCCAGCTTCTGCCAACCTAGCAGTTCAAAAGCATGGAACTGCAAATAGATTAATAGGTACCACTTCTCAGTGGGAAGGTAAACAGCATTCTGTGCAATCATGCTGGCCACATAATCACAGAGTAGTCTCTGACAATGCTGGCTCTTCAGTTTAGTAATGGAGATGAGCACCATCCCCTATAGTCAGACACAACTTAACAACCATGTCAATGGTGAACACCTTTACCTTTTTATAGACAAATCTGTGAAAGATACAAAATGGATAATAAATTATCTGGATTATCTGGATTTGAAAATAAAGAATCTGAAATCAATAGAATTTTAAATGGATATTTAAAAAAGCTAATAGGGAAATTTTACAATGCTTTATTCAGAATGGAAATGGAGGAAGAAGTAATTAAAGATGAAATGATAAAATGGGCAAAAACCATGGGATATCCATTAGAACTAAGTAGATGGGAAAACTCTTGAAAAAAAATCAAAATATACATTGTCACAGAACATAAGAGAAAACTATTACAAAATGTACTTTCGATGGTACTTGATGCCAATGAAGATTTCAAAAATATATAGAAGCAAAAGTAATCTATGTTGGAAATGCAAAGAAGAAATTGGAATATTCTATCACTGTTGGTGGTCATGCAAACAAGTAAAAAATATTGGGTAATGGCATAGCACAACACAATAGCACAACCTGTTAAAGATTAATATACAGATGAAGACAGCATATTATTTATTAAATATGACTGTAAAAGAACTGGAAAATAAGTATGGAAAAATACTTTTTTTACATGACCACATAACACAGATATCCTTAGCACAAAAATGGAAATCTGAAAATATTCTGGAGTAAAAAGACTGGTTGTTAAAACTTTATGATGCAATAGAAATGGATAAACTAGCACAATTAATGCAAGGGAAACCATTAGAGAGAGTAAGAGTAGATTGCTCTTTTTTTTATAAATACTTGGAAGAAATATGGAAAGAGTCAACAATGACAAATATATGATTGGGGATATATGACCTTTGATCTCTCAACAAATTTTTAACAAAAGGAAAATAAGTCAGTGTTAAGTATAAATAAGTCTTGTTATATGGTAAATCATATGGCAAATTTCAAAAAAAGAGGAAAACAATGATTGGTGATAGACAAATTGAAGAGTAGAATAGAGTTTAGAGTCTGTTAAAGACAAAAGAGTACATGTTTGTTGTATAATTGAGTAAAATAAATTCAGACACCACACCCCCCCAAGACATAATAAAGAAGAATGTAAGATAAAGAATAGATGGAAATAAGAAATTGAACAGGATAAGAAATTATGAAAGCAAGCTATAACAAAGATTAGAATAAAGATTACAATAACAATTTGTGTAGGTGTGGTATCAAAAAATGAGAAGATAACAGAAAGTCAAGATTTTGAGGAAATAGATAAATCGGTAATTGATGGAAAGGAAGTAAGGTATGAATGAAAAGATGGTGAAAGTATGTGAAAGAAGGTTAGAGTAAGTGAAAAGATGGTGAGAGAGAGAAGAAAGGAGAATTAGTCAAGAAAAGAAAGAAAATGGGGGGAAGAAAACAGAGAGGAAGATAGGAGGGTACTAGAAAAATGGAAAGGAAAATTGAATTAGAAAGATAGAAGGGGTAGAAGGAAGGGTATAGAGTTGAAGGAAAAGGTGTGGGGAAGAGTAATTGAAAGACCATCAATACTGATTGTAAATGTAAGATAAGAAAACGCAAAAGAGTATTAGTATTAGTAATGTGTATGTACGTATGCTTGTAGGTATGTATGCTTGCATTTTGTTATGTTGATATGATTGTATGTATTTTTATGAAATTATGCTTATGTTTTAATATGTTCAATAAAATTAATTATAAAAAAGATCTACTGATTTTATTTATATGGAACTTAATTAATTTGGATTTGTTAAGTTTAAATTACAAAATGGAGACAATGTGAGAAATTGTATTTGTTTAAATGAAGTGAGACACTGAATTAGAGGGAGAACATCTGATAAAGTTGTCTTTTTCAGGCACTTCAACTCTGGATGTGGAGAAAAGTCAGTGTTTCAAAAAATGAGAAGGTCACCCCTCAAAGCTCAGTAAGTCAACTTTTTTTCCAAACAATATTTAGGGAAATAATAGAAATAAGAAGAATGATAAATGTTAAGCCAAAGGCCCTTTATGATAAGCTTGAGGTACAAAATGACACTGAATGATTAATTAATTAAGTTCCATATAAATAAAATCAGCTTTTGATATGATAGATCATAGCATCCTCTTGGATCGCCTGAGAGAGTTGGGAATCGGAGGCACTGTGTTGCAGTGGTTCCGCTCCTTCCTCTCGGGTAGATCCCAGAGGGTGCTGCTCGGGTTGCTCTGCAAAACAAGACCTCACTTGTGGCATCCCTCAAGGTGCCATTCTGTCCCCGATGCTGTTTAACATATATATGAAACCGCTGGGTGAGATTATCCGGAGACATGTTGTTGGGTGTTATCAGTATGTGATTATTTTGATTGTGTTTGTGATTACTTAGTACAAAAGCATTTACTTCATGCCTGACTTGAACTCTATTTTGTGCTCAAAGATCAAATCACAGTTGCCTGGTCAGCTGTAAGAAGAAACTGTGGCTTTAAAAACTTAAGAAGTATTGAATTACAGTAAACAGAGAGAAAAGTAAGCAGATGAAAACAAAACAATGGTCATCGAGAAATTATTCCTTCTTAATCGGAATAGACAATATCCTTTTCTTCTTTATTTTAAACAAACCGACCTAATTCACACATCCCAGTCTAATCAATGGATTAGAACAATGATCTTTAAATCTGTGTCCTTTCCAAAATTTGCACTTCAGTTCTCAGCTCAAACTATGCATAAAAAAAATGTAATTTATACAAAAATGTGTGCTTCAAGGGAAACTGTATACAAAATGCATATTGTAGGGAAAACTAGATATGAAAATACACATTCATTTTCATGATTATTAGTTTTATATCACATTTGTTGTTGTGTGGCTTCAAGTCATTTCTGACTTATGGGGACTCTAAAGCAGATTTATCATAGGGTTTTCTTGCCAAGATTTTGTTGAGAGCCAGGTTTGCCATTTCCTTCCTCTGATACTGAGAGTTTGTGACTTGCCCAAAGCCACCTAGTGAGTTTTCATGCCCAAGTGGGGACTTGAACTCTGATCTCCAGAGTCCTAGTCCAACACCCAAACCACTACACTTTCTGGCAGGCCTACCTTTTTAAATTATGAGTTTTAAAGTAAATTGACTGCTTTTAATATGTATTGGTTTTATACATTCTTTTAACAAGTTTTGTTTTTTAACTTGTGTTATATGTTATTTGCCTAATCTGTTGATTATTTTAATCTATTGTAATCTGTTGTACCTCATTTTGATCCATAGGGAGAGGTTGGTAAGATATTATTATTAGTAGTATCAGTATACACTGCATTGGCCCTCACAGACTAACACATAAATAGGAAGAAGAGACTTATGACATATGCAAAATGGACACCAGCCAGAAAATAAACTGATTAATCTATCTGTATTCCTGAAAAGGAGGCATTAATTTCTTCTTTTACAGTTCCTGAAGCCACATTCTGCTGTCTGTTTAGTTGCCTGATCAAATGGCTTACATGGAAATGCTTCTCATTAAGCAATTAAAAATGTTGCCATCCAGGTCAGAAATGGCTAACAGCAGTGTTAATTTTGGTTCAGTGTTATGATGTGCAGGAAGAAGAATAACATTAAAGTGCAAAATGACCTATCAAATTTACTTGGCAGGTGCTAATTCACTTTGATCTATCCCTCACCATAATAATTTCATGATGGCAGAGAACCCATACATATTAATAAATGTGGGAGCAGGCGGCTGTTGTGCTGTTTGTAATTTACAGCAACAAAGAATTCATTTAGATTACCATACTTGAAGTCCCAAGGTGACTCTGTCATGGTTACAGGCCCCCTGCTGTGCAGGATACCTAACATAATAAAGAACAAAGCAAAAACAAGGCTACATTGTGGCGGGGGCTCCTGGGTAATCAATTCAGGTATTTACAGCTGAAACAATAGCACTGTGCAAATCAGCATCATTACTACAATTTGCTGATGGGAACTCCAGGGAATTGAGCAAGTGTCTGCCTGCAAAGCAGCTGATTAATCCAAGTTACTTATGTTTGGTTAAAGCATTATTGTTTCCATCATAATTAACAATAAATGAGTGCACAGATTTAAAAAAAATAGAAGGACCATCAAAACATCATGAAGCTAACTTGCACAGCAGCAAAGGGATCTACATCATCTTCCCTGACCAGTACCAGTTCTAGAAATTTGGAAATAACCATCATCCTTCAGTTGGAGCCACTGTAGAAAGCTCATTCATGGTTCTGTGCATTCTCTTCTGCATTGGACTGGACTTCCCTGAGTCATGTTCTCTTTGTAATCTGTAACATCCTTAGATATGTTTGCAGAAAGCTCAAGAATAGGCTAATTTCCAAAAGGAAGAGCTTCAGTGTCTTGTGATGGCAGACACACATGTACTCTAGGGACTGGATTCACCAACCTGTCAGCTTTGTCCCACATTAAAGTGTTGAGAATTTGGGGAAATTCTGCTTAAAACAACAACAACAACAACAACAACAACAACAACCAAACATTGAAAGCAAACTCCCCCACACTAATGTACACAGAGCCTTCCAGTATTTTCTGTCTCAGAAAAAAAAAAATCTATGCTTGCCCTAGGGAACTCAACATATAATGTACTACCCCTACCATTAATATTGGAATATCTAACTTTGTCAAAGTTAACCAAGCTTCTTACAGCACAGAACACAAAAGACTGATGGAATTGTACTGCTGGACATCTTGTTAAAAGTGCTTAAGCGATGAAGTATAGGTTCAAACATTTCCATTTTTCCCTTTTGCAGTATGAATCCCCAATAGCGAACCATTAGAAATTGAAGCTGGTTAGCCACCTCTAGTTAAAAAAGACTCTTGGATGGATGCAAAAGGCCATTTTGCCACACAGTCTGAGTTGTGTTAATAAGCTCAGTATGATGTGACAATATAATAGAGACAAATAAAGTAGCTGAGGATGAGACAGCTAGCCATGAGGCATTTTGAACCTTTTTATAAACCTGTAGTTAACATTAACCATGGTTAAACAAGGGTACCATTCCTATGGTCAACCATGGCTCAAGCATGTGGGAAGGGGACTTCTTGCTGGACTGGAAAGAGGCTGGAAGGAAAAGGATACAATTCTATAGCTGCTACCAAATCTCCTTATTACAATAAAGAGACCAGCCAGCATTATTTCAACACAAGTCCTCTCAGCATTATACTCAAGCTTGCACAATAATACTACATCTGCAAAAATCATATTAGTAAGAGACCGTCCCTTACTTATCCTGTCTTGACCAAGAAACAACAAATTGATGTGTGCAATCTCCAACGTATTACAATTTCAGATGGCCATGATTTCAATTCATACATTTGACTCTAATAGTATGTGCCGAGGAATGTATTTCACAAACCAAATAAAAGATGGAATAAAAAAGCCCTAGATAGGGATGAATCAAGATGCATTTCTATACTCTGATGGCCATGCAGATCTTCTTCCTCCAGTCAAGAACTACCAATTGCATTTCAAATGAAGCCTTCCTCCCACCTTTGAAATGATACTAAGATGGCACAGACTGAAATCTCCTGGTGTGCTGGGATGTAGGAGTGCCTTGAAGCCACAGTGGAAGTGTGCATTATTTGCATGCAGAGTGAAAGTTACAATACACTGATTTGCAAGCTGTTGAAAAAACATGAAGGAATTAATTCGCCTCTGCAGTCTGTCTCTCTCCACTTCCCTAACTAAAATTCAATGCAAGCTCAGTTTCTTTAAAAAACAAAGTGAACAAGAAGAGAGGCTAGGAGGTCCTTTGGTATTCTATTACTGGTGGCACAATGTCAGCAAAATGAGAACTGGTTAAAACATACTGCTTACAGCTGAGGTCTACCAGGAAAAGAGTCAGTATTTTTTCCCCCCAAGGTTTTACTCTACATCTAATGCTAACACAGGACAATCACTTTTCTAAATAAAAACAACACTATATCACTGGAGAACCATTACATATGGGTCAGAGCTCTGGAGAATACTGTGTAAAAGTCAGGATAATTAGGTGAAAGATCCTCTCAGTGAAGAGCTGGGAAGGCATCTCTCAGGTCTAATCTGCACTGCAGAAACAATGCAATTTAACACCACTTTAACTGCCATGGCTCACTGCTATGGAATTCTGGGATTTGTAGTTCTGTGAGATATTTAGCCTTCTCAGCCAGTGAGCCCTGGTGCCACAACAAACTACAAATCCCAGGATTCCATAGAATAGAGCCAGGCTAGTTAAAGCAGATGCAAACAGGATTATTTCTGCAGTGAAGATTAGATCTAACCTACTGCACACACACAGCCATTGAATACCTCAGGGCATGCCACTGAAAACCTGAAGTCCCATGGTTTTTTGTATTCACGGGGTGGTGGTCCAGAGGGGGTCTGGAACAGAAGCCCCCCCCCCCGGAAACCAGTGGATACATGGGAATGAAAATTGTTGTTCCATTTGCAACAGCAGCACAGCTCTGTAGTTTTCATCCCAGTGGATGAGAGAAAGCTTTTAGAACACCTACAGAACAACTTCACAGCAGAAGGTTACAGGTCCTACTATGTTCCACCTCAACATTAGGAGGAACTTCCTAACAGTAAGGGCAGTTCGAGAGTGGAACACACTCCCTCGGAGAGTAGTGGAGTCTCCTTCCTTGGAGGTCTTTAAGCAGAGGCTGGATGGCCATCTGTCAGGGATGCTTTGATTGGGAATTCCTGCATGGCAGGGGGTTGGACTGGATGGCCCTTGTGGTCTCTTCCAACTCTATGATTCTATGATTCTATGATTCTATGATTCTATGTGATTAAGAATTCCACACCCCCATAATACTACATGCAATCTATCTGTATAAATGTTGAGCACATTGTCTCTCAAACCAATTGACCTCACAGGTCTATTTTATGTAAGAATAAAACAGAGGTGGAAGCAGAGGCACCTCTGCACTGAGGAATTTGGAGAGGGAATTCAGGATAAAAAAACCACACTAGGTAAATAAATCTGGTCTTCTCCAAAACTACTATTGGGATGGGGGTGTTGTTGTTGGGAAGGGACTAATTTTGCATTTTATTGTATTCTGTGTATTTTTATGTATCCGCCCGGATTCCTTGCAATTGGGTGGGCTATAAATACATTTTATTATTATTATTATTATTATTATTATTATTATTATTATTATTGCACCTGCTCAACACTCTCTAGCAGATTGTGTATAGATAAAACTAGGACTGTGCACTGATATCATAATAGGAATAGAGACAGATGCAGAAGCTTAATACCCGACAGAGCATGTCATCTACACACCCCAGGCCTCCTTCTCTATTATTTTCCCATAGAACATAAGAAGAGCCATGCTGGATGAAAGGCCTGTCTTGTCCAGCATTCTGTTCACAGAGTGGTAGCCAGTTGTCTCTGGGAAGGAATTCAACCAGCACCACTCAAGTGCAACTGCACCCTCTATAATACTATGTTACACAGCAATTAATATACAGAGGCATACTGCAGCCTGCCCATTCCAACCAATGGCTTTCCATCCATGGATTGAGCATCCATGGATGACAAGCCCCATAAGCCCTAATGGTGCATGTACGTGGGTATGGCAGCACAGCCACATGTGTGCATGGTGCCATTAAAAACCATGGTACTTGAGCTCCCAGGGTTTTTGGCATCCAGGGTGATCCAGAACAGAACCCCCATGGAGAATAAGAGCCAACTGAACCTCTGATACTGGAAGTGATATATAGCTGTCTTTCCAAATACTTGTTCTTATCTGTTAATGTCATGCATTTATTTCATTCTCTTTTATCAAATTAATCTAATCCTTCCAAGTGGGCAGTAATGACTACGGTTGTATCCACACTGTAGAAATAATCCAGTTTGACACCATTTTAACTGCCATGGCTCAATGCTATGGAATTCTGGGAACTGTAGTTTTGTGAGACATTTAGCTTTCTCTGTCAGAGCACTCTGGTGCCACAACAAACTACAATTCTCAGAATCCCATAGCATTTAACCATTAAAGCTGACATGGTGTCAAACTGGATTATTAATGCAGTGTAGATTCTGCCTATATCTCATGCAAGTGAATCCCACAGTTAAAATGTGAACTACGGGGGGATGCAGACCAGGGCATCCAGGATGCCCTGGTCCGGA
>CM034701.1:319870797-319881420 GCA_020142125.1 Phrynosoma platyrhinos
GAAAAATTCGCAAGAAGAAGCATTCGTAAGTAGAGGTACCACTGTATTGTGATGGAGCTACTTGAACAGAAATGCTGCACTGTGTTTGGTGGGTTACAAGATTGGTGGGTTACAACAAACAAGATTATTTTTTATAAATTAGACCTAGGACAATAGTCTAACAATATAGTAATGACTTCATACCACTTAATGCTTATTTTTTAAAATGGATTTAGCACACTACTCTGCACAACACAATAATGGAAAAAGGTAAACATACTATTGCCTTTTCTAAAATGTCAATTGAAAGGAAAGGAAAATGTATTCCCCAACAACATCTAATAATGTGTGATTAAAATGGTTATTAAAAACACTGAACACAATTTACATCAAATGGAAAGTTACATGTTTGAATCTCTCTTGATTAAATAACAAATATGCTCAGTGTCATATTTCATATTTCTTTTAGTGTTAATTCTAATTTCATTAAGTGATTTCAAAAAGATTGCAAAAACACTAAGTGATTTCAAAAGGATTCCTCCCAACAGTAATAATAATAATAATAATAATAATAATAATAATAATAATAATAATTTATTTATACCTTGCTTAAATGAAGACAATTTAAGCGGCTTACATCAGTTAAAACCCAATACAACAAAATTCATACCCCACCCCACCCCCTTAAAACAATATTAAATGGAAAGATAATTAAAACAGGAATATAAACATTCCAACACAAATAAAACAAACATGAAAATATAAAAATATAAAAATGCCCTGATTAGACTCAACAATATCTACTATTATCCTGCTAACTCTTAAAATGGAGCACTAACAGTGTGGGAAATTCTACTACGTTATTAGTTTTCTTGGTTTCCCCTGAGGCTGAAAGCATATGACTTGCCCAAGGTCACCTAGTGGGTTTTGAACTCTGGTCTCTAGAGTCCTAGTCCAACATTTAAACCACTATTCTATGCTCTCTAACTTGCTAGTACTTATCTATATAAACCAGTACCAAGGATGAAAATGTTCATCTCAGCCTTGCAGGGAATATAGAGGCAGCCTGAGAGGCATAATACATTTTGCATATCTTGGGGATCTCAGAGAGAGAGAGAGAGAGAGAGAGAGAGAGAGAGAGAGAGAGAGAGAGAGTCACCTGTTGAGAAAGGACTGTTTATCAGCTAAAGGGATATGCAAGGGTATTCTTAATGTCAGTTTCTGCATCCATTTATTATCTGTCAAATCTGAATAAACTGTCATTTGTAGGATCAGTGGCTTTGTTTTGTTTGGGCAAATCCTCAGATCTGACTGAGTCAGCCCGCTATGCTCAGTACAACCTGAACAAACACCACAATCACAGTTTTAATTTGGGTTTTCTGTTTCTTACAACTGATTAGCATAGACACATGAACTAAAATTTACCTACCGAAATAGAGGTTTCACTTTAATATGTGACAAACTATAGTAATGTGGAAAGACTTATTATCATCTCACTCACTTCCCTGAGGAGTTTGGGCCTGCAGCCAAATTACCTTTGCAAGTGGCTTTATCAAAATCTGATTCAAGGAAAAAGAGAAAATGCACTGAGCCACAAAAAAGTTAATAGGGCTTATTTAGTTCATTTATGTGTCAGTTTCTTAAAAATTAATGGTGATACTCTGTTCAGAGATGACATAAAATTTGTAAAAATTGCTTCATCATCTTAGAGAATACCTGTGAGTTTTTAAAATTATTATTATTATTCGAGGGAACTAGATGCATATCACATTGAATTTTCCTAATCAAAATTAATAAGAAACTTCAGTTGCTGTTCATCCTTTTTGGATCACATAGCCTATGGCAAAAATCACAGGATCACTACAAGTTGTGCTACAGAGTATTTTGAATCTTGTGAAATATCCATGGGTTCTTCATGCAGGGGTGATGGAAGGGAAAGAAGTTTTCCTTCTCTAGAATCACTTCCCACCCTTTGGGTATATGCTCCACCATCAGGCCTTTCAGGGAACATAGAGTTATTTGGGGCCACATATGAGGAAAATGGGGGAAATACATTAAATAAATAAAGTACAATAGTACAGCTTCCTCAACGTGGGTCCTTCTTGTTGTTTTGAGCTATTGTTCCGATCAGATTATTTCCTTGGTTATAACTGCGGGGGCTGATTGCACCTGTAGTCTACAACATCTGGAAGGGCCTGGGTTAGGGACATTCACTTTAAAGACTAAGGAAATATATGGGTGGCATGAGGTTTCCAAAGTAACAAACTTCTTCACCAGATCATGAAAGACTATATAATGGCACACTGGCTTTAGTAAAGTTGGTAAGTACAGTTGTCCCTCCATTAGTGGAGGGATGAAGTACTCCCATTTTTTAGGGATGAAGTACTCCCATTTTTTAGGGATGAAGTACTCCCACAGATATGGAAAAATCGTGAATAATGAGAGGGCCTGTGTGGGTCCCTCTAGATCCCTGCCATGCCTAGATCCAAGCATGGCAGGGGTGGGAAAAGACCCCCATGGGCCCTCTCCGGACCGTTCCTATGCTTGGATCACGTGATCCAGGCATGGCAGGGGTGGGAAAAGACCCCTGAAGGTCCCCTTCAGACCCCTGCCATGCCTGGATTGTCTGATCCAGGCATTGGAGGGGAGGTAGAAGGGGCCACGCAAGGTCTCTCCTGACCCTTCCAATGCCTGGATCAACTGTTCCAGGCATGGGAGGGGTCAGAAGAGACCTAGAGAATAACCAAATTCACAAATTCCAAGTTCACGATTAGGAGGGAAGACTATAGTTCCAGTTATTTTAACAAGAAAATTTGGAGCAGAATTGTGAGTTTTAACTATAGCACTTCAGTCTTATGATCCTTCAGTTGCTTAACCTATATCCTATCATTGATGGATGGAGACATACTGGATTGCAATAAAAGTATATTTTTGTGTCGCAAATAGATGTGGATTTTGAAAAACTCCTAGTAGCCACATGGCCAGAAGGAAGAGGTGCCAGCCTGCAAAAAATAGCCCCCCATACTATCTGAACAAAAACAGCAAAACACAGGCCTATGAGTAACATCTTCAATTGTTTTTCTCCTGTATGGTTTTTAACACCTTCCCTGATGAAGAAGCCAGGGGAGCTTCAAAAGCTTGCAACTTGTCTTTTGTGCATTTTGGTTGGCTCAATATCACTGTTTAGTAGTTTTTTGATGTTATAGGATTTTCTATCATTGACTGTTCTTCTATGTGCTTGAAGTAATATGCAAAAATGGAATATTACTACTTTTCCAACCATTATTTTTCAGTCAACATACAGGAAGATAGTGAAAATTGAAAGTCTCTCCTCCTCTATTTTTTCCCCAATGATGGACAGGCCAAATTTACCTAAATTTTGTACAAGGGTGAAGGTATGTCTTAACTTTTAATGAAGGCAGGAAAGGGGTCCCCTCCTTCCTTTCCCCCATCTCCCCCTGGTAACCTTGAAAAATGAGAAGAAAAAGAAGAGAAAAAATAGCCACTTTGTACTAATAAGGTAAGCCCCACTCATCAAAAACTGAAATGAATTAATTCACTCCCATATCCCACCTTAATTTATAAGGAGCAGAAATCACTCCTGTTTTGTGAAGAAATGAACACTCTCTCAAGATTTCAATTCATAATTAATATGGTTACCAAAAATAATCTATTCCACAATAATTAAACACAATATCATTTTATCTAATGACAGTTCAGAAGGCTAACATGTCACACAAAGAGTCAGCTACACTGGTATGATGACAGCACTATAACTAAGAATTCAGCAGCAATGCCTAGACTGTTTAAATATATCAGACAGCAAGCCAGAATGGACATTTCCCCATTTTAGTACTGTCATCTCAGTACATTGGTTTGTCATTGTGTTCCATTAAGTCATTCCATTAAGTCCATTAAGTCATACAGCTAGTGTATCATGGGTTTTTATTGGCAAGATTTGTTTAGAGAGGGTTTACTTTTGCCCTCCTCTGGGGCTGAGAGAGTGTGACCTGCCCAGGCTCACCCAGTGGGTTTCCAAGGCCAGCAAAAATTCAAAATCTTCCAGAATTCTAGTCCAATGCTCAAATCATTACCCCATGCTGGTATTACCAGTTTACAATGTGCCATGGTTTATGAACAAATAAAAAAGAGTACATTCATCTACACAGAGAGAATGACATGAAAAAGAAGCTAAAGCCTTGAACAGGTTTTATACCATACTTGTTTTCTGAGGCAAAATGTGTATCCATATGGTCTTGAAACCGAAGAAACTGAAAATGCAGTTCCAAGATCTGGAATTACTCTTCAAAACAAACAAACAAAAAACTATCTTAAAGGCAATGTGAACAGCAGCCCCTCAAATTGCATGGATTTTGTAATTTTCCCAAATGAAGGTTGTGCACCAAGCTTTAACAGACTACAGTTTTAAAAAAACAAAAACTACTGAAGGATTGAAAAGGGGCATCTGAAATTTCATACAGTAGCTGGCATTATATCAGCCACAGTGATTGTGCAATGACTGTTTGAAGGTCAACATTTAAAGAAACAATTTGGATGCTTAGCACCACCTTCTAGGCATATTTAACTCAGAACAAAGTACTATGGTCAATAGGCAGTAACATCATGTGTTGGGGGGGTGCAGGGGGGTGCAGACCGCACTGGGTGACACCCCAGAAGGGTGGTGACACCCAAGAAGGGGAGGTGACACTAGGTCGGCTCCCTGCCCTTGCAGGCGCTGTTTCAAGGCCTTTTTGGGCTGCCTAGGCCCCACGTGGAAGCTTTTTGGGCTGCCTGGGCTCTGCACAGAGGCTTTTTGGGCTGACCCCACCCCAGAAACAGTGCTGGAGGTCCAGAGCTGAAAGACTCACCCTCTCAGAATCCACACACCCCACAGCAGATGTCACCTGGTGTGTGAATGCTACTGTGAATAGGACCTGTATCTGGATAAACATGTATACGATTACACAGACCTACAGCACAATCTTATTTATCTTTACTTGGAACTACTTTAGTTCTTTGAGTTACTCCCAAATAAATGTGTAATACAAACTGCAATTCCATTCATATTTATTGGGAAGTAAGTGGTACGTAGAGCTAGTTTGGTATAGTAGTTGGAGTGCTGGTACAAGACTCTACGTTCAAATCTAGTTATGGAAACTCCATGCTTAGCCATTGAAACTCATTGAGTGATATTGGGCAAATAACATTCTCTCCATCCCAAAGGAAGGCAAATCACCTCTGAATAAATGTTGCCACGAAAACCCTTGGGTTGCCATAATTCAGAAACAATGGCATATAACAAGTAGTGCTCAAAGTAAATACCGTTAGAATGCTTCATTACTTTAATTAAAATAACTTCAAAGTTTTCATAGATCGCAAAAAACAAACAAACCAAGAATGCAATTCACATTTTTTTCTGATCATTTGCTTATTTAAAATCTAGTTCAAAGTATACCTGCTTACATTGGTTCATATACACAGAATGGTTTTCTTCGTGCATAAGTTAGTCCACTATAATTATCAGTTTGGTAGATAATTAGTCTTAGTTCTGAAAATTTTAAGTTTGAGTACATTAATAGGCATGTAAGAAGAAAAAGTATGAGATTGGGTTTCTGCTGTAGGCTCAATTCTGAACATTTACTTTCAATTCCTTTAAAGCTGCATCTGCATAGGAGAAATAATCCAGTTTAACACCACTTTACCTTCCATGGCTCAATGGTATGGAATTCTGAGAATTGAAGTTTTGTGAGACATTTAGCCTTCTCTCTCAGTGAACTCTGGTGCCACAACAAACTACAATTCCCACCATAGCATTGAGCTATGGCAGTTAAAGTAGTGTCAAACTGGAATATTTCTCTCATGCAATGCAGCCTAAGAGAATTCACTTGACATTCACTGAGGAACCATCCATGAGGCTCATCATTGGCAGGTGATCTTTTTCACATTTTTCCACAGTCATCTACCTAGCAACCTTCAACCTACCATGTGAAAATCACCCCTTTAAAACACAGACACTTCAAAAATACTGTACAACAACCTGAGTCCTGTTTAAGAGCTCTTTCTTAAATTGTTAAGGTATAAAATATGGCAACTGCAGCCCACAATATATTCTCCAGTACACAACCTTCTCCTGGAATTTATGATCAGATGGGAAGCTAAATGTATCATCAAAACACTTAAAAGAGCACAGAGTGGTTTATAAAGAAAATCCATTCCTCTTGCCCATCAGTGAAATGTCAAGTATCAAGTTTAATTTTAAAATATAGCTGATAACAAGAACGGAAGTTTAAAGAGATTGTTTGGAGAAGCCAGGGATGGGGAAATGTGACACTGTTGTTTTTTCCTACATTCATTTTTTTAAAACCTTAAGTTCCTTCCATTCTGAATATGCAGTTAAAATTTTTCAAAATTTAATTAAAGCAAAATTTCCCCCTCATTTGCATTGATCTAATTCAATAAGTGCCAGAATTCCAAACACAGAGAACACTCTAAACATGTAGAGAACACTAGAACACTATACAACCCACCCTAAAAAAAAGTAGCATTCCCAATTCTGTACAAAATAGTTTTATACACAGTGTTAGTTAGACTTTTATGAGTTAAGGACTCAGAAGGCTGGGGGAATATATCCCTCCATTACAGTTTTCCTCTAATTTAGATTTTAAAAAAAATCCTTAATATGAATAAATATGGAAATGTTAATTTCCATCAAAATGCATTGAAACAAAATTTATGACCATCTCTATGAGAAGTTGTTGCTGTGTGCCTTCAAGTCATTTCAAATTATGGTGACCCTAAGACTACCCTATCATGAACTTCTCTATGTCTCGGTCAGCAGATTTGACGACAGATGGCATTTCTCCTCTCAATCAGTGTTTTGAGGCAGTAATGGATTGGATGAGGAAAAACAGACTCAAACTGAATCCAGTAGGGGCCCCCAAATCAAGTATTGGGTTGCAACCTCCAGTCCTAGATGAGGTCACATTCTCCTCAAAGGACTGTGTTCACAGTCTAGGGGTGCCCCTAGATCCATCACTTCAGTTGACTAATCAGGTGAATGCGATGGTCAGGAGCGCCTGTTACTAGCTTTGGCTGATACACCAGTTGCGCCCTTTCCTGGAAGTAAGGGACCTAGAAACTGTAGTACATGCACTGGTAACCTCATGACTCAATTTCTGCAATGCGCTGTATATGGGGCTACCTTTGTGCCTAGTCCAGAAACTCCAATTAGTACAAAACATGGTAGCCAGGTTGGTCACCGGAAAACCTAGGAGTGACTACATAACACCTATTTTGAAATCACTTCACTGGCTGCCTATTGGTTTCCGGGTGCAGTACAAGCTGTTGGTTATCACCTTTAAAGCCCTACATGGCTTGGGTCCAACCTACTTAAGGGATCGTCTACTTCCATATAATCCACCCCATACCCTCAGGTCCTCTGGGAGGAATCTATTGCAGTCTATGAAGACTAGATTAACTGCAACCTCCCAGAGGACCTTTTCTGCTACCGTTCCCAGACTGTGGAACGGCTTGCCAGAGGAGATCTGTCAACTTACCAACTTAGATAGCTTCAAAAAAGCTGTCAAGACAGATCTCTTGTGGCAAGCCTTTCCTGAACAGAATACCTCGGCTATAAGCAAACCCCCTTACACTCTATTATGCTGCCTTTCTTCCCAATAGATCATTGTTATTAATAGTTTTTAACAGATTATATTTTTAAATTATGCTAAGTTTAATTCTTTTTTAAGGGGTTGGGGTAAGATATAGATTTACGTAAAGTATTGGTTTTAACATGTAAGCCGCTCTGATTACTATTATAGTAGAAAAGCGGGATACAAATAAAAGTTTAATTATTTTTTAAAATAATAGTTCAAGGAAATTCTGACTGTCAAGGCCAAGGAGCATAGAACACTTGGTATGCATTATGTCATCTTTCATGAACAGGTGATGGATTTGATTCTTCTTGTCCCTTCTTTCAGAAAAAATGTATAATCCTTTAAATTGCACTTATTCCAAATCTTTGTGAGAGAGGTGGATGTGGATGTCACATAATCTGATATTTGGATGAAGGTGTGATCATTTTGTTGGAAGGTTCAGAAGAAGAATGGCAGGAAAGGCAATGCTGTTGGCTGCCTTGTGGTCAGGCCTATCTATAGATGGCCTAGCAAATGACAAGTTTGAAGTCTCAAGAAATTTCAAATCTCATGAGATTTTGTTGTGTGATGTGCAACATCATGCATGAAGTCTTGCAAGACTTCACTACCATGCCAGCATCTGGCCTTGCTGCATCAGCTTGGTGCAACAAAGACCCCTCCCACTGTATCAGTGTAAGTCTTTTAAAAAGAAAAGACAACACATTTCATCTGCAAGGACTTCTATGATATTTAGGAAGCCCCAATAATAGATATAGATATAGATATCCTTTTGCGCAGATTCTCTAGAGTTTGTCAGGGGAGAAAGAAAAGTTACTTGGAGACAGTAAACCATACATAATGTACACTTCAAAGTATCAATGTCAACTTATAGTGAGGTGTTGGAGGTAACAGAACCAGAGCATTACAGGTGTGCAATCTATGTTCTGATTTTAACAGCCTTTAAAAAAAAAACCACACACAACCTGAAACCCATTAGTAACAGTTATTTGATGTTTAATTTTTCATTCCACTTAACTGATTTTTTAAAAAAGAAATCCCATTAATTTCAGAAGCACATAAAAAGAGATACATTTAGCTTTTTTATTCATACTCATCAAAGCAGTTAAGCTTTTAGTGTAATTTATTTTTGTCCTTTTGGTTGCTATTTTCAAGGAAAGCAAACACAGCAGTGTGTGAAATCATCATCTGAAATAGCTAGTTGATGGCCATGACCAGTGGAAAAGCTATTAGAGGACATACCTATGAAGAGAAATTCTGAAGTCAAAAGAGAAGTTCTGAAGTCAACATTTATATCTTCCTGAGGATGTAAGATTATACAGCAACACCATGAAACTAATACCCTAAAAGTGAAACTACACCAGAGAGTCCTCTTCCTAGCCATGTGGACAGCCTGGTGGAGGCCCTATTTAACTTTTATAGTAACAGCAGTCAACTGAGCAGAGAACCTTGAGCCAGACTTTAACAGAAAGTCATTGCTAAGACAAAAGGTACTAGAGGACAGTTTGCACTGACTTTTTCAAAAATAAATGAACAAAATTGTTGCTGGAGGCATACCCTGAAATACTGGGTCAACGCATTTTCTCTGATTTAGCATCTTAGCATGCAAACAGATCTTGCAGCACCTTTGAGATCAACATGGCTATGTTTTTGAATTC
The DNA here is from genome assembly GCA_020142125.1 of Phrynosoma platyrhinos. Lineage (NCBI taxonomy): Eukaryota > Metazoa > Chordata > Lepidosauria > Squamata > Phrynosomatidae > Phrynosoma > Phrynosoma platyrhinos. The sequence continues at coordinate 319,880,087 of CM034701.1, forward strand.
AGTGTCTTAGTGTTTGCCAATACTAGATGTTTTGGTGTAGAATTTCTCAAATGTTGGCATATTATCTTTCCCTAAATGCAGAAAGCCATCACCTGAGTTTCCTCAAATGAAATATTTCAAAAAGCAAACCTTATTTTGTCATTTTATATAAAGGACACCAATTTACTACATCACTGTATATAATGGGACTTGAATACCCATGGATTCTAGTATCCATGGGAGGTCCTGGAAACAAACCGCAGTGGATACAAAGGGTACAACAAGCAGAAGACCTGCTGCCTAGATACAAGTCTTTCATTGGAAGCAATAATCAATGCCAAGGGAAAGAGAAAATCAGAGAAAATAGTTCACATTTTCCATAAGGAAGGAAGGAAGGAAGGAGAAAAAAGAAAAGAGAGAAAGAACAAAAGAGTGTCAGATTTATTGCATCATGGGCTTTCCAGGGATTACAATTCACTTCCTCAGAAGTGTGATGGAGTACAATATAGAAACCTTGTGTATATATTAAATAATTAGAAATGCACTGATATTTGTGTGTAAATGTCTTAAAGTTGCTTGCTGACTTATGGTGACCCCATTTTTTCCCCCTTTCGTGTTTTCTTAGGCAAGGAATCGTCAAAGGTGGTTTTGCCAGCCCTGGCTAGTACTTGGAGGAGACACTACCAATTAATCTCAGGTACTGTAGGCTATATTTCAGAAGAAGGAACTGTCCAAACCACCTTTGAGTATTCCTTGCATAAGAAAACCCCATGAAAAATTCATGGGGTCACTGTAATAATATAATAATAATATATTTTATTTATATACCGCCCCAGTGGAAAACCAATCTAGGAGGTGAACAATAAAATTTGTGAATTACAAGCAAGTTAAAACAACAACAATCCCTCCTCCCCCCCAAAACATTATTAAATCAATTACATTTAAAACAACTGCACTTAAGCAGTAATTAATCTAAAAACCAAACATAATTAATAACAACAACTGACAGCACACAACTCAGCTACAATGCAACAGTCCCCCGCAGATCTACTTGAGGGAATTGAAATGAGTACTATGGAAGTACCCAACTTCTGAGGGTCCCGGCTAGCTCTCTAGTCCAGAAAGGCCTGCCGGAAGAGATCCGTCTTGACAGCCTTTTTAAAGCTATACAAAGATGTTAATTGACGTATCTCGTCCAGCAGGCCGTTCCAGAGTCTGGGAGTGACAATAGAAAAAGCCCTCTGGCAGGTCGCTGCAAGCCTAGCTCTTTGAGGCTGCAGCAAGTTCTTCCCAGAGGATTGGAGGGTACGGGGAGGATTATATGGGAGGAGGTGGTCTCTGAGATAGTTTGGGCC
>CM034701.1:319884726-319896914 GCA_020142125.1 Phrynosoma platyrhinos
GCACTATTTCTAGCAGTCTGCAAAGGCCCTTAGTCTCAAAGGTGCTACCAAATCTCTCTCTGTATTAATTATACAGACTAACAGAGCTATATCATTAAATTCTACCACTATGGAAAGCACCAAATTTAGCTGAATGAAGTGGAAAATCTATCAACCGCTTCAAGAAACGTGCCCAGATATAGACAGATATCTTCTTTTTCAACAAGTGCAAGCAATGGGTTGCCATTCCTGGGGACCTACATGTGAAGAGCCCTTTGCAAAACTATGTATCATGTAGAGTTCATGGGTTCTACTCCTGCTGACTGGCTCTGCAGTAGCCAACATTCCTTTTTCAGTTTTCTCCAGTTAATCTCCTACACTCCTGCCTGTCCTTGGCTTCCACTCCACCATAAGCATCTGAAGAAACAGACTAAAGTCTATGAAAGCTAATGCTACAAATCTTTTTTTTCTAGTTAGTCTCAAAGGTGCTACAATCTCTCTATATATTAATTGCTGTAATAGTTCAGTACTCTTGTCTCAGGCATTCTGGAATGACACATAGTGGGTGGGGAGGATGGCAAAGAAAACCTACTACATCAGTAGAAATAGCTGATCTGCCAGATTCTCATTAACTCAGGAGTTGACAGGGAAGTTCTCACCCTCCCTCTCCCAACAGAGAGAGTTTTCACTTCCATGTACACCACCCTGTTGTCACAAGGTTTGCAGTTATTTTACCAATCCCTGCATTGGGGCACCACATCCATGCTACCACTCCTCCTAGTGTGACAGCAAAAACTAGGTTTATGTCCATCATTTCCTTCTCTTCTAGGGATTTAATCTGCCCTGATGATTATGAAACCTAATTTGTGGCTCAGTTACTTCAGGTTAATTTATACAGAGCACAAAAGATGTGATGTTGTATATAGGCACTCTGTAAATAAAATCAGAGCACACTTAATAAAAACTGTGAGGCTAATATTCCTTTTCCCAGTGAGATGGAGGCTATTTTCAATTCTTTAAGTGGAAACATATTGACAGCCTTAAAGGCAACACATTTCAAAGGCAGTGGGTGGCACTTTGGACCTAAGGGATAGCACAACTGTTGAAGTGATTCAGCATAGTGTGCCTGAAAGATGAATTGTAAAAGAGACATATGACAGTTTTATAACTCTCAAATATCTGTGAAGTGATGGACATCCCACCATTCTTTTCAAAGCTGACTTATCTCTTAACCTATCAGAAAGGCTCATTTCATACAGCACACTACTGTCAGCAGACAGTCAAGGCAGCATCAGAGGCACTAAGAAAACTGTTTAATGTACTATATTGTGTTGAGCCTGAGATGGAGGAAAATAACATCTATTCACCTTCAAAGAATATATACTCTTCCACAAAATACCTTTGCTTTTCCTGGTAGACAAACTGTCTACTCCTAGATTTATAACTGTCTGTCTTGATTTTTTGGGAAGACATTGTTTTTATTTAACATAAGTCTTTTTAATCTTGTAAAATGCAAGCTGGGTAGCACTGAGCTATGATGAATATTTATGGAGGATTCTGTGGTGTGTTATCAGTTATGAGATGTGTCACCAGACCTTTGCTGTCAACAGCTGTGGAAGGTATTGGGGAAAGAGTGGAGGCAATTTCACTCGATCCTAACTTGTTTCTGGTAGCCATTCATGTCTGACATAAAATGCTACATTCAACTTTTTCTTAATGGAAGCATCTCAAATGTTTAGGAAAAGATGGGGAAAATATATATTTTAGGACTGAGAGTGAAAGGGTTTTTACTTTACTTTTACTTTATCTTTTACTTTGTCTCAAAAGAATGACAGTAAAAGGTGGAACAAATACAAAGGAGCTCTCTTAACCCATTCCTTTTTCAAAATGGCTGAAAAAGAAACAAGCACTGTGTACCTTATTTTCTGGTGTATAAGACTACTTTTTAACCTGCAAAATCTGGGGTTAAAGTGGGGGGGTCGTCTTATACCCCAGGTATAAGGAGGTTCATGATAGGTTTGCCTTAGTGTCCTCATCAGTTGGAAATGACTTGAAGGTGCACAGCAACAACAACAACAGTTTTGGAAGTCATACTCTTCCCAAACTCTATATTTTAACTGGAAAAGTGGGGGGTCGTCTTATACGCCCAGTCGTCTTATACACCGGAAAATACGGTACTTGTTTTGGCAGATGACAACCAAAAGCACCTGCTGCTTTGGGTTATCTTCAGTGTTTCTTACTCTAGTGCTTGCTTCCCTTTCCTTGTTCTTATGTCTACAGTACCCATGGGCAACAATGCTGATTTTCTCATGATGCCACAACGCTACGCCTTACGCTTTGGAAGTTGCAGACACCATGTGGGCTGTCACAGACAGTCTTGTTCAAATGCAGTGTAGGTTACAGAGGCTGAGAACTGTGAGGGAAGTGAAGGGGGACTGGGAAAATAAGGGAATAAAAGGTGTTGAGTAGCACCCAAATAGTGCTGATGTTCAGGGTGAGTTGAAAAGAGGCAGCATTCTCCCCTCCAAGTAATTCATTGCACTGCATTTAATTCTGTCTTAAACAAAATACTGAAATGAGAGAATATCCAACACCATGCTACTTTTTAAATAGCCCCCTTGAGCACCAATGCAAGAAAATGTTGTACAATGATTTGCCGTTTCATTCTGCAGCCAAATCAGTCAACTGGATCAGGCAGTGACCTAGGATCATCTTCACAAATCCATATAGGAAGGCTTACTGCAAGGACACTATCCCCACATGGTAGTCAATCGTTTAGTAAGTGCAGCATATAAAGATCTTGGAGAGAGAGAAAAAGCATTTCCATACATGTTTTAAAATGAAGCTTTTTATACTAGATATATTCTCAATTAGATTTCTGTAAATCACATAAGCCAGAAGCAATCATATATAAAGTTTCCATACCATTAAATAACTATTATTAACAAGAATGTATGGTGTTTATGCAGTCTTTTAGTGTTCACATTATTTCATATAAACCAGTTCATGCTTTGAGGCTGGTCAAAAATGACTGGGGACATAGGACAACAACTCCAAATGTTTCTTTAGATGCCTGATCTAGGTGCAGTGACATATGTCTTAATTACATCCTGTTTGGACTAATGTAATGTTCCATGTGGGGCTGGTTAGAAAAATGTTCAGAAACATGCTGAAGCCAGATTGCTGAATGGAGCTGGTGGCAGGGTAAAATGCAAATCCCTTGTTAGGGTAGGTTCAATGGCTACTGATCCATTACTTTGGGGCACAATTCAAACTGGTGGTTAGGATTTATGAAGGCCAATGCTATTTCGCTCTAGGCTATCTGATGGACTATATTCCCCCATACAAGCTTGTGCATGCTTTAAGATCTTCAGGAGAGGCCCTTTTCTCAGTCTTGCTGCCCATTGAGACACATTTAGAATGAGAACATGAGAGAGGTTCATCTTGAAGGTTGCGGTGCCCAGGTTCTGCAACTCTCCAACCTAAGGGGTGTAGGCTGCCTCCCAATGCTTCCCATTGTCTCTTCTACTGAGAAGCAAAGACCTTTCATTTAGGCTAGCCTTTGGCAATTGACTTCACTCGCTGAAGAAGGCACTTTTAATCAGGTGCTGCTCTCTTTTATTGGCTTGTTTTAAATCACCTGTTTGATCTTTTATGTTCATACTTTTTGTCTTTTCAATGTACTTTGTTTCACTGCATGCTCTCTTTAGTCCCTTTAGTTCTTAGAAGAAAGGTTGGATTGATCATTTTTAAAATTATAATGGTAAGCCAATTTGGGACTTGTTTTTGAGGTCAAAAGACAGCGTATAATCAGGTTTCAAATGAGTACATCTTTGCAACTAAGTACCAAGATACATAAGTATTATTATCTCCATCATGCAGATGATAGGGTAAGCCTGAAGGACAGCATTACTATAGTGGCCACTTACACATCACTAGAATAAAGTAAATGCATCGCAAAGAGAAGACATAAGAAGAAATAAATTTGTAAACAGTTTGCTCATAATAATTCCTACATACAAATATAAACATGTAATTGCTATAATTTACATCCCAACATAACAAGACAGACTGTAATCAGGTGTCTTTTGTGCCTCCTCGGTGTGCTTCCAGCTGCTAACTGTTGACAATAATATTCAAGAAGTTTGAAATTGCCTTTCTTATTGCTCATGATCCTTAAACTGGACTTGATCTGGGCAAATTTTCAAACTGAAGATGTCTTCAAACAAAGGAACGGCTTTTGTAAATTAGGGCACATTACCATGTAGTGACTTGATAGCTTTGGCCAAATTTGAACTGGGGACTTTCCAGTCCATTATACAACTACTTTGCCACTACACTACATTAGTTTTCATCTCTAATTTAGCCCTTCAAATATCACATTGTTTGCAAGCTGAAATTATCCCTTGTAAATAATATTTTGAATCAAAAACATTTATCTATATCAGGGGTAGGCAACCTTTCCCCTTTAAGGGCCGAGGGACTTCAGCTCCCAGAATCCCAGGAGCTATTGGACAACATGGGACTATTGGACAACATGGCTGAAGCTTCTGGGAGCTGAAGTCCTTCGGCCCTTAAAGGGGAAAGGTTGCCTACCCCTGATCTATATATTTACAAAGAGTTGAATGACTCTCTATACTAGGGGTAGGCAACCTTTCCCCTTTAAGGGCCAAGGGACTTCAGCTCCCAGAATCCCAGGGGCTATTGGCCAACATGGCTGAGGCTTCTGGGAGCTGAAGTCCCTCAGCCCTTAAAGGGGAAAGGTTGCCTACCCCTGGTCTATACTAAACAATACTGTAAGTAAATAACAATAAACCCAGTTTCCTGTATTATGTGGGATTACTATAAATGAGAATTATGCTGATGCATGCAATTCATTTGTGCCTTGTGCTTATGTGAGTGGGTAAAAGATAGCTGAATTCTGATATCAGAAAAGGATAATTCTGATATCTGACTCTGAGATCCTAGCATGTATGTCCCAAAGAAGTCAACAACAATGTCTATCTTCTTTTTGGCTTTTGGCTTTGAAGTGTTTGGGATCAGAAATTAGAATCCCTTGTTCAAACATAAGTTATTAATTTCAGATTTATTTACCTGTTCTCACAAATGAGAAAACTGAATGGATTGCATGTACCAATTAAGTGGCATTAAATTAGAAACCAGAAATCTTGTCTTATTACAGTCAGCCTTCTGTATCCACAAATTGTGCATTCAAACAGCATCATCCATGGCATGAAAATATTCCCCCAAAAAAGAAAATTCCAAAAAGCAAACCTTGATATTTACATTTTATATAAGGGCACCATTTTACTATCCTACTGTATATAACCAAACCCCAGTGGATACCAAGGACCCACTGTATTACATGCAAACATAGACTTAGGGGGGTTGCAGACTGCCAGAAATAGTGCAAATTGAGTTCACTTTTAGGGTTAGGGTTAGGGTTAGGGAATCATGGGAACTGTATTTTATTGTGGCACCAGAGCTCTCTGACAGAGAAGGCTCAATGTCTCAGGAAAAAAAAACAATTCCCATGATTCCCTAGCACTAACCCTAACCCTAAAAGTGGACTCAATTTGTACTATTTCTGGCAGTCTGCAACCCCCCTAAATGTCTTTGAGACACAGTATAAGCTATTTTTATTCTACAGATCTGAGCCACTAAAATTACTACCACATATATAACTGCCTACAATAGTGGTTTTCCAATTGTAGTTCTGCAGATGTTCGAGATATCATCTCCCAGAATTTGTGACCATGGTAATGGTAGCTGGAACATAAGGGAGTTGAAGACCAAAGTATCTGGAGGACCAAAGATTGACAAGCACTGATTTACAGTCTCCTGACTGCTATTCTTAATTGAGTTTATTGGGAAAGCAAGTTAACACAATAACCTAAAATCTAACTGCAATCTTCAATAGAGTAAAATAAATGGAATTACAAGTGTTGACTTAACAAACTCTGATTCAATGTCTACTCTGGTTGGGACTAACAACAGGATTTAAGCCATTGCATCCATACATCCAATGAGAGAAGCAGAGATGTCACTTGTGCTATTAAAAAAAAAAAAAAACCCTAAATTTTTGTTTTTTAAAACTCTCACACATATTTCATCATAATATCAAAACCACAAAAGGAGCAGGAATGTAAAGAATAAAAACAAATGCTTGAAAAAATGCAGTATTTCTGTCTAGCCAAGTATGGCTGGCATCCTTCAAACTGACTTACCGAACATCTGTACAGGTTATACATGAGATGCCCCGACTATTTGTGGTAATGAGGTTCAGTGCCACAGATGTCTCACTGTCAGAGGTTGGGTGTGCTCCACATTTAAAGTAGAATTCCTGCAATATTGAAGGAGAGATAAAAGGAAGATTACATACTTGCACTTCATGTCCTCTCTTTATCTTAGTCTAAGTGAAGTCTGAGGCAGTAGATAAATCACTTCTGCCAGTAGAAAAAGAGGATACTCATTAGGGATGTTTTAGAAAGAATGCCTCACAGTATCTTTGTACAAGGTGCATATGTTTTTCTTTGGACATAATCTGAGAGAAGGAAATGTAGCAGTGGCCATAAATTCTGTGCTAGATTGTCTTTCTTGGATCCTAGTTTGGTGATTAACAAAGAATAAATACTGGGTAGGGACTCGAAAGGACTGAACCTGAAAGGAGTGACAGAAAATGATTTCTTCACTCATAAGGACAAATGGTAGACAAAATCAACCTGCTTTTTCTATTGTCTAGTGTCCTTTTATTGATTTTGTGATGGGGTGCTATAACTTACATGTTAACCGATATTGAATGGATCCTGGGGAAAATCTTCAGATGTGGGATAAAAGGTAACGGGGTTACCTTGAGCAATGGAGCAGCCATGAAGATCCACAGGGGGGTGATGCAACACCAAGCAGAGGATTGAGTCAGACACATGCAATCCTGCTGTGTTCCATCAGCCAGGTGAGTGGGCTGGACTAGATATTCCTGGAAGGGATAATGCATATAAGGGAGGAGCGTTATTGTACAGTGTGGGATCGTTGGTGTGTGGTGTAATGCAAGTAGCTTTGTCAGTCAGGATAAGCTTGTACACATAGGAACAAAGATTAAAGAGCCTTTTTGGAGATATCTGCCTGTTGTCATATTTGCCAGCTTCTGGGAAGGAGAGAGAGTTCTCCAGCCTGCACAGAGCTCCATGTTGCTTCTTTGATGGCCATCCAGGTGCACAGCTTCAACTTGGTGCAATGCTGCTGGTGCAATCACACTGACAATTTTGTCTTAATTTTGTATAGTAATTAATATATGTCTTTTTGTTTTATTACATCTCAACAAATTAGTTTCTGATTTCTCTTTCTCTGGTTAATTGTTAATTTTGTTTATAGTAATAAAGATAATTTATCCCCCTCATTATACACATTCCTCAATTAATGAATAGACATCTTTGGTAGACAGCAGACTTGCTCACATTAAGGATTACTTGAAATAACAGCGTACAATTCTCAGCCTTGAAATAAAGTTTCACTCCTATTATCTACATCAGGGGTAGGCAACCTTTCCCTTTAAGGGCCAAGGGACTTCAGCTCCCAGAAGCCTCAGCCATGTTAGCCAATAGTCCCATGTTGACCAATAGCTCCTGGGATTCTGGGAGCTGAAGTCCCTCGGCCCTTAAAGGGGAAAGGTTGCCTACCCCTGATCTACATAGTGAGTAAAATATTTCTTAATTTTGTACGCCCTCAAATAATTTCTGATTTATGGTGGTCCTAAGGTAAACCTATCACAGGGTTTTCTTTGCAAGAGATTTGTTCACAGAGGGAGTTTGCCATTGATCCTCTTAAGCTGAGAGAGTATGACTTGCCCATGGCCACCCAGTGAATTTCCATGGCCAAGTTGAGATTCAATCCCTGGTCTCCCTGGTTCCAAGTTCAATACTCAAACCACTGCACCACACTGGCTCTTGAATAAAATATAACTCCAATGTAATCAATCCCCACCACCAAAAATCCACCTTCAGGCTCCCACAGAGTTATCATTCTGCTCAAATTTCATATTGAAAGAAAGGAATAAAAGCACTGTATCCCAAGAGGAAAGGTATTTGTATAGCAATTTTGTAATTACTCTGATAGTGGTGAGGAACATTCCTTCCCTCCCCAGGAATGTACTGAAATTATGACAAAAGCATGGCAACAGAATGAAAATAGTCCAGTCAAACAAGTAAAAACACTTGAGACTGTCTGTGAAAAATTTGAAGTGCAAAACTGCTCATTGTGTTGTGTACCCAAAAGATTTGTTTACCTCCATGAGTATGACAAGTAGTGAACACAGCACATAAACACCCCAGCAACAGAGAACAAAGAATACATAGAAAATGTGCACTGCATTTAATAAGGAATATAATTTTCTGGATGAAAAATTAGGAAACTAGGTAAGCATTTTAGAATCTCCATGTTGCTTGTCACGAGTAGGAACAGGGCTGCAAATTAAGAATACAGCTCCAAAGTAAAATTAAATAAAACCAGAATGTACTCCTATTCATTTATGTAAATTTAAGTAAAATTAAATAAAAGTAAAATGTACTCCTATTAATTCAACTAAGTATTTTCAAATCTCCCATGCAAGCAAAATTATGCTCAAAATACTGCAACATAGACTCCAACCACACATGGAGAGAGAAATCCCAGAGATCCAAGCAGGGTTCAAGAAAGGAAGAGGCACTAGGGATCACATTGCAAATATATGATGGCTAATGGAATGTAGCAGAGAGTTTCCAAAGAAAATCAGCATGTGCTTTACAAACTATAGCAAAGCTTTTGACTGCATAGTTCATGGAAGGCTATGGAATGCCCTTATAGACATGGGAGTGCCAACACATCTGATAGTCCTAATGAGGAATCTGTACTCAAGACAAGAGGCTACTGCCAGAAGAGAACACAGAGAAACAGAGTGGTTCCCAATTGCTAAAGGGGTCAGACAAGGCTGCATCCTTTCACCCTACCTATTCAACTTATATGCAGAACATATTGTAAGGAAAGCAGGCTTGGACATGGAAGAGGGAGGAGTGAAAATAGGAGGAAGAAATATCAACAATCTGAGATATGCTGACCAGATCATAATACTGACAGAAAACCTCAGAGACCTGGAATAACTTCTAAGAAAGATCAAAGAAGAAAGTGCAAAGTCAGGCTTACTGCTGAACATAAAGAAAACAAAAATAATTACCACAGAGAACTTACACACATTCAAACTAGACAATGAGGAAATAGAAATAGTAAAAGAGGTCTCATATCTGGTAAGCTTATCACATGGCACTTAAGGAACAGGAATGGAAAGGAATGGAATGGAACAGAACAGAATGCATGTTACTGGAAAGGAGAATGCCACCGATATCACTGGGAAACCCCAAGCCGTTCCCCAGCTGTTCCTGGCAGCCGATTTTTGAAGAATGGTTCAAAATCATCCTTCAAAACTTGGCTGCCAGGAACAGCTGGGGAATGGCTTGGGGACTCCTGGCGGCATCGGTGGCATTCTCCTGTCCAGTAACATGTGTTTTTGTCCCGTTCCATTCCATTCAGTTACCTTTCTTGTAAGTGCCATGCAATAAGCTTATGGGATCGAACACTGATCGGAATGGGAAGTGGAAAAGACAATAATATTAGGAAAGGTGGAGGGAAGTAGAAAGAGAGGAAGGCCACATGCTAGATAGATGGACTTTATTAAAGAGGCCATGTATATGAGTTTGCAGGAGCTTGGGAATAGAGGACAGGGAGGGCTGGAGATGTCGAGGGTCAAGATCGACGCAAAGGCAGTTAACAACAACCAAAAATGTAAATCTTGCTAGCATTATAAACAGCAAGAACAACTTTCAATCAAACCTCATGCTAATGAGCATGGCCAGAGTCATGTAGAACACACACAAGTTACATTTGCCTTCTGATGGGCCACCAGTCCACCACAGATGATATCTGGAATCTCATGCATGCCCCATTTTTACTGAGTCCTGAAAAAAATTGTTGATGTGACATTTAGTTTTAATGTTAGCAGTTAAACCCATTTCTGAGAATTAAAATTCATTTTGTTATAGGAGACCACTTGCTTCAGGAAGTGTTGTTGTTTTATGCTGTAAGATTTATTTAATATGATAGATTCCAAGGTTTAGGTTGCAATCCTATAGGAAACTGGGAGGAAACCTCAGTGAACTCAGGGGATGTACTTTTTTAATGTTAAAATGCATTAAGTTGTTTAAGATGTTTACAGCATTACACTGCTTTTCATAGTATATTCTCACTCCTAATCATCAGGACCTCAAAGAAAGGGACTACTTAGTGTTTAGATTATTTTCATTTTTGTGTGTTTTTTGCATACATTTGTAGGGACACAACACATAGGTGAGAATCCATTGAGAAAAGAGAAAAGCCTGAACTCACAAACCTTTTTTGTTTCTTCTCTCCTATCTTAAATAATTGTTATAATCTGGATATGGGTGTGAAAAATATACCTACAAATATCAATTGAAACCGATTACGGTTCAAAGTCTAATCACATGCATGGTGCACGCTTTGCCTGACACTTAAGAATTTATCGACAGGATGGCCCTTATCTCCTCCAAGCTATGCAAATAACTAGAAACTTGGCAGTTGTTTTTAAAATGTGCATTTTATGAAAAATTAAATATAAAATATAAAAATGCAATTAATGATGAAGTTGGACAAAATAAACATGTGAATAAAGAAATTAGAAAGTCAAATGGACTGGAAATAGACTAATCCACCCAACCTAACTTCATTTTTTAAAAATGTTCTACACTGTAGTTCTTAACAGAACATATACTGCTGCTATTCCTACACATTATTACTTTTCATCTATATAGCACAGCAATATACAAATGCATCTACTCAGGCAGAACTGTACTTATTCTTTGAAATCCTGTTCTGTAACAGGCACAAGGGCTTTCATTAATCGAGTGTTAGTGAAGAATTAGATAATAAAATAATCCTTTCACTCCTGAAGGAGATTGTCAGCACAAGACCCTTAAACCTAATATCCCTCCTGACTTCTCACACACTTTCTCAGTCTAATGAGTTGACAGTGGATCTTATTTTGAACCAAGCCAGAGGCTATTTACCGGTACTTTAAAGTCCAATATTCTGATGAGAACTAACAATTTCTCAAAATATGCTCTGGACAACTAATAGGTAGGGAAATATTCACATACAGATCGGGATAAACACAGGAGCTTATGTACAATTGTTATCTTATTTATCATTCAACAATTGATTCTATGGGTCTACTCTAGTTGGGACTACTAACAGAATTTAGTCCAGAAATTGGGTTTGAAAAGTAACTTATATACCATGGGATCTACCTCCCCTACATAAATCACCCTGGTGGGAAAAGATATGGAGTGCAACAAAGGAAGCTGGAAAAGCATTATGCATTTTAAAACAGGCAAGAAAAACACAAAATAAGAAGTGACACAAACCAGGAAGAAAATCTTAGAAAGCAGAAACAATAATGGCCATACTGTTGCAATTAGTAACCTTTGCATGCTTATGCTCACTATCTTCCAGCTGCATTATGGTGACTGTCTGTTTATTTACTTTTCCACATGCTTTTTCATCCTGTATCCCTCTAACTTGCAACCATTTTCTTTTCTCTCCTCCATAATACCATGTGCTTGATTATGGACAAATATTTCAAGGATAACTACTTTTAAAGACTTGTTTCTTTCTCTGAAAGTCCCTGTGGAGGAGGACATGGGAATGGTTGGTCAGCTTCTGCTTTGCCAATTTCATATCTTTGCTTAAGGGATCCAGTTCTATCATTCACATTTCTCAATACATACCACATCCTTCCCTAACTTGGTACAATTCAGACATTCTGGAGAATGGTTACTGTGGTGATGGAGGTTATATTTCAACACAGTTCTGTGGTATCAAGTGGAGAAGGAGGTCAAAACACGTCTGGGTGGTAACATGTCGGGGAAGGCTATAAACCTGACCAATTTTAGGTTCTCTGGATATACAGCATGCCCACAAAACCAAACTGAAGGGTTCTGCCAAAAAATAACCAGGATAAAATAATCCCACTTCCAATTACAAAAAGGCAACAATATGAAGAAATAAAAGAACAACTAAACCCTGGAGCAGAAAATCCAATAAAATTAAGTTTATGAAACGGTAGAAATACCCCACTGAAAAGTATGCAAATGCTAAAAGTAAATATT
>CM034701.1:319901709-319929488 GCA_020142125.1 Phrynosoma platyrhinos
CGACAAATGTTACATAGAGTCCCTTGTTTTGCTCTCTACATTTCTCTTTCAGTTGTCTAAGGGCAAATACCATATTTGCCCTGAGATCTGTTGGCAGTTCCCCTTTTTCCCAGCAGCTCACAAGGAGTTTGTGGAATTTAGCATGGAGTACATGACCTCTGTGTTTCCAAACTTCAGGTGGGATTCCATCAATCCCTGCTGCCTTCCCGTTTTTCATCTGCTGTATTGCCTTAAGGGTCTCTTCCAAAGTGGGAGCTATGTCCAGTTCGCTTTTCATTGGTTTTTGTACCATATGTTGGATAGCTGAGCCTTGGACTACTCGGTTGGCACTGAAGAGACTTTGAAAATGTTCAGCTCATCGATTCAGGATGGAGGCTTTATCAGTAATTAGTGTTTGACCATCTGTACTGTATAAGGGGCTTTGGACCTGATAAGTAGGTCCAAACACTGTTTTAAGAGCTTCATAAAAAGCTTCACAGGTGCTTCACTGTGACGCGACTCCATGTTGAATCGATTCATTTATGAATGTGAACGCAAAGTGGATTAAATTGAAATGGGTAATGTTTGATCACTGCTTGAATAGTGTGAATGTCTATTCGGTGCTAAATTGCTTCATCAATTTGACTCAAAAAACAGTTTATTCTGTAGTGGGAATGAGGCCAAAGTTTATTTCCATTATAAAATCTGAATGATGAGGAAGACATTGTATGAAAGGGGCAAAAAACAAATAAACTGTTATGGTTTGTCAATGCTCAGGTACTACTGTGAGCCTGGCATTGTAAAACGTGTAAGTAGAGGTCAGGGTAGATGGAGAAAATGGTCATACTTTTTGCTGATGTCAGTGTGGCTCTCATTTTAATCCTGACAGATGTGTTTCGTCATTCTTGTCCAAAGGGAGAACTAGGTATGTTGGGAGAGGGGAGAGTCCTTTCACATGTAAGCTGACATATTTCTCATCCCTCTCTGGGCTTGTCTACATTTGCCAGAATAATCTGGGATGCCCCCAGAATATTCTGGCCCCCAATTCCCCCCCATTGAATCCCCCTTACCTGCTGTGGGTTTTTACTGAACTATGGGCAACTGCCTCCTCATGTGGTGTCTCCAAGTCAGCTGGCAGCAACACCGCAGACGTTTTGAAGTCAGAACAAGGCGACAAGCTTCATTCTGACTTCAAAGCAGCTTGCACCTGCAAAGCAACTTGGCAGGGCTGATCATATGTTCCATGTGGGAAAGGAACAGGCTGTTGTTGCTGTGTTTTGTTCAGGCTTTTCTGGAAAACCTGGAGCAAATAGTAAGTCTTTTTAATGCAGGACAAGGGGTGGAAGCCCTGAATCAAATTGTTGTTGTATAAACAGCCCAGACCTGATTTGAGGTTTGAGGCCTGCATAATGTAAGTGGCTTGGAGAAAGCTTGGGGGGAATTCAGAGTTTATCAGTAACGTAGACAAGCTCTCTGTCTTATATTTCTGACAATATTTTTGTTTTGCTTTGTTTTTGCCCACGTTGGTGAATTGTCTCAGGAGAAAGTGGTGGTGGTAGATGGATGGCTCACAGAAATCTTGGACATGCTTTTGAAGACCACTTACAATGTCCCATTGTATTCAAACCTTGTAGCTGAAGGATCAGTCCAAACAATGATATGAAAATATTAAAAAATCAGTAATTTTTATATTATGGAAAGAGGGGAAATATCTGTACAAGACAAGGGACTGCAGCTAGGGTCCAAATATCATTTTGGGTGATTTGATCTAAACTTGTCAACATGTGCTCTGTTCCCATACCAACACTACATGCCAGATTCATAATTTCATGATTCGGGGGGGGGGGATGTCTTTTTAAAATGCTAAAATTACTACTACATAGCCTATATTTCTGGGAAAACCCCAAATTTTTTAATAGCAATTCTGCCTGAGAGTCCCACAAGTTTCCTAACTATTTTGTAATGTTTCAGTAACTAATAAGGGGATCATCTGTCACTGCCTTGATCTTTTTTATTCTGATAGACCAATATTATTGGTCTATCAATTCTAAATGTTTATTTTTATGGCTTTCCCCCTTGCAAAATCATGAATTAGTCGTATAAAGTCAATTTCACTCATACATTCAAAATCAATTGACAAAATAGCAAGGTAGTTTAACTGTTCTTCCTGTTGCTATTGTATGTCTTAAAGTTATTTATGACTTATTGTGACCTTAAGGCAAACCCATCACAGAGTTTTCTTGAAAAGATTTGTTCAGAGAGGGGTTGCCTTTGCTTTCCTCTGGGGCTGAGACAGTGTGACTTGCCAAAGGTCACCAAGTGAGTTTTCATGGCTGAGCTGGGATTTGAACCTTATTTTCCAGAGTCATACTCCAAAGCTTAAACCACTGCATGTATAATGTGTGTAGTTTTTGATGAGTACTAATTCACTGAAACATCTATCAGGTTCTGTCACAGGCAATGGCAGTATGCAAATCCTCTCTCCACCTCATAGTGCTATGCAGTCTTAACTATTGTTTCTTGCACTTGTTTCTTTAAAAACTTGTAAATCCAATTTAATCTTAATATGAGTAGATAATTTCCCCCCTCATAAGTAGGCTTAAAAAAATTTAGGTGAAACATTTCACAAAGAAAATACTCAGAAATTCTCACTAGCATATCAGTAGCATATTGTGAATTAGAAGCTTCCTTCACTTCCAAAAGTTCTGGTGTCACATATTTAAAAACTGAATGGAATGGAATGGAATGCAAAGGTTATTGGTTGCTTAGGATTTGTGCTCTGATGAACAGATGTTGTATTAAGTTACATCAGAAACTGTGGCCATGAGTGACCTCGGGGCTTGCAAACCTACCAGAAGAAAAAAAAAAAGGTCATTGTTCCAACTGTCTTACTTTGACCCTTCCTACAAGTATCCTTCCATGCTGCCTAAGTATAATGATCTCTGGGACTTGTGGCTCTTGATAATGATATATCACAGGGGTAGGCAACCTTTCCCCTTTAAGGGCCGAGGGACTTCAGCTCCCAGAATCCCAGGAGCTATTGGCCAAGATGGGACTCTTGGCCAACATGGCTGAGGTTTCTGGGAGCTGAAGTCCCTCGGCCCTTAAAGGGAAAGGTTGCCTACCCCTGATATATCATGTTGAAATCATCCTCTTTCAGTCTCATACATCTCTGATTTAACTGCAGAAGCATACTCTTCTCTGATCTAGGGAATGGTCTGAGGTTGGGACATACGGTACTTCAACATTTTAGAATGCTGCTTTAGATTACCCCAATCCTGCTTTTGATTGGGTTCATTAGATTTCATCAAATTTAGATTGAGTGATATAAGGCAATGAATTCCTAGAAATATTCAATGCTATATATAGACTCATATTTTGAGACTAACAATTTGGGCTTAGCCCTTGGGCTTCTGAGCCACTCTGCCAATTAACTGTAACCTCCCTTTCCAAGGGGAGGGGGTCCCTAACAGCAGGATATCATTAAAAATGGGATCTTGTGTGTGTGTGTGTGTGTGATGTTGTCCCACCTTAAATGTAGAAATAATCAATAGTCAGCTTCTTAGAAAATAATTGTGAATAAAGCACCTCTCACCCCATGGGAGGGAACATCTGTTCTCTGGAGTAATAGGTTTACACCAGTTTCTGCTACAGATAGCTCTTAATGTGGTAAGCCTGGTTAGTCTTCTTCTCCAAGCAACCTCTCACTAGAAGAAGATATGAGGTCTCTCCCACTAACCTTGATTAGCCTACTTATTGTTTGTGTTCCCATATATATATATATGAGGCCATTCTACATCTTATTTCTTCTGCAGTACTAAAGCTAGAGGTCATTGTATGTTCAATCCAGTCTTAACTAACTGACAAGGTACACGCAAGCAATACATGTGAAACCTCAATTCATCCTAGCTGTCTTCTACCCAATCCACTACATTATCATATAGATTGTTAAAGATATTCATGGTTGAAGTGCTTATATGGGCAACAAATAAATCCTGGCATCAGAAAAGCTATTTAAAATGTAGCTCCATCATCTTAGGCTAGACATTGCTACTACTTTCTGGGTCTTACATGTACAATTCAGTCCTTAGAATAGAATCCAACTGTTCAAATTTATTATCAAGGGTCTCCTGTAGAGAATCTACCCACTCCTCC
Organism: Phrynosoma platyrhinos; assembly: GCA_020142125.1. NCBI lineage: Eukaryota > Metazoa > Chordata > Lepidosauria > Squamata > Phrynosomatidae > Phrynosoma > Phrynosoma platyrhinos. Next base: position 319,905,844 of record CM034701.1, read on the forward strand.
AAGTTTAATTTCCACAGGCAATCATATTTGAATTTTTATGCCAATTTAAGACACCAAAGGGACTTCACAAAGGAGAAAAGTTCAAATAAATGAAGAGATTGAATCTTCTGGTTATGCCTCTCTTAGCTGAAAAGAAATACTGCACTTTATTTTCAAATTCATTACCCCCCACCACCTTTCATACATCCTAACTAAATAGTCAAGGAAAAGACTGCACCAAGACTCATAATTGCAGAAATATATTGAAACTGAAAAGAAAAGGATCTAACTCATTAGCGAACAGACCTAGAAGGCAAAAATATGTACAAAGATATGCTAAAATTAAAAATGTTGTCCCTCTGTTATCTATATGCTTGATTATAAAGAAACCAATCTAGGTGTGCTAACTAAATATGATCAGAACAATGAACACTGTAAGGTTTGGACCCAATATGTCAGCTACTTCAGGTATCTCCCAAACAAATGAATCAGATTTCTGATTTAGTTTTGTTTCATTTTTTTAGTCTCTGGTGCACATTTATTTTGATATGATTTTCACTAAACTTAATTATTTGCACTGATGACATTTTCAGGCTAGTAAAATTTTCATCTATGAAAGAATTGGACAAGATCCTAAAGTGCAAAGATATAACTCAGAATACTAAAGTGAGGGTAGTCCATGCTACTGTATTCGCCATCAATAGCAATAGCAATAGCATGTATATTTCTATACCGCTTATCAGTGAACTCAGCACTCTTTAAGCGGTTTACAATCTTTAAGCCAATTGTCCCCAACAAGCTGGGTACTCATTTTACCAACATACCAAAAGATGCCCCTGGGACTGAACTCACAATCTTGTGGCTGCAGTACCAGCATTTAACCATTGCACCAACATGTACACATGTGAGAGCTGGACAATGAACAAAGTTGATAGGGAAAAAAAATCAACTCATTTGAGATGCAGTGCTGTAAAAGAGTTCTAAGGATACTGTGGATGGTCAAGAGGACAAGCAAATGGGTTCTAGAAGAGATCAAGCCTGAATTCTCCCTTGGAAACCAGGATGACTAAATTGAGACTGTCATACTTTGGTAACACTGTGAAAAGACAAAGTATGACTGTCATACTTTGGTAACACTGTGAAAAGACATGGGGGGGGGGTTGCAGACTGCCAAAAATAGTGCAAATTGATTCCACTATAAGGGTTAGGGTTAGGCACCAGAGCTCTCTGACAGAGAAGGCTCAATGTCTCAGAAAAAAAAAATTCCCATGATTCCCTAGCACTAACCCTAACCCTAAAAGTGGACTCAATTTGCACTATTTCTGGCAGTCTGCAACCCCCCTGGGAAAGGTACAGGGAAGTAGAAAGAGAGGAAGATCACAAACCAGATGGATAGACTTAATTAGGAAGGCTATGGGCCTGAAACTACAAGACCTAAGCAGAGCAGTAGAGGATAGAAGATCTTGGAGATATCCCATCCATGGGTTCGCCATGAGTCAACGTCGACTGGAGGGAAGTTAACAGCAACAACAAACATATTCATACAAATGTGAGACCAATCTGGAACCTCCAGCCTCACCTTCCCCCATCCCCAAAATTGCTGGCTATGGTTTGTTTTCCAAGGATACAAATGTGAAACAAATATTGTGGATTTTAGGTGGCACCACTCAAACTGTTTCAGTTCAAATCCCAAACAAAAGTAAGAGCTGTTTGACAGTGGAATACACTGCCTCAGAAAGTGGTGGAGTCTCATTCTTTGGAGGTTTTTAAACAGAGGCTGGATGACCATCTGTCAGGGGTGCTTTGATTGTGAGTTCTTGCATGGCAGGGGGGATTGGACTGGATGGCCATTGGGACCTCTTTCAACTCTATGATTCTATAAAATCATAAGCATTTTAATTGTTTTTATTATAATTTTAAAAACACAATTAAATTTTTAAAAAATCAAACAAAATCTATTAAAAATTAAATCATAAACATTAACCCAGACAAATACAGGTACACTTTGTGTCTCTCTTATCCAAAATGCTTGGGTCCAAGCCTAAGCGTGAAATTAATTTATGTTTCATATACACTTTATACATATAGCCTGAAGGTAATGTTATGCATAATATTTATAATATTTGTGCATATAACAAAGTTTGTATACACCAAACCATCAGAAAGCCCAGGTGTCATTATCTCAGCCAAAATGTGGAAAATTTTGGATTTTGGGATTCTAGATAAGGGGGACTCAGGCTATATATTTGCTATCATCAGTACAGTCTTCATAAGATACATTCATGTAGTATATTGGCCAGGAAAGGGATTTCAACTTATCAACATACTCCATCCAGTTTCCTTAGGCTACTCTGAGCTGCAACAGAACTTTTCTGAACACAACATTTTTGGCCACAGTGCATCTTGAATTAGAAGTACAGTACATTAATTTAAAATTCAGGCTTTGCACTTTCTCTTCAAGGGTTGTTTTCAGGCACAGTTTAAAAATAAAACAAAGGAGATTTCTCTCTTAAATAAAAGTAAAAGATTCCGAGATTGCAATTTCAAGAAGCTTTTGATACTGTGTCCTACCTGGCACTTAACACCCTATCCTAGCTTCACAGTTCCATGCAAATAGAAAAATGTATTCCATCAAGCTCCTTGCCACCATTGACCATGAAATCCTTCAGGATCACTTGATTCGACTTGGAACCACATATATTGTATTCTAGTGGATCTAATTCTTATGTTAGATCACAGTCAGAAGATGGCATGGAGGAGCAGGAATCACTGCTCATCACTGTGGCCTTTAGTATATGGCAAGGATAGGCAAACACCTGAATTCTGATGACTTGGCAACAACAATAATCCATTCTTTATTTAAAGACATAGCCATATTAGGGGGGTTGCAGACTGCCAGAAATAGTGTAAATTGAGTCCACTTTTAGGGTTAGGGTTAGTGCTATGGAATCATGGGAATTGTTTTTTTTCTGAGACATTGAGCCTTCTCTGTCAGAGAGCTCTGGTGCCACAATAAAATACAGTTCCCATGATTCCCTAACCCTAACCCTAGCCCTAAAAGTGGACTCAATAGCCTGGAAAATCAGTATGCAAAAGGATCTTGCAGCACCTTTGAGGCTAACTGAAAGATAGAAGATGGTAGCATAAGCTTTCAGACAGGAACCTACTTCCTTGGATGCATTTGGTACATCTGAGGAAGTAGGTTCTACAAAAGCTCGTGCTATCAACTTCTATCTTTCAGTTAGTCTCAAAGGTGCTGCAAGATCCCTTTGCATATTCATTCTTTATGTACATGACAACTTGACTGCCATCATGTATTCTGTATGAAGCTACTCTTGAAAGAGTGTACGAGAGCTTCAGTTGGTGCAAAATGTGAACAGTATCAAAAGCATATTATCCCCAACCTGAAAGACTTGTCATGAATGTCAATTGCTTTCCATAACCAATTTGCTAAGATTTAATCTTTAAAACCTTCAATAATTTAAGGACTGGCTGTTCATGGGACTGTCTTTCTTGTTAGCCAGACAAGATCCTCTTGAGATTACCATCACCTGAAGAGACTCACTGAATGGGCATGTGGAAGAGAGCATTGTTCTGTATTCCATATAGATTACAGAATGCAGTTCCTGCAGAACTATGGTGAACTCTAATTCTCATTCCTTTTAGGAAGGATGTGAAGTCACATCTCTTCAAACTGGACTTTTAAACTAGTTTGCGCAAAACCCATAATTTTTGCACTGAAAATAGAGTTTTCTGCCCAGAAATGGGTGCAGCTGGGGAATTATTCTTTGCACAATTTCAACATTTTCAATGCAGAAAATAATAGTTCCATGCAACAACCATGTACAGATTTTGTGCAGAATAACTTTTAAATTGTGAACATTTTTATCAGTTCAGGATTCTCCTCATCTGAGTTTCCATGACATTCAAGAAACACATTTTCCAACCATCTTGCAAATATTCAAATAGAACATTAGAATTTAGAATGGCCAGAAAACAATATAAGATACAAATAAACTACCATACTGGGTGAGCTGCATTCAGCATAGTGAGACTGATAAATTGTTCAAGCCTTATGTAACTGATTTGCATGCACCCACAGAATTTAGAGCATCTGATCACTTTTATTTTTGTTTTAATTTCAAATGTACAATATAGGCACTTTTAGTATTGTTTTTAAAATCAAATTAAAATGGGATAAAATTTGATTTACAATAGTAGGTGGTGTGTATGAGTTTGCAAAAACAAATATCCCAGCAAAGCTCTAAAACTAAAAAAAAAGTACTTCAAAATGGGTCATTTCAAAATGTATTAGGGTTGTACAAAAGGCGATACATATTTTATGAAAGGCAGAATTGAGTTTTTTGTTCTATCATATTTCTTTGCTGTAGTGGAAATGAGTTTAACTTCTAGCAAAGTTTTGCTTAATGGGAAAATAATGTATTTCTTGTTTCCCAACTTTCCTTCTAAGCTTCTCTAAAATGTGGCTGGGAGTTACCATACTCCAGTAAATATATAGATAGTCTGGTCCCAGCTGACTTTCTCTTTTGTAGAGCATGTCACCAAATACTGGGCATAATGATGCAAACAGAGTTGACCTTTTCTGGAGAAATGTTGGAGTAAAAATGATCCCTTTAATTATCAAACTAGAATAGATCACTCTATCTCTTTACCCCCCCGCAATATACCAGTACTTTTAAAACTATCGCTAGCTACTACTTGTGAAAGTGCCATATTACCTCCACCATCAGACACAGTATACCTCCCCATACCAGCTGCTGTGAATTAGGAGTAGGAGACTCTCATGTCTATTTGTGGACTTTTCCAGAGGTATATGGTTTTCTAGGCAAGTAATACGCAGAAGTGGTTTGCCATTGCTTTCCTCTGAAATATAGCTTACACCAGCTGGTATTCCTTAGCAGCTCCCCATCCAAGAACTAACCAAGCCTGACCCAGTGTAGCTTTCAAGATCAGACAGGATCTAATACTCCTAATCCTACTGGATTCAATGAGATTTAGGAAATTATTGCATTCATTTAAAAGTTACTTATCCCCAACAAGATAAAGCCATGTTTAGTTTTAATAGTGGGTGTTATCGCATGCAGCCAAGGCCGAGGGAACAGCAACTCATATGCAGCCCAGACCAAAGCCATGCTTTTGTTGTTGTTAGCTGCCTTCGCATCAATCTTGACCCATGGCAACCCTATGAATGAGACATCTCCAGCCCCCCCCCCCCCAGGTCTCTACTGCTCTGCTCAACTCCTGCAAACTCATATTCGTGGTTTCTTCAATAAAGTCCATCCATCTAGCATGTGGCCTTCCTCTCTTTCTGCTTCCCTCTACTTTTCCTAACATTATTGTCTTTTCCAATGATTCATGCTTTCTCATGATGTGTCCAAGGTACGACAGTCTAAGGGCCTAAGCAGATGGCGCAAAGCACCATTTTCGAGGCCAGGAAGGGGAGGGGCAACCTCACTCTGGGTGCCCCAACCCCTTCCCAAAAACGTTGTCGGAGCGGCCAGCCCTCTGCACAGCCGGCGCTCCAACGATGCACTTCCGCTGCAGCATCCACACATGCTGCAGTGGAAGAGGAGCTGAAGGTGCGCTGGAGGCCTTTTGCGGCGCACCTTCGGCGTCTTGCAGAAGGAGCGCTAAAATAGTGCTCCTTCCTGGGCCTGGGACGCAGTGCATTGGGGCTGAGGAGTGCGGATACCTCGGCCCTGATCCGCAGCTTCCCGGGGCGGCCGCGTGCCGCCTGTGTGCTTCCCCCTAAGTCTTGTCGTCTTGGTTTCTAGGGATATTTCTGGCTTGATCTGCTCTAGGACCCATTTGTTTGTCCTTTTGGCTGTCCATGGGATCCTCAGCACTCTTTACCAGCACCACATCTCAAATGAATTGATTTTCCTCCTATCTTATTTCTTGACTGTCCAGCTCTCACATCCGTCCATGATAATAGGGAATACAATAACTTTTACAATTCTCACTTTTGTGTTTAGTTGTATGTCTTTGCATTTTAGAATCTTTTATATCTTTCATAACCGCTGTTCCCATTCTTAATCTTCTTTTGATTTCCTGGCTGCAGTCCCTGTTCTGATCAATGTTTGATCCCAGGTATGAGAACTCTTTTACCACTTCTGTTTCTTCATTGGCTAAGTTGAATTTGTCAAGATTCTCTGTTGTCATTATTTTTGTTTTCTTTATGTTCAGCAATAGGCCTGCCTTTGAACTTTTTTCCTTGATTTTTCTTAGTAGTTGCTAGTATTTTTATGTCATCTGCATATCTTAGATTGTTGATATCACTTCCTCCTATTTTCACTCCTCCTCCTTCTGTGTCCAAGCCTGCATTTCTTACAATATGTACAGCCATACTTACCCGGATTTTCAAAAACAGCAAACTCCTTTTTTTGAAAATCAGCCAGATAAGCGTGGCTGGGGTATGAACTGCATATGAGTTGCAGTCACCCAGCCTCAGCTGTGTGTGATAACACCAGCTATTAAAACTAAACTGTCGGGGATATGTTGCTTTTAAACAAATGCAATAATCTCCTTATTCTTATCTAAGGAGAATGGAACTGCCATAGGTGCTGCTGAACTGTTATGTCATGTATTTATACTACTTTTATTTTATGTTCAAACCTGTTTTGTTTTCTTATCATATATTTATCTGTCCTCAGAATTTATTGGAATGCAGGATGTATCTTCCTTTAATACATTTAAATTATAAACAAATTTAAATTAATTCTGATATTGGGACTGTCTTCAATTTGCTTTCCTAACAGAAATATTATAGAATTCAGACACTAAGGAGACTATTGCACTTACAAAAAATATGACTGATCCCCAATCATTCAGCTGCATTTCAGGTTGCTACTGGGTATTTTCTCACCTAAGTTGCCACCTCTGTCACCAGACAAGTGCAACCCAGCTGTATCCCAGGTCTCAGCTATGCTCTGGAGGCCGCTTTTCTAAAATGGCAAGCTTCCGTTTTGGAAAAGTGATCTCTGAAGCACAAAGCCAGCTTAACCAGGCCGTCTGTTTTGGCCCCAAGTCTAGGAAAGATTATGCTACAACTTCTTTCACTCAGTTAGTCTCAGAGGGGCTACAAGTATCCTTTGCATGAAATATCATAATTTACTCTTAGGTTGCTTGTATTTTAACATCATAGGTGCTGGAATCATTGGGCTGGATCTATAGCAAGTGGAGTAAACAGAATTGAGCAGACTGCTCCCTTCCAAAAGATCCCCAAAAGGAACTTTGTTCAATGCCCCATTCCAGCTTCATGCTAGATGCAAGATGGCCCATGCCATCAGTTCACACCATGGAGAGCCTAACATTCCTGCCACTCCTATCAATGCTATCCCAGCACATAGGCTGGTTTACTGCTGGTAGTTAGCAATCAAGATGTCTACAGATTTCAACCGTGCCTATGCCACCCCAAACTCTGCAAGCTGTAACCAATGAAGGCTTTATCACTGAGCCGAGTGTCTTGACAGTATTTCTATATGACACCATGCCACTGGCACAACAGAACATTTCTGAAAAATTGATGTCACAGGAAGATCTCATATAAAAATATAGGGAACAATTTGGATGAGAGAATTTTCAGAAGCTTCCCTAAGAAGGGTGCTTCTAATCACAATATAATATACATTACATTGCTTTTAAAAAACAAACACTGCAAGCATTAATTTATATTAGGAAGTGCATTACCAGAAGAGATTAACTTCATTTAAAGAATCAAATTGTAAATACAGTCACCTGCTTAAATTTTAACAAGGATTTCTTTGCAGCAGATAAGCTCATCGCTCTGCTGAGACTCATGCTACTAGGTTTGTGTATAATTGCTTGAAATATATTTTTTTCTGTCACGGCTACTGCTATCCTCTTGTGGAAACAAAATCCCTCATCATCAAACCTTTGGCTGCAAAGAATGAGTCAGCAGTCTTTGAGTATCACAGCCAACCTTTCAAGTTGCTCAGTTCTTTCTTTGTGAAAGAGAAGTACCTCTTTTTATAGTAACTAACTGTCTAGCAGAGAAATTCAATGAAGATAGAGCAACAGCCAACCTCTATGCACTATGTGGTCACACCCTGCTCAGAGCAAAGAATATTTATGTGACATCGGTGTAAATGGAACAAACCTGACACTGCAAGACAAGGGTACCAATTTCAAGACAACCAGCAACAACACTTCCTGTTCTCAAGCAACAATTAACTGTCTCATCTACAAAACCTCTAAAAAAAAGATGAATGAAAACAAAAATCAGCCAGAGATTACAATATATATTTGAAGTTCAATAAAACAAAGGTAGAGAATAAACATTTTAAAAAGCTATTTTAAAATTATCACATCAAAGGGAAGATCAGGGGGCTTTCATACGTGCCACCAAAACATTTCAATGTGCCCTGCTTAGCTTTATCTTAGCAACAATTAGCACCCAGGATTTAGTTCCTGAATGGTGAAGGCCATATGAGCATTGTGAGTAAATGTGTGTGTGTGTGTGTGTGTTCATTCAATTATCAGTGATGTTTGAAATGGCTGGACAATTTTTGAATCAATCTGAAAGGAGTTCACCCATCTCCAATACCTTGAGCCTTTTCACTCTGTACTTAGGTTGCACTACAGGATGTACAGGATGCAGCCATGGCTGCATCCTGTGAAATCCTGGAGTTCATAGCTTGATGAGGCACTAGAGCAGGGGTAGGCAACCTGTCCCTTTTAAGGGCTGAGGGACTTCAGCTCCCAGAATCCCAGGAGCTATTGGCCAACGTGGGACTATTGGCCAACATGGCTGAGGCTTCTGGGAGCTGAAGTCCCTCGCCCTTTAAAGGGGAAAGGTTGCCTACCCCTGCACTAGAGCTTAAACTGTAAATCCCAGGATTCCACATGTTGGATCTATACCATATTGTTGGGGAAATTTATGTTTGCATTCTCCTGTCTCATACATATAGGGACTCTCTCTTTCTCATTCTATCTAAACATGTGGCTCTTGTCACTCATTCCTGGAGACAGTTTAACAGCTCTCTCTGAAGATTCTAAATTGTTGACAGCAGTCAGTTGGTTGTCCCATCTTCCTGCTATATAAAAGATGGTGAGTTTTATTCTCTTTGCCCAAACCATCTCCAATTAGATTAGCTGTTATTTTATGTAAATATTTATTAAAGTCATTATGTTTGTTTTTAAACTACAAACTGCATGTTGTTTTTCTGAGTTAGTCTTTATTCTTTAGGAAAGCATATTTAGAACAATTTAGTTGGACTCACACTTTTGTTGTTCTGCTAATGAAAGCTGGACTCTAACAAGTTTAACTTTCATACTTGTGTATTTTTGTTAACACCCTGGGAAACTAAAATTGCATCCCACACATTTAAACTGGTGAGCTTATCACATGGCTTTAAAAATTGTCTTACCTCTCCCAGCATAAATTTTAAATTGGGCAGCATCTGGACCCTATTGCAGTGATGTTGCCACTGAATCCACCACCTGGATCTATTCCAGGTCCATCCCTGCTCCCAGGGACATTCAGCATGCCTCTTTCAAAACTGGGAATTTTCTGGTTTAAGAAAATGGCTGCCAGAGCACCCCTGGGAGCAGGAATGGACCCAGGATGGACCCGGGCAGTGGTTTTGGCAACAAAATCCCTGCGATGGGGTCCCGATGCCAGCCGAATTAAAATTTAAGTCAAGAAAGGTAAGACGATTTTAAAAGTCATGCAATAAGCTCTTGCAATTGTACTGCTATATAGTATGTAAGGGTCTTTATATTCCGGCAAGCATTTATCACAACCCTACTGGCATATCATATCTGAGTATACCCACTGAATCAACATTCTTCAGCATTATTGGTAGTGCTGGGGTTTGCTGTTTGTTAGCTAGGGTGGTTCAGTTCCAAGGGTAGGATTATACTTGTCCCTCCACATTCACTGGGTTTGGAGCACAAGGCCCCTGTGAATGTAGAAAAAATGCAAATAACAAAAACACTATGTCTTTACCTGAGAGAACACCTTCTCTAGGAATCTCTAGGTCCTGCAGTGTAACTCTGTGGTCAACATCTGCCAAACATTGAGCATAGAGTTGTGCTGGAGGAGCTACAAATGCCTAGTGGAGTGTTCTCTCTAGGAAACTCTAGGTTCTTCAGTGTGACTTTTGGTTAAAGTTGACCACAGAGTTGCACTGGAGGACCTAGATAGTCCTAGAGAGAACATATTAATAAAACCCATGAATAATCAAATCCACAAAAGTCAAACCACAAATGTGGAGGGTCAAGTATATAGCCAAGCAATCACAAAACAATAACAAGAAGAAGACAACCTGTAGAGGATGTAAGAAGTGGTCCTGAGCTCCTCCACCAACCTACAACACTTCTGGGCTACAAACTGAACTGGCTGCTAGTGGCTATGAAAGAAGGAATAACATGCCGGGCCTGTTTTCTAGGAGCAGCAATTCAGAATAAAAAACAGGCTAGTATTTTTGGAGGAGAGAGGAAGGTAATTTTCAAGGTGGGTACAGTTGAATGTTAATGGCTATGTGAACTTAACACTGTTCCTATGAAGTCTGTTTTTCAAGGAGGAAGAACAACTACTACTGAAGCTGATCAAAATCATCAGCAACATGATGATGAACCAGCACGAAAAATGCAAGTATTTTTTTAAAAATATCCCATCCCAAATTCCTTTCCACATCAAAAACCTTTATTAGACTTAGGCCTACACAGAAACAAATCTACCAATTAGGCTCAGTTTTTTAAAATATGACAGGCTTCCAATTTAACTTTCAGTCCCAAACAACTTGTCCACCAGCCTTGCAAGCAAGGGTAAGTAAAAGCATGACTTCACAGGATAAGATGCTTTACCCACCACAGACCAGCTCTGATGAAGGTCAAACTAGCCTAATGCATCACAGCCTTCAAATCTTACAGATCCCTAGACTGCAACTGGCCAAGTTTATGCTACCTCACCTTTTAAAATATTTTTTGGTAGTGAAATCTAATTTGCAAAACACAGATCAACAATTATGGACATAAGATCCTTTTCAGCTAACGCACCATGATTTCTGAGCTATCAGAACATTCATTCACAGACTGAGCCTTAAAAGCTCCAGAAAGAGACATTACGGTAAACTGTATCATTGATCAAGAGATTAATTGCAGATTGGCACAACAGGCCACCCAGGCTCAGAAATAGGCTGTTACAGACCACTGACATGATAGACTGTGGATAAAAGCCCACTTGGAAACTATTTATTTTCCTCACATTTTAAGCCATCCCAGGGCACTTCAAAGATGTGTTGAGACAGACTGTCATTGGACACAGACCGCTGCACATCCATGCATCCTCTGAAGCTCCCTGACTGGAGCCTTAAGTGATCTCAGTGATACTGCAGTGGTTATGATGGGTTATTTTTACCTACCCACTATAATGTTAGGCCATTTCTGAGAGTGTTACCTCAAACCAGGGACTCAACTTGTAAGAGTCCCACTAACACCTAGAGAGTTATTGCCTTTTCAAAAAAAGAAAGAAAGATGTCACCACTCCAAAATCAGCATGCAAAGACACATGGTAGGATGCCAAACCAGCACTGACAAAATTACAGCCCAGATGGTTATGAGGAATGTCTAGGTGAATGCAAGTGTATAGGCAGTAGCACTGATCCTCAGCCATTCCACCTCCACCAATATTGTGCTTGCCCCCAGTGTCCCCAAATATTGCTGAGGTACCATCTGCCCTCTCTATCCACAGAATTTAATCCATAGATTCAATCGTCTATGGCTTGAAAATATTTTTAAAAATATTTATTTTGCCATTTTATATATGGGGAAACCATTTCACTATGCCACTGTATTTAATGGGACCTAAGCATCCATAGATTTTGGTACCCATGGGGAGTTCTGGAACCAAACTCCAATGTATACCAAGGGCTTGCTGTACATTCACAGGGGGCAGGGGCAGATAGGCAGGGCACAGTCTAAAGCCTGTGTGCTTTTCCACTCAATCACTAATAGCTGGTTGCTTTATTTTCAGTGGGGTGGATTTTAGTTCAGATGTCAGAGGAGACATCTGAGGTTCTGGGCACTATCTCTAATTTAAGGACTATGAATAGTTCCATTAAAGTTCAGACTAAAACCCAGTGTTGATTCACCACTTCACTAGCATGAGAGATACCAGTCACCACTGCCTTCTTCAGAACTTTTGAAGTTCTTCCTGTTGAATTCATGAGTAAATTAAATGACTTTTGGAAAGTGCTTCTTGTTGATTGTGCCTTCAAGTCATTTCCAACTTACAGCAACCCTAGGGTGAACCTATCACGGGGTTTTCTGGGGTTGAGAAGGTGTGATCTACCCAAGGTCATCCAGTGAGTTTCCATGGCTGAACAGGGATTCAAATCTTGATCTCCTACATGCAAACCACTACACAACACTGGTTCAATGGAAAGTGCTTACTGATACATAAACCAAACCAAATTCCTTCCCATTCCTAACAAACACATGTGTGCTACATGTTGAAATCCTCACAATGATTTACTGAGGTTGCTTCTCCCTTTTCCATAAAGCATGCCTTGCCTGAACCTCACCAAACCAAAATGTCATGTATTATTCATATGGACAGTCACATCCACTAGGAGGGTTATCATTTCAGGGTACTCTGTAATATCCCAGCTGTTATTGCCCTTCTCCCCAAGTCCACTATACAGATCATAGAACACATATAAGCCAAGAAGTTCACAAAAATGTTTAAATGCCCCATATATACACTATTTTTTCCTCTCAAAAAAGGGGGGAAAAGGCAATATGAAAAATCACAATAACTCACACATGGTATAATGAGATATTTACTAGGAATACTTGGCTCTTAAGTTACACTATCTGTGATCTCTTTTACATTTCATAATTATAAGCACTTTTATATTGTTTTAACTCCCACAGCTGCATCCTATGGAATCTTGGGATTTATGGTTTATTGAGGCACTAAAGATCTCTAGCAAACAATTCTAAAAAAAAAAAAAATCTAAAAAAAAACCCCACAAAAAAAAATTCTAAAAACCTCACAATCCACAAAATCTAATGCAGGGGTAGGCAACCTTTCCCCTTTAAGGGCCGAGGGACTTCAGCTCCCAGAATCCCAGCAGCTATTGGCCAACATGGGACTATTGGCCAACATGGCTGAGGCTTCTGGGAGCTGAAGTCCCTCGGCCCTTAAAGGGGAAAGGTCGCCTACCCCTGATCTAATGATTCCATGACCTGGAACCATCTAGGTTAAAGTGGTATCAAAGAAGTATAACTATTGTGTGAAAGAGACCTGTGTGAGGGAGAGGAAGGTGCACACCTGAGTGCCCTGCTATGGCACTCAGGTGATGACTGGCTTTAGTACAGCCATGCTTCAGGACCTGCCTTGTTATTGTTGCCTTTCAGATTAAAGGAAAGGTCTAGGGGTATTAAAACGCCTAACTAGTTGCAGCTCTTTGAGTCTTAACACTTAAGAGGCAACTTCATCTCTATGTACCATGACCTGATCCTAATCTCTTAAGTATTATCATCTTTTTAAAGACAGGATTTATTAGCAGCCTTTTAAAACAGTTAAGAGTAGCAGCAGCTTCCATGTTTACCAAAGCACTTTCCATGTAACTAACTAGTTAAGTGCCAGATCAAGAGCACATTTAGATAATAATGCCATTTACATGAATCCTGAGATCAAGAATGTAACACTTTCTGACTTATCTGAACCCTATGTCTAATATTTCCCCAGTGAGGCCAGATAAATCTCGTAGCTTGATATATTCTCTAGTGCTTCACCGTGGGCTGATGAGTCCCTTGTGGCTGAATTATTTCAAAGTGATTTTCAGCAAGGTCACGACTCTGTCTCTTTGCTCACCTTCTCAAAAGTCTGATTCTGTAAGAGACTCTTGATGATCCTTTCATGTGATCACATCTTGGCTACGGAAAAGAGACTGCTTAATTGCCTGTCTCTTAAAAATGGGATACAGAACATTCATTCATTTCACAATCAGTAGGACTCTGCAGCATTATGTGATAATGCCTTTAACAATAATTTCTCATTACATATTTTAAAGTTTTAAAATTAGAATGGTGATATTTTCTCCCAGTGAGAAATGTATGCAACAATGCTAAACCTTAAGGAAGAAGAATATATCCATCAGGTTGTAAAAGCAGAAATATTTTATTTATAACTGGCTATAGATAGCTTGTATTCGAAGCAACATATATTTTAGTCATAATACAAATTATGGAACCCATAATTTCCAAAGGAGATAAAGAGAAGCCTGATCTCACAGGTAGTAATGCAGATTTCCCCCTTTATTTCCCCCTCCCCTCAGAGGGAAATTGAAACTTTCCTGATAAATTCCCAAAGAACGAGAAGCAGAAAATCCCCAGAGAACATTTGCTCAAGTTACAGTCCAAATGCTATTTGGATAGTGGGTTATGTCAAGCCAGTAGATGAGCCTTTAATTTTCATATAATTGGTACAGGTTGAGGCCTTAACAGACACAAGCCCCTCCAACCCAGATATTTCCTCAAATTTTGCCCCCCCCCCCCCGGTGTCCCTCCTTGCCCTTTGGTCTTTTGCACATCCCACATAGGAAAATGCTGAAGAAGAAGTAGAGGAAAAAAGGAAAAATCCTGAAAGTCTTTCAGACTGTTCTGCCACCTTTTATGATGGCAGCAATCCCTCTCATCCTGTCCTATCCTACCTTCCAACAGGTGAAGTGAAGATTGGAAATTATTTCATTGTAATTTTGTTGTAGTGAAAGCACATACATAATTTGCTTTTACATATACTTTTTGAATGAAATAACAAGGAAATCTTGTAACAAAAAGCTCATTTATCAAATGTCATGGTGTGGAGACTGGGGTGTGGAGTGTGGGATGAAAAGGGTTCTGCCCCAATGAAATCCTCTGTGTTTCATAGGAGTTTGTTGCATTCAAAGACAAATCAACTTACCCCTCCCAGGATACTGTCACTTATGGGATGCAATTGGGAATTATTGCATTAAAAATGCCACCAATGCCAGCAGGTGACTGCATCCTGGCTGCATCCCAGCTCCTAGCCATGATTGGCCAGCTGAGCATGGCTGGGAACTGGGATGCAGCTGGGATGCAGTTGCCCAGTGGCATCAGCAGCATTTTTAATGTGATAATTCCCAACTGCATCCCGTAAGCAACTGTATCCCAGGAGGGATAAGCCGCTTTATTTTTGAATGCAATAAACGCCATACTCAAGTAAAGTAAGGATTGAATCAGGTTTTGGGATATATACTTGTCCCTCCATTTTTGCAAACTTCAGGTCCACAGTATCTGTCCTTCACAGACCAGCAAGCGGGGAGGGTTAAAATGACATGTGTGCCTGTGATGGAGTGCCTGTGATGGAGCTGCGCACTCCTCCTGTGGAGGAGTGCGCAGCTATTCAAGCCTATGGGGCTTGAATATTTGCAGATTTCCATTTTCGGGGAGGGGTCGGGAACTCCCCCGCAAAAATGGAGGGATGACTGTATTGGCAGAGTATCCATTTCCAGGCAATAGTTTAAGAACTGGTGTAAGTTACAAGATGTAAGTTATATGTACAGACATCTTAGAAACAAAAATCAGGTCCAAGGGAACCTCAAAAAATCCAGAGCAGAATCTTGATATGTAGCCCTTGGGAAAATGCTGCTGTGCCATCTGGTTAAGGAAGTATTTGGGCTATTTATTATTCCAAGATCTAATCTTGGTTATCATAGTAACCACACATTCAACCTTCACATACTAGGTTGATTGGG
The DNA here is from genome assembly GCA_020142125.1 of Phrynosoma platyrhinos. Taxonomy (NCBI): domain Eukaryota; kingdom Metazoa; phylum Chordata; class Lepidosauria; order Squamata; family Phrynosomatidae; genus Phrynosoma; species Phrynosoma platyrhinos. The sequence goes on from CM034701.1 coordinate 319,921,593, forward strand.
GCTATTTGTTTGGATTTGCAATGTGGTTTGGCGTGGGTGTTTCCCTTAAGCAAAAGCTATAATGGAAGGAAGAAAGATCACATAACCTCACCCTCTACCATCTCTCCCCCACAGTTTTGGTGGTGCAATGAGAAGATTATAAAATATTCAGCTGTCTTTTGGTCCCTAAACTCTTGAACTAGTAATGTGAATAATAATACTTCATTTGCTTTGATAGTGTCTTAGAACAAAGACAAGAACATTGTCCTGGGATGGATTATGGATTAATTCAAGTTTCTTTGCATTATGATTATTTCTTCAAGCAAAAATCATAAAGCACCAAGATCAGTCCAACATGCTTTAGAATTTGCAATCTACATTGATTACACTGAAATCAATGGGATGCACAAGGTTAATTGGTGAGATTAATGCTAAGAACTAGAAAAACATTCACCATGTCCATCCCATCTACTCCATAAAGGAGTATCCTGATCCAAATTGGTGTACTGACCCCAAACACATTGAGCTTCCTCTGTGAGAATCCCAGTATCTTTAAAATGGTTTTTCTCTTCCAACTTTCATCTCTCCTCACCATCTTTTTTCTCTCCTGCAGGAAAGAATCCTCCCCTTTTTCCTCCATCATTCATTAACTTGAATTATTACATCAGTTTAGAGTTCCCATTGCCCATTATACACATGACAAATGAAACAACCAAGTTAGGTAATCTTCTAGAGACCAACCACCTGAAAACTTCTTTCAAAATGCATCCTAGGATGCTTTCCCCCCTCTCTTTTAGCTCCCTCAACTCTTTTTATCATTTCCATTTTGGGTGGCAAACTTACAGATCCAAACTTACAGAGGGTAGCCAAGCAGGAAGGCTAAAATACTTCCCCCTTTTCTTTCTGTTTTGCTCTTTGTGTGCTCAGTAAGTGATTATCAAGGCAGTAGTTTATCTTGCCCATTTCATGGACTCATATAGAGTTACAGCAAAATAAGCAAGGTTGCATCTACACTACAGAATCAATGCAGTTGGACACCACTTTAACTGGCAAGTGGTGTCAAACTGCTTTAATTCTGCAGTGTACATGCTCTGTCTGTGAATTTGTAGAATCCTGTAGTCCTCCAGGGCTGCTAACAATAGAATGTTAAGTAGATCTACTCAGAAGTAAGTCTTGTAAATCTGTGGAATCCTATATTTAGAATTGTGGCCTTAAAGACAAAGTCCAGAGGCTTTATTATTAGACTAGCTGTTTGGATTGCACTACACATCTCTGAGAGCAGAGGCCTAGGCAGTTCTGCTCTGAAGTAAATCCCATTAAGCATAATGAGACTGATTTCCCCAGTTTTGATAAGATTTCAGTTCTCTCAGTATACTCAGACAAGACACTCCAAACTAAAGAAACAATGGAATTATAAAATAACATCTTACTGCTCTTATAAAAGGGACCTTGTTGTTACTTATATAGAAGCAGAATGAATGGCATCTCCTGGTGTTAACTGCTCGAGCTAATACCTTATCTGAATAACTAAGGCACTGTTTAGATATAGTACTTAAGCAATAAAAACATCTTGCCCATTGAATTTTCCATTGAGATGCCTTCCCGGTTACTTCATTTGCAAATGAAGTATCCAAAAATTATCACAGGCAGTTTCAGAGCTTAAAAAGACTTGAGCCTAAGCATAAAAAACCCCCAAAGATCCCATGTGTTTTGTGAACAAATTTTCATTGTATTCCTGCCCACAGATAAGTTTTCACAAAGGTCTCTGCTACATTCAGTTGAATTTATTTCTTAGGAAGCAAACTTGGGACTGCAGTCTAAGGGGTCGTTCACACTATGTTTTAAACCGGTTTGCAAACCTGTTTAAATTGGGGTTGTTCACACTTGCAATTGGTTTTCCTGACCCAAATTCAGGGGATCCCCCTTAACCTGTGTGTTTGGGGTGGTTTTTCTTTTCTTTTTTTGTAAATGGGGATTTTGATGGTTCTTTTGAAAAGAACCAGTCTTTTTCTACCAACTGCAAATGGGAACTTGCTGTTGATTCAGTTCAGTGCCAAAGAAGGTAAGGGTTAATGCACAGAAGGCAGATCATGCCCACCCCTTTGCTCTCTCCCTGCCAGCCAAAGCCAAAGCCAGGGAGGGGGTTCTCCCAGGAACATCATCAGATGATGTACTTTTTTAAAAAATAAATAAATAAATATGACAGCTTATGCATACCTTTGCCATTTCATGGTCACAATAGACAGCACCTTTAAATACTCACATTGTCAATATGGCAAAGGTGCACAGGATTGGATTGACTTTTAAAAAAAACCTATCAGTGGGGTGGGGGTTAGGAGTCCTTTCCCCTCTTTCCTCAGAAATAAAACCACATCACTCTCCACTCCCAAGTTGGTGCAAAAAAGCTCTTGCACACATATTATATTTCGTTTATGCCCCACATTTAAATCCATATAAATGAAATGAAGCTGCTTTGGATTGAGAAAGTGTGATTTCCCCAAGGTGAACCTATCCCAGGGTTTCTTGGCCATGTTTCTTAAGAGGGGCTTGCCATTGCCATCCTCCGAGACTGAGAGAGTATGGCACCCCCAAGGCAAAACTATCCAGGGTTTCTTGGCAAGGTTTCTCCAGAGGGGCTTGAGAAAGATCCAGAGGGGCATCACCGTTCTCCGAGGCTGAGAAAGTGTGACTCCCCCAAGGCTAATCTATCCCAGGGATTCTTGGCAAGGGTTGTTCAAAGGGGCTTGCCATTGCCATCCTCCCAGGCTGAGAGTGTGTGACTCCTTCCAAGGCTAACCTATCCCAGGGTTTCTTGGCAAGGGTTGTTCAAAGGGACTTGCCATTGCCATCCTTCGAGGCTGATGGGGGGGGGGGGAATTCACCCAAACAGTGTGACTTAGGCGTGCATCATTTGATTGGCAGTTTTTAAAAATGTGAGAACAATCAAAATGGTAGCTCCATTTTAAATCAAGAAAAATGGCAATGATATGAGTGGGACCTCTGTGTGTACAGCTGCACTTTTAAGCACAGTAGCCAGTGGTATCACTGTGTGTGTGTGTGTGTGTGTGTGTGTGTGTGCAGGAGATGTGGACTGCTGCAGGTAATATGCCAGAGAAGGGGTGACACCTGGGTGGGTCCTCCTCTCCCTTCAGGACAACACTCACCCTTCCAGGCTGCTCCATTGCCAGGCTGCCTCCCTGGGAAGGAAGTCCAGTGATGGAGGACAGGAGGAGCAAACATTTGCCCTTCTTGGCTGCTCTATCATGGGCTTTCATCCTAGGGAGGAATCCCAGCAATGGAGGAAAGGAGGGATGAACATTCACCCTTCTTGGATGATACCTTTCACATGAAGTGACATCCCAGATAGGGACATCACTGACACTAGCATGAAGGAAATACATTGTTCATAGGAGTTAAAAAATGTTAATTCTCCAAATTAAAAGCAGGAAAACTGGCCTTGCCAATTATTTTCAACTGCAACTCTCACAAGCCCTTGACCATGCTGTCCTGAGCTTCTGGGACTTGAAGTCTCTAACATCTGATGGACCATCACTTCTCAAAATGGAGCTCAGTTGTGTACTTTTAGCAGCACCATATGTTTTAATTATTACTACTGTACAGGCATGGAGAAGCTGCTGTGTGAATACCATCAGCTCAAACCAGGATGGAATATAACTGCTCCCAATTTTCACCTTAATAATCAGTGCTTATTTCATCCACTGCCTTATATATAATACACCTTCATATCACTATATGAAGGTGAAAATGTGAAGAGGGCCTTAGTTAAATGTATGAAGAGAATAGGCATCTCATTTGTCAAGATTCTATGTTTCTCATAGAAATCTGACCATCAAAGGGTGATGCATGGGGTGGGTGTCAAAGGGAATGGCAGATGGGCATTGTAAATAGTAGATGGGACATTGAGGCAGGTTTATGACTGGGATGAGAGTTTGACTTCTGATCCCAGGAGATGAAAGGAAATGGACATGGAAGAACTACACTTCAAAGATCCTTTGATATGGACAAGTGAACTACTGAGGAGAGGGAAAAGGGGATCTGGTCAGAGGACTTTAAAGTACAGGTTTGGTGGGAGCTCCTTAGAGTTAGGTTTTTGTGGGTTTTTCAGGCTGTGAGGCTGTGTTCTAGAATGTATTCCTGACATTTCGCCTGCATCTGTGGCATCTCTGAAATATCTCTGAAGATACCAATCACAGATGCAGGTGAAATGTCAGGCATACATTCTTCTAGGACACGGCCTCACAGCCTGAAAAACTCACAAAAACCTATGGATGCCGACCATGAAAGCCTTCGCCTTCTTAAAGTTGTTTCTAAAAGGATTGCTGTGGTGAAGTATCTTGATTCCAGAATAAAACTATAGTGAATTTACACATAATAAAGGTGTTTTCCTGGTTCTTCATGTTTCTGGTATCAAGTATGACACTGAAACAACTCTAACTCGAACTTCACCTCATCCACAGCAACCATTTGCTGCTTGAAGCAATGCTGCCCTGGAGGAACCTTCCCAGGGAGAGGAAAGTGGCAGTTTGGTGGCCACAGCCTGGGAAGGCTGAGTGAACTCTGGCCAGGTGGCTGGAGCAAGGAGACCCCAGGAAGCCGGGGAAGTCCCTGAGAGCAGCAACCGGACTCAGAAGGAGGCCCAGTGGACAGCGCAGAGGTGTGGAACCAGATGGGCCCCAACTTACCTGGACTGGGAGGACTGCTCCACAGAAGAAGAAGGACCTGAGAAAACCTTGGACAGGCTGTGGGAGGACACCCCCGAGGACCCGCTGGATGCAGCAGAAGAATATGAGTGGTTCCAGCTAGCAGGGGCTTGTTGCAATGATGAGGATGGCATAGAAGGCGGGAGGGGGATCCTGGTGAAAGGCCAGTGCAGTGGGCAGACACCACAGCAGAGATTCCACCCCATGGAGCTATGTGGTCGGATAAGTTTCTGGTAACTCTGGCCACGCCAGTGCGAGCAACGAGAGCACATCGCCAGGCATGGGGAGAAGCGACCCTCCGCACACCCACAACAGCACCCATGAGTCATGTTCAGAACCCAGCTGCAAGACAACTGGGGGATGCAGTTTGATGGGAGATCCATTATGTTGTCTTACTTCATGGCCCAGGTAGCGGCACACATGCTGGAGTGGGGACCCATATTCCCTACGGAGTGCACCAGAGGGAGGTGTGTGACCACACACCTGGAAGGTGACACAGCCAGCTGGCTAGTGCAATTCTTTCTAACCAATGGACTCCATTTTTGGTGTGAGCAATGAATGCTTTGATTCATTAGAAATATGGCATCTCTTAACACAGGCTTTCATCAGTAACATTTATTTAAATGTCAAATAAACAATTATCATACCTCCAAAATGCCTACTAGTCTTATCACTACTTTTTTTCAGTGCTGCCCTTAAAATTTATCATATGGCTAATCTGAACAGCAACATATATATTATCTATGAAATATCTGCTTTAGGCAAAATTTCAGAGCAACCTGAGGATGTAAAGACCACCTCCAAGAATCAAATTTAGTTCCCTCAGCATTCTCTGAATGTCTTGCCTGAACTGCAGCATCCCAACTGAGTTCCCAGGTTTGCTTTAGGGAAAAACTCTGTAGCATCACTGATGGCTGAGTCTGTACAATTTCTCAGGAGGCCAGATCACTGTAATAATACAGTAATCATATTGTGCAGTTTAATACTACAATCAAGATATTTGCAGCACCCTCATCAACATTGTATTTTAGTGTGTAAATGTGATATTAAACAGCATACCCTCATAATAGTCAATATCTTACAGGATAAATGTATCACATGTCCAGGAGATTCTGGCAATTGGATTCTGGCTATGATGACATAGTAAGGTTATTCCTTTGGACTGAAATGTATTCCTATTTCTAACCATAGATTAAAGTTAGAATTACATGACATAATCAAGGATTATCTGTAAGGAAGTCTTCTTCCTCGGAAGCACTAAAATGCTATGGGGAAAGATGTTGACAAACTAACTGCCAACATTCTCCGAATCAGAAAGGGATCAGGCAATGCCCAGAAATAAAGTGAACATTTCCACAAGAGGGTTAAACACAACTTTTAACCTTTTTTAAAAGAGTAGTTATAAATCATCACAAGAGAATTTCCTTCAAAGGTCTAGTCAGAATTTACTTTGCCTACTTTAGTTATACATAGTGTAATGCCGTGCTATAAAGGCCACTACAAATCCAGTTAAAGGTAAAAGTAAAGGTATTGCCTGTTGACAAGGTTGTCAAGTCATATCCGATCATAGAGGCAGTGCTCATCAACATTACTAAGCCAAAGAGCCATCATGGTCAGAGACTACTCTGTGATCATGTGGCCAGTATGATTTCACAGAATGCTATTTACCTTCCCACTAAAGTGGTACCTATTTATCTACTTGCATTTGTATACTTTTGAACTGCTAGGTTAGCAGAAGCTGGGACTAGTGATGGGAGTTCCCCCTATCATGCAACACCTGGGCCTCGAGCTGCCAACCTGCCAATCTTGCAATCAACACAGTTAGTATCTTAACTACTTGAGCCACTGCACCCAGTTACTCTTGTGATTATCAGGAGATGAAATAATTAATGAAAACACATTTAGGAGTTTATGTAGCCTAATGCTTACACCACAATGCTTAAAGGGTTTAGCTACCATCTGGTTTCTTGTGAGAGTTTTTGACCATACCCAATAGTTGTCAATTTCCTGTCAGCAAAAGGCAGCTTAGAGGCAAGATGAACACTGCTGAACTGAAACCACTACCCCTAAAATATATTACAGCACATCTTAAAATTCTGTGCAAAGCCTGGAATAGGCAGAAAGAGATCATCCATTGTGCTTTGAAAAATATAGGAGAGAACTAGCTATGAATATTTAACACTTTGGAAAACATGAGGGATTGGCTGAGATGTCGTTATTTTAAAATTATTTTTCAAGCTGTCTTAGGCTGCATCTGCATTGCCAATATAATGCAATTTGACACCACTTTAATTGCCATGGCTCAATGCTATGGAGCTTTGGGATTTGTAGTTTTGTGAGGTATTTAGCCTTCTCTGTCAGAAAGCTCTGGTGCCACAACAAACTACAATTTCCATAGGACAGAGCCATGGCAGTTAAAGTGGTGCCAAACTAGTATTTCTGCAGTGCAGATTCACCCTTAGTTATTTCTTCTAGTAGGTATGTTAATACTTATCTGAGGGAAAGCATTCAAATATACATGATGGCAACCATGTTTATTCTGGCCTTTCATAAGTGGCAATCTCAGAGGACAATCTGTCTTTTTGCTAAAACTAAGAAGATCTAGATCTGATAAATAAATTCACAAAGAACCATTTAGAATGCCCTTGTACACTGCCTTAAGGTCTAGAAGAAAGGGAGGACAGAAATGTGCTATGCAGCCATAAACCAACATCAAGTTCAGCACACACAAGTTCATGGAAATCAATTAAAAGAAGATTTAATTCTGTATTTGACTGAGGCCACCATTCATATAGCAATAGTACTTACATTTTTATATCACTTTAAAATGCAGAAGACTCTCTCAGTGGTTTACAATGTGTTAGCCAATTTCCCTTAACAAGCTGGGTACTCATTTTACTGACCTACAAAAGGATGGAAGGCTGAGTCAACCTAGAGCCCTGCAGGACTGAACTCACAACATTTTGGCTGCAGTACCAGTATTTAGCCACTGCACCACCAGGGCTCCTTGCTAGTCATAAAATTCCAAAGGCCATCTGCATTCCTATCTAGGAATAGAAAAACTGGATTGAGTCCCCTGATGCAGTGTAAATTTGGTTCTATTAATGGTACTAGAATACATGGGATGTATGAAACCACTTGGTAAGTGTTACCATATTTTCCTTCGTATAAGACTACTTTCTAAGCAGGAAAAGCT
>CM034701.1:319959109-319974650 GCA_020142125.1 Phrynosoma platyrhinos
ACCCTACACAGGTTTTTCAAAAATTATTTTTAAATTGTCCACCAATTCATACTGCATATTCTTCACTGTAGTAACATGATCTTCCCAATAACACCTGGAGAATGACACAACTATTTTCAGCACTGGAAGCATATCCTTTTAAAAAAGTATAAATCCATAAAACTGAGACTAAACTTCAGAATGATCTGATAAATCACATGATGGATATGAAAGGTCCTGTTGCACTAGTTTGTATTTCAAAAGTCTAAATGACATAAGAATTTAAAGACCTTGTAGAGTACAGAGAACATTCTAAAATACCTGTAAGGAGTATTTAAAGGTCATCAAGGCTGATTGCATTCTTGTGAGCATCATAAAATCCTGCCAAGTGTAAATTATTATTATTGATCAAATTAGGAATGATTCATGGCATAGTTTTTATTAGGTGGTAATGTCTCCTATACTATCAGTTTTATGACGAAAGTTCATATTTTGCTCAATCCTTACAATTAAATGTGAAGATGAAAAGAAAGTATTTTATTTGCTCAATGTGTTTTATACCAAACCCATTCAAATGTCTCAAGTTCAACAGCCCATTCAGAAGTACAAATAACACCTTGGGCAACAAAGTTCAGGGAAAGAAACTTAGGGGTTAAACAGACCGATGATAAATGCCAGCATCGGGGCAGAGTGGGGGTGTGGCAATCGCACACTACATGCCCAAATGCTGCCAGGACACCGGTGTCACACCACCCACCAACCAGATGGTGGGTGGCATCACACCATTTCTTTGGCACAGCATTTAGATGCACTGCACCAAAGAAATGTGGAAAAGTTGTCATTTCAGTGGCAAGGGAAGCTTTTCACTGCTTTTGGGGCTGGAAAAGTGCCAGATTGGGGCCACAGCGTGTAGTTGCCATAGCCCCAATCTGGTGCTGAAAGGGGCGGCAGAATGCTGCTCCAAAGGGGCGGTCTGTTCAGCACCTTAGAGCTATCACCTAGAGAGCTCAAATTCCTCACCAAAATACAAATCCTAGGATTCCATGGCATTCAGTCATGATAGTTAAAAGTGGGACCACCACACAACTGTAATTGTATCATGTGGAAGGGCCCTTATTTGGGGAATGAAAAAGAGATGAAATAAAAATGGATTTCTATGTCCTTTTTGTCTCAGTTTAATAAGTGGATGCAATAATTCTAGCATTCCAAGAAGATGATCTCAGGTACTTTGAAGAGTCTCAGAGGAGGAGGGTTTTTATATATATATATATCAAATGAAGATCAGAATTTTAGAGTTAAATAAGCACCTTGAATTTTGCCAAGTTAGACAAAGGAGAAGAGGGTGCAGATGTCCATTGATTGGTTTGATTTATCTCAAGTGGACCACCCCAAATGGCCCACCCCAAATTCTGGTTCCAATGGCATGCTTCCAGAGCTCTGGAGAACCTGAAAATCAGATGGCATAGCCCCCTGGGGTCTAGATCATGACCATTCTGGCTGCTATACAAACTTTCCTAGGAGTAAGTCCTTGACCTCAGTGGGCCTTCCTTCTCAGTAGACATGTATGAGATTGTAGTATTTGCTTTTTTTTTTTGCCTTCAAGTTGTTTCCATCTTATGGTGAGCCTATCAGGGAGTTTTCTTGGTAAGATTTATTCAGAGTGGGTTTGCTATTTGTAACATTTCTCTGGTTAACCTCTTGAAGCAGTTACTCATCACTAGAATTGGATGACAGTCTCTCCTCCCCCTCCCCCACACCTCTCTCTCACACACTCTCATTTTCCCCAAAACAGCCATGTCTATGCCAGCGGTTCCTAAACTTTGGTCCTCTGGTTGTTTTGGATTTAAGTTCTCAGAATCCCTAGCTAGTTTGGCCAACATTCTGGAATTATGGGAGGTGAAGTCCAAAACATCTGGAAGACCAAAGTTTGGGAACAATTAGTCTATATACTTTTATCCAATTTACAGAATTCTTGCACAAGATACAGAAAGGAGGAAAAAGAGACACAGCCTAAGGGGTCTTAGGTTCCCCCCTGTAGCTACTGAAAGGAGAGGGTGCAGAAGGAGAAAGAGCACATGTAAGATATTCACCACCAGCAAAAAATGGGGCAAGGAGAACAGGGGACAAAGTAACTTTTTCACAACTGTTTTCTACTTTTGCTTGTAATTGTCAATCCAACTTCAAATCTGTCTTGGGGAAACTTTCCTATTTCTGCTTCTAATGGATAGGATAGTTACAACATATATGCAACCACTTTTCTTTTTGCCATCCAGTTCCATTTCTCATCATTTTGTCTCATCCAGTACATTTCTTTATAGTTCATAGGGGTTCTAATCAAACATCTTTTCATGTTCTTTAAAAGACAGCCAGTTCTAAGTGTTCCCTTTGAGACTCAATAGCTGCCAAATACAGATGGAGTGCGGAGAGTGTAATTTAGTGCCATGCCAGAAATAAGTTTACCAGATTTGGCTGAGGTTTTATTCACCCATACACACAGTTATCCCTATAATGAAGTACATGAGGCAATTAAATTTCCCCTGGGCATGTGCCTTGAGCCAACCCTGTTGATTGTTGACAGCCATAGATGCTTGTCAATAGAAAAACCTGGGCTCAATGCATTTGAGATTCCTGCTTTGGTGCCCAGACCTTCTGCTCTCTGGTGCCAGACACAAATTTTACCTTATCATGAGTTTTTGGCTATAACTCCTGGCAAATGTGACATTCCTGAGTGTTTTCACCAAAGATAAAGAGAGTGTGTCCAGAAGAACCTCATTCTTCCCCATGTGTTTATTGCTAACTGGAGTTTGATTTATGGATTTTTAAGGGCAAGGAAAATGGACATTTAAGACATTTAAGAAAACAGACATAAAGTCCAACATTCATTCATTCATTCTCTCTCTCGTGTGTGAGTGTGTGTGGAGGGAGAGAGAGTTTATTACAGACAACACAGAAGATAGTCAGTTGAGAAAGATGCTTTTGGAGGAATGTTCATAGTATACATGATTGCACTTAAATGAAAATCTTGGTTTCAGATGTTGTTTCATGTTTTCTATGACTTCTCCTTCACAAGCATGTTTGTCTTCCCCAACTGATTTTCTCCTGTGTTGTCTACATTGAAAGAGAGGAAAACAGCCCATATTAGGTACTGGCCCTTAAGTGTACAAAACAATTTTGGGCCTGTGGCCTGGAGAGATAACATGTAAGGATTTTGTGGATGTGCCTTCACCATCCCAGGGTGTGAAATATCAGGCCAAGTCAGCAAAGAAGTGGCTTTGGCAACAATAAGCCTGAACATATCATGTGATAAGATATGATCCCTATAAAAACTCCCAGGTGTTGGGTTTACTGTCTGCTCTGAATCGCAAAGGAACTTAGCTTGTTGCCATCCTCCACTGCCAGCTGACCTCTACCTTTTCCCCCACCATTGCATGCTGCTCAGATTTGGCTTTCTTCCAAGGCCTTGCTCTTCATAACTAGCATCCCACAATGTGGAACAATCATACACATTTAACCCTTTAGAGCAGGGGTAGGCAACCTTTCTCCTTTAAGGGCTGAGGGACTTCAGCTCCCAGAATCCCAGGAGCTATTAGCTAACATGGGAATATTGGCCAACATGGCTGAAGCTTCTTGGAGCTGAAGTCCCTCAGCCCTTAAACAGGAAAGGTTGCCTACCCCTGCTTTAGAGTAAGGCTCACGTTCCCTTTGATTGTACACTCAAAACAGTTGCATTGCCAGTTATAAGAAGAGCATAGGTAACAGGAGCCCTTACATTGCTAACATTTAGGAATGAGTGAAGATTATGTTCAGGAAGATTATGTAGCAGCTTTCCAAAATGCATAAATAAATAAATCTTCAGAAATGCAACTGAAAAAGCTTAAAAGTGGTAATACTGATGCCCTCTGTGCCTGTTATTTATTTGAAAAAATATTGCGGTTGCTAGTCACATTTTTTCAAAGTCATATGTAATTAAGCCAGGAATGCTAATTGCCATTATTTTACATTGGGGAGTCTAATTTTAATTTTCCAAGATTAACATACATCTTTGAATGCCTTCTGATTTATTTGAAATTTTAGCTTGACAATAAAATAAAAAAGAAGGAGAGGCAGTGGCTTTAAGCCCATCTGTTTTCAGAGAAACATGGAACTGAACGCACCTGTAAGTGATCCCAAAACCATATAGTCTCCCTGTGCAGAAAACACTGAGTCAATGAGATCTCAGTGCAAGAAAACAATACAATGTCTTCTTCATTCTTTGGCTCTGATTTAATCCATAACTGTACCAGAAGCAAATTATTTCAAAACAAGTATTATGCTCATTAAGACAATGAATATGAAATGAATATGAAAAGGGAAGGAAAGCTCCACCTAACAGGTGAAATTTGCCCCCACTGGGCCATAAAACTAATCTTGTTACCAAAGGAGCTATTTAAAACTGGGAAAGTTTTGCAATGAAAGGTGATTCTGTTTCCCTCCCTGGAAGGTTTTGTACAAAAAAAGGGGGTTATGGTTTGCAGTCTGTCAGGAATTTTGCATGGAACAAGAATGCTGGTTGGCTGATAGAGAGGTTTCTGAATGTTTGAAAGCTGTTGCAGAGGTGGCAAGTGGATCTGCTTCTTTAAAGATGGCAAAGCCACTCTGGATTTGACTGCTACTCCTTTGGCAGTTGCTCTGAAAAGATCTACCAGTGCTCGGCCCTACTTTGGCACCAGGATTGCTTCTTCAATTTAATGTGGTTATGGGAGAAGCAACAGTAAAATCTAAATTAGATTTTTTTTTCTCACACACATATCTATTGTCCAGGAAAACAGCCAAAGAAACTGTTGATAAGAATGAGGCACACAAATGCAAGACTTTGCAGCAGCACAAAGGCAATTCTAAGAGCACAGTACCAGTCAAATGTTCAATAGAGCAAAACCAGGAGGCAAGCCAAGGGTCCAGAGGTCCAGAAAGCAGGTCAGCATGTTCAGTCAAGGGTTCCAGGTCAATCCAAGGTCCAGAAGGCAAGGTTTCAGGCAACAAGGGAGTCAGAGTAAGATGCTTTCACCAGGGAGTGCAGATGGACTCTGACAAAGAGGCTCAGCATCTCACAGCTGTTTATATTGGCCCAGCTCCTAATCCCAGCTGTATGGTGATTGCTGAGCATTTCTCATATAACCTCCTGGATCCACAGAGGCACACCCTTTCTGTCCTTCTCTGGCTGAAGGTAGGTACCTCCTTGTCCTGCTCCTCTATGTCTTCCAGGCCTGGAACCTGTACTGGGGGGAGGCTGGGCTGCTGAGTCACAGGCTCTGCTGGAGCTGGCATAGCAGAGCTAGGGTCTGGCTCAGCTGACTCTGCTGGAGCTGGCAGAGCAAAGGTAGGGCCTGGCTCAGCCTCCTCAGCATCCTCGTCCTCTCAGTCTTCAGTCTGGCTGACCATGACACCTATGTCTGGCTGACCATGACAACTATGCAAGCAAGGAGTGGTGGAAGACTGGATGGAGCCACCACATTCACAGAAGTTTGAGCCGAAAAGCCACATGATTCACCTGGGAAATGATCTTATAAGGCCCCACAATCCGGGCATCCAACTTCAACACAGCTGCTGAAGCAGGAGATGGCATGTGGATAGCCAGACCAAATTCCTCACCTGTAAAGGAGGACCTTCCTGCTGGCGCCAATCCGTGCCCCACTTATATGCCTGCTTGGCCACTTCAAGCTGCTCCTGCAGCAAGGACTAAGCAGCCTGGAGTTCATGGAGCCAATGGTCTGCCACAGGGACCACCCAGACAGAAGCCACAGCTGGAAACCCCCTCAGATGGAAGCTGCTGATAGCGGAAAAAGGTGTATGCTGGGACGAGGCATGGTCTGAGTTATTATAAGCAAATTCACCCAATGGCAACAGGTCAACCCAGTTCTCCTGGTGGTAGCTTGAGTAGCAGCAGAGGTACTGCTTCAGTGTCCTGTTGGTGCGCTCCATCTGCAAATCGAACTCAGGGTGGTGCACCGAGGACAGGTGAGGCACAATGTCCAGGAGCCGCAGCAGGCTGGTCCAGAACCAGGCAGTGAACTGGGCACCTTGACTGGAGACCACTCCCTTGGGAAGGCCATGGAGCTGGAAGATGTGCTGTACAAACATTCAGGCCATCTCTTTCAACATGGAGAGGCCAGCGCAGGGCATGAAGTGAGCCATCTTTGAAAAAAGGTCCACCACCACCGAAATGGTGGTAAAGCCAGCAGAGGGGTCAGGTCTGAGATGAAGTCCATGTAGACAAGCTTCCAGGGTCCCAATGGTGTCAGCAAAGGCAGCAGCAAGCCCTCCGGTTGTTCCGGATGGTCCTTAGCCCGGCGACACACCGGGCAAGTGTCCACATACTGAGCCACCTCCACCTGGACTTGAAGCCACCAAAACTCCTGGGTGAGGAGGTGCAAGGTATTGCAAAAGCTGAAGTGCCCTGTTGGCTTAGAGTCATGGCACAACCGCAAGACTGCCTCTTGACAGAGACCCACTGGCACATCAAAGCGGCCTGGTGGTAAAGCAGGACATCCCGAAGCACAAAGTGAGAGGTGTCCCCCTTTGCTGAATGCTATGCCACAAGTGGGTGCTGGCCCTGGAGGTCATGCATCTGGTCCACAGGTATGAACTCCCTCAGAGCAGCGGTGAAATTTTCCGGGCACAGAATGGTGAACCGAAGCTCCCCCTCTGGGAATGTGGCATACTCTGGCTTCCAGGAGAGAGTGCCAGCCTGCCGATTTTGGACCTGAGGAACGTACCGGAACTCAAAATTAAACAAGCCCAAAAACAGGGATCACTGCATCTGTATCTAGGACAACTTCAAGGCCATCTGGAGATGCTCCAAATTCCTGTGGTTGATGTGGACCAGGACCAGATGAGCCACCCCCTCCAACAGATATTGCCATGTGGTGAGGCTGCCTTAATTGCCAACAACTCCTTCTCCCAGATCATGTAATTGCATTTGGGAGAAGACAGCTGTTGGGAATAAAAGACACAATGCAGCAAGTGTCCCTCGGCCCCCATGGACTGAAGCAGCACAGCCCCAATCGCCACATCCAAAGCGTCTGCCTCCATCACAAAAGGCGTCAGTGGGTCAGGGTGCTGCAGGATCAGGGCCGACATAAACCTCTCCTTGAGGGCCTCGAATGACTTCTGGGCAGCAACTGTCCACTGGAAACGGGCCATCCCATGTAGCAGTTGGGATAGAGGGCTCGCCAGGGCAGGGTAGCCTGAGATGAACTTGCTGTAAAAGTTCCCAACTCCCAGGAACCACTGAACATCCTTCCTACCACAAGGGGGTTGCCATGACAACACTACCTCCACCTTGGAGTTGTCCATGGCCTCACCCTGGGCGGAGACCCTGTAGCCCAAGAAGTACACCTTTGTCAGAGACAGCCAGGTGGAGGACTTGGAGGACTCAGAGGGGGAGGATGTGGGGCCAGAGCCTAGCTTGGTGCTACCAGCTCCCATAGACCTAGCTGAACCTGGACCTAGCTGTGTGGAACCCATTGAGGAACAGCCTCTGCCTCAGCAGCCTAGCCTCCCTCCTCAGCAGCCTAGCCTCCCTCCAGCAGAAAGCCTTTCCCCAGCAGAGGCTTCAGGCCTGGAAGAAGCAGAGGAGCAAGAGATTGAGATCCCTACCTTTGATCAGAGGAGAACAGACAGGGTGGGGCTGCGGCGTTCTTGAAGGTTAGCTGAGAAATGCACAGCTAAAGAGAAACACCTGGGAGAGAGGAGCTGAGGCTTGATAAGCAGCTGGGAAAAGCCAAGCTCTCCGTCAAGGCTTATCTTGGATTCCCCGGTGAAAGCTCTTGGCTCTCGGCTTGACTCTAGACTGTTTGAATCTTGTGACCTTTGGAACGGCTCTGGACTACCTGCCCATGATAACCTTGGACCTTGAATTGCTCTCTGGACCTGCCTTTCGGAACTCTGGAATTGTTGGTTGCCTGCTGCAAGCAAACAGTGGTATGTTATTTGCAACTGTGTTGTTGTCTTGGAAGAGGCCCCTGTCCTTATCAGCCATGTGTTGGCAGCTTTCCTGGACAACCTTCTGGAGGTCGAAGGTGCACTTCTCCAACTTGGCATAAAGGCAATGCTCCTGAAGTTGCTGAAGGACACCACGGACGTGGGCATCATGGGCAGTCTGGCTGGGGGAATAAATCAAAAAATCATTCATGTAAATGATCACAAACCAATCCAGATAGTCCCAGAAGACATTGTTGACGAAATGCTGGAAGACGGCTGAGGCATTACACAAGCCAAAGGACATCACCATGTATTCGTAATGCCCATACCACATCTGGAAAGCCATCTTCCATTCGTCCCCGGCCCAGATCCTCATCATGTTGTAGGCCCCTCTTGAGGTCCAGCTTGGTGAAGACTCTGGCATAGCAGAGCCACTCCAACAATTCTGGGATCAGTGGCATTGGATACCGGTTTCTGACGGTGATCCAGTTGAGGGCCTGGTAGTTGTTGAAGAGGCGCAACTCCCCACACTTCTTCTGCACAAAGAGTGCAGGGGCACCTGCAAGAGACTTAGAAGGACAGATAAACCTCATCTGGAGGTTCTCCAAAAACTCCCCCAGAGCCATCAGCTCAGGCTCTGAGAGGGAGTAGAGGCGTCCTGCTGGAATAGGGGCTCCTGGCACCAAGTCAATCACATATTCATAAGGTCTGTGCAGTGGGAGCCAATCTGCCTCCCTCTTGTCAAAGACGTCAGCGTAGTCCTGGTATTTCTCACACAGCATCACCGAGCACTCCTTGGCATCCACTGCCACTGCAACGGTGATCTGCTCTGGCCAACAATGCTCCTGGCAAAACTCGGAGGCAAACACGCCCTCCTGACAGGCCCACAAGATGAGCGGGTTGTGTTTGGAGAGCCAGGGCATCCCCAGGACCAAGGGGAAATGAGACACATTGGCCAGCAGGAACTGGACCTCCTCAACATGACCCTGGATCTCCAAGTGGAGCAGGGGAAGCTGCAGGGGCCAGTGGCACAGGCAATGGAGGGAGCAGCAGGCCAGTCCGTTGAGCCTGCCTGTGGGCTGAAAGACGGCAGTCAATGTGGGTTGCCTGTGTGACCAGGGCAGCCAAAGTATCTGGAGGCTCTGAGCAGGCCAGCTCATCCAGAATAGGGTCTGCCAAACCCCAACGAAATTGGGCCTGCAAACACTCTGGTTCCACGTCAAGTCCTGGACTATGAAGTGAAAGGAAGTTGAATATTCTGCCACAGAGCCCTGTTGGAGAGTCTTAATTTGGTGCACTGCAGTTTCCATCTTGACAGGATCTCCCCAGGCAGCTTTCATCTCCCTTGCAAAGTCCTGCAAGCTGTTGAGGCTGGAGCTATCCTCACTGAGGTAAGGAGTAGCCCATTTATTTGCAGGCTCAGACAGCAAGCTGATAATAAAGGCTATCCAGTACAAGGCTGTGGGGAAATTTGCCTTTCTGATTTTGAAGGGCAGCTCACAGTTTGCCAGAAAACTGTCCAGCATGGCCCTGTCTCCAGATAATTTTTCTGGCATAGCTATGAGTGACTTCGCACAGGGCCTGGGTTGGGCTTTTTTCTGGAGCACTGCCAGGCTTTGAGATAATTGGGCCACCTGCGCTGAGAGCTGCTGATTCTGAGCCAAGAGCTCCTTCACTAAAGCTGCCTCAGCCATCCTTGTTACCAACCTAATTAGGGTCAGAATATATTCTGTCAGGAAAGCAGCCAATGAAACTGTTGATAAGGATGAGGTACACAAATGCAAGATTTTGCAGCAGCATGAAGGCAATTCTAACAGTACCAGTCCGATGTCCAATAAAGCAAAACCAAGGGGCAAGCCAAGTGTCCAGGGGTCCAGAGAGCAGATCAGCATGTTCAGTCCAGGGTCAAGGGTTCCAGGTCAATCTGAGGTCTAGAAGGCAAGGTTTCAGGCAACAAGGGAGTCAGAGTAAGTAGGCACCTCCTTGTCCTGCTCCTCTATGTCCTCCAGGCCTGGAACCTCTACTGAGGGGAGGCTGGGCTGCTGAGTCACAGGCTCTGCTGGAGCTGGCATAGCAGTGCTAGGGCCTGGCTCAGCCGACTCTGCTGGAGCTGGCATAGTAGAGCTAGGGCCTGGCTTAGACTCCTCGTCCTCAGCCTGGCTGGCCATGACACCTATGCCAATTGGTCCACTGGCTCCCCTGAGCTGTTGCACTAGAACAAACTGGTAGGATTTACACTGTGCCCTACCTACTTTGCTTGGCTCTGCACCATGCCTGTAGCCCCACACACTGTTGAAATGTCACTAATATTCTTCTCAAACTGGAATTTTATCCCTAGGACAAAAGAGTTCCCTGTGCTCACTGTATGAAAATAGAATTGCAGAGATCCACAGGTGACTATATGGCAGCTTTATTTTCCCCTTTCAGCTCCCAGGGCTGTCCTACCATTTGGCATGGTGGAACAACCTGTCTTAGGTAGCAACCTGAATGGCCCTGAGGGCTAGTGTCTAAATGGTGCAGCAAGACTTTTTAAAACAAAGTAGGAAACCTTTTTCAGCTCGAGGGTCAAATTGAGTTTGCACTGCAACTGGCTTTACTGGATCCTTTTCTTTCATTCCTATTTACTGGTCTAGTCTACATCTTGATTCTTAGGTTCTGCCTGCTGCCTTGACTTGAGTCCTGCCTCCTTCTCATGATCTTTTCTGTTAGTCAGCTGTGGCTCATTCCTGTGAGGACTGTGTTGCTGAGATAAAAATCAAAAGCCAATGTGAATTGTGACATCAGCTGCTTTAATACCAACCCTCATCTCAGACCTCTTTGTCACTTTTCTTAGGTGATACTACAGCTGCTATGCATACAATGAGGTTTAAATTCTAGAATAAAGCATGGTGTAATAACTAGGGATATCAGTTGTACAGTCCTCCTTTTCATCTAAGAGGAAACAAATTTCTCCATTTCATTCATGGGGAAATAAAACCTATTTCCCTAATTCAGCCTTTTTATCTTCAGGGGCGCCATAAGTCAAAAATGACTTGGAGACACACAGCAACAATAAATGGTATCACTACTGCTTTTAGTGGTGAAAGGATTTGAGAAGAAAAAGTATTCCAGAAACACTTGTGCTCCTCTGGACATTTAGAACATGTTTTATTACACAAAGTGTTCTAAAGAGAGCAGGTAAATGTCTATGCATAGGATATGGAAGAGACACCCAGCATGTAGTGGTTTGAGTATTGGACTATCACTCTGAAGATCAGGACTCAAATCGCCACTCAAACATAAAAATGCACTGGTGACCTTGGGCAACTCACACACTCTCTCAGCCTCAAATGATGGCAATGGCAAACACCCTGTGAAGAAGGTTGCCAAGGAAAACTATGATGAGTTCACCTTAGAGTTACCATAAGTTAAAAATAATTTGGAGGCAACAATAGACTATGGAACAGTCTCATAAACTCATCTAGAGACTTAATGCTATATTAATAGCTGTGGTTCTCCAGACAGTGTGAGCTGCCTAGCTTTACATAACTCCTCCCAGAGGCTTTCCAGGTCAGTCCCTGCCAGAGAGAAGGAAAGCAGTTTCTGGGCAGCCATTTGAGTGAGTGAGGGTTTAATTTAAAAAAAAAAAACACTTGGGAGAGTGTGTTTGTTGCTGAGGGGGTGGAGCTTCTGTGAGTCACTAGGAGTGGAGCTAGCTGCCTAACTCTACATACTCCTCTCAGAGGCATGTGTCTAATGGAGCATGAATTTTTTACAAGACAAGGGAATGCACAACACAGGTAGAAGACAGTCTGGGAACTTTGTTGTAGTGGTTCTTCTTTAAAAAAAAATTAAAAAAAACATTTATAGGGCTTTTGGGGGGGTTTGCTCAGAGGAAGAGTCAAGAGACTTGCCTTCAGTATAAGGTAGCATCCAGGAGCTCTCTATAGAGTTATAAACCCAGTTGATTGAGCTTGCTGACTGATCCTGGTGAAAAGGCCAAGCCAACACGGGCCTGTAATGTGGGTCTTTACTGGGGAACTTTTTGAGGGAGAAGCCCACAGTCCTGTTTCAGTGCTTACTTAAGATTTCTCAATATGGACACTGAGGGAGCTGCTGCAGTCACCTGCAACACTTGTGGGATGCTTGTTTTCTTACCAAGGGATGTGGGGAACTTCACCTGCACCAGGTGCAAGTTGATAGCACTCATGGAAGAGAAAGTCCAGCAGCTGGAGGCCCAGGTAGCTACACTTCAGCATATTAGGGAGCAAGAGGTTTTCCTGGACAGAGCAGAATGAATGGTCTCGGACAGGGAACACACAGAGGAAGTTTCTGGGGAGGAAGTCACTTCACACACACATGAAGTAGACAGTTGGGAGAACATCATACACAGAAGTAGGGAAACCAGGGATTGTTCTGGGAGCTTGCAGCTACAGAATCGATTTGAAGCTCTCTCCCTTACCAAGGACGAAGAGGAAGAGCAGCAGGGACAGTCCTCAGGGACAGTGCAGGGAACCCTGAGAGTTCCACCGTAGGGAACAGCCACTGCTCAGCTTCAGAGGAGGCGTGTGGTGGTGGTGGGATTCCTTATTGAGGAGTACAGAAGCAGTAGTTTGTGGGCCTGACAAGATGTACCAGGAGGTGTGTTGTCTCCCTGGGGCAAAAATCCATGATGTGACTGTGAGGCTGACAAGACTTGTCAAGCCTATTGACCATTACCCCTTCCTTTTGGTCCATATGGGACCCAATGATACCACAAGGCATATTCCTTCAGAATATCAGAAGGGATTATGAGGCTTTGGGTAGGAAGCTGAAAGAGCTGGACACATAGGTTGTTATTTTCTCTCTTCTCCCAGCTGAAGGACATGCCCCAGAAAGAGAGAGGAAAATAGCAGATGTGAATAACTGGCTTCATAGATGGTGCCGCTAAAATGATTTGGATTCTTGGGTCATGGGCTGCAGTTCCATGAGGGTGGACCTCTGGCAAAAGATGGGCTGCATCTCACACCAATTGGCAGAAACATTTTTGCCAATAGTCTCAAACATTTGATCAGGAGGGCTTTAAACTGAGTCATGTGGGGGAGGGAGACACTACCTTGGAAGGTATCTTGGAAGGCAGGAGTACATCATGGACTGGAGATAATTGTTAAAATGTTATAGAGGGAACAAGGCAAATGATGCAAGGGCCCAACAGTGGGAGGCAAAAAAAACTCACACAGGCAGCAAGTTGGGAGGGCCCGTGGTCTTAGATGTCTCTACATGAACGTACAGAGCATGAGAAATAAACAAGATGAACTTGAACTCCTAGCACAACAAAGCAAATACGAATAATAGGCATCACTGACACCTGGTAGGATAAGTCTCATGATTGGAATGTAGGAATAGATGGGTATAACCTTTTTAACAGAAATGGGCCAAACAGGAAAGGAGGAGGAATAGCATTATATCTCAGGGATGTTTACACCTATGAAGAGATCCAGGACTTAAATCCTGGAAATCAGGTGGAGAGCATCTGGATTAAAAAAAAAAAAAAGGGGGGGGAAGAAAA
Source organism: Phrynosoma platyrhinos (assembly GCA_020142125.1). Classification (NCBI taxonomy): domain Eukaryota; kingdom Metazoa; phylum Chordata; class Lepidosauria; order Squamata; family Phrynosomatidae; genus Phrynosoma; species Phrynosoma platyrhinos. Next base: position 319,972,575 of record CM034701.1, read on the forward strand.
CAACAGGATTGTTATTGTGGGAGTCTACTACAAACCCCTAAGTCAGACTGAGGAATTGGATGATGCCTTTCTAGAACAGATGACCACACACTCCAAAAGGAGAGATGTAGTAGTGATGGGTGACTTCAACTATCCTGATATTTGCTGGAAGTCAAACTCAGACAATACTTCAAGGTCTAGCAATTTCCTCACTTGCTTCGAAGACAATTTCATTGTCGAAAAGGTGGAAGGGGCAACAAGGGGATCAGCTATTTTAGATCTGTTCCTAACCAACACGGATGACCTAGTAAATGGGGTGCAAGTGGTGGGATCCTTAGGTGGGAATGATCATGTTCTCCTGGAGTTTCTTATACAGTGGAAAAGAGAAGCTAGGTATAGTCAGACACTCATTCTAGACTTTAGGAGAGCTGATTTCAACAAACTTAGGGAAACACATGGAGTGATCCCATGGTCAGCAATACTAATGGAGAAGTGAATTCAAGATGGATGGGAGTTTCTCAAAAGGGAGATACTGAAGGCACAATCTCAAACTGTTCCAATGAGAAGGAAGAATGGGAGTTGTCTCAAGAAGCCGGGATGTTTTAAATGGGAGATGTATAAGAATTGGAAAAGTGGCAAAATCACTAAAGAAGAATTCAAACAAATATATACCACATGTAGGGGTAACATCAGGAAAGCCAAAGCACAGAATGAGCTCAGGCTTGCTAGAGAGGTTAAGGACAATAAAAAGGGCTTTTGGGGTATGTCCATAGCAAAAGAAAGAAGGAGGAAATGGTAAAGACACTGCACAGAGAAGATGGAGAAATTCTAACAGGGGACAGAGAAAATGCAGACCTACTCAACAACTTCTTTGCCTCAGTTTTCTCACTAAAGGAAAAGGATGCTCAACTTGAGGAAAATGGAGTAGAGGACACAATAGGGGAAATGCAGCACAGAATAAGTAAAGAGAAAGTACAGGAATACCTGGTTAACCTAAATGAATTTAAGTCTCCAGTAACAGACAAGCTACATCCAAGGATATTAAAAGAATTGGCAAATGTAATCTCAGAGCCGCTGGCAAAAATCTTTGAGAACTCCTGGAGAACAAGAGATGTCCCAGCAGACTGGAGGAGGGCAAACATTGTCCCCATCTTCAAAAAGGAAAAAAAAGGGGGATACCAACAACTATCATCCAGTTAGTCTGACATCAATTCCGGGAAGCAGATAATTAAATAGAGAGTTTGTGAACATTTAGAAGGCAATGTTATAACCACTAAAAGTCAACATTGGTTTCTCAAAAACAAGTCATGCCAGACTAATCTGATCTCTCTCTCTCTCTCTTTTTTTTTTTTTTGATAAAATTGCCAGCTTGCTAGATAAAGGGAATGTGGTAGTCATAGCATATCTTGATTTCAGTAAAGCTTTTGACAAGGTTCCCCATGATATCCTTGCAAACAAGATAGTAAAATGTATGCTTGATAATACAACTGTTAGGTGGATTAGTAATTGGTTGACTGACTGAATCCAAAGGGTGCTCAGCAATGGCTCCTCTTCATTCTGGAGAGAAATGGTGCCACTGGGTTCTTTCCTGGGCCCAGTGCTATTCAACATCATTATCAATGACTTGGATGAAAGAAAGGGGGCAAGCTTCTCAAATTTGCAGATGACACCAAATTAGGAGGAATAGCTAATACCCCAGGGGACAGAATGAAAATTCAAAATGACTTTAATAGATTAGAAAGCTGGGCCAAAACTAACAAGATAAATTACAACACAGAGAAATGTAAGGTAATTTTTTTTTAAAAAAAATGAAATGCATAGATATAAGATGGAGGACACCTGGCTTAACGAGACTACATGTGAAAGGGATCTCAGAGTCCTAGTAGAACACAAGTGGAACTCGAGTCAACAGTGTGATGCAGCAGATAAAAAGGCCAATGCAATTTTTGACTGCATCAATAGAAGTATAGTAACTAGATCAAGGAAAGGAATAGTGCCACTGTATTCTGCTTTGGTCAGGCCCCACCTGGAATACTGTGTTCAGTTCCTGGCACCACAATTCAAAAAGGATTTTGAAAAACTGGAGCGTGTCCAGAG